>JAGUQR010000003.1:600000-1045864 GCA_018905775.1 Meloidogyne exigua | reverse complement strand
AGTACCCTTCTTTTTCTTGTTTTATTTTTACTCCTAGACCCTTAGGACGGTTCAGTGCCTACATTTTGTCGCCTGTTCTTTTCTTGGTGGTGTACACTTCGGTGCCAGTTGATAGTCAGTGGTGGACACTTCGGTGCCTGAGTTCATTGTGGGGGTTTCAGAGGAGTGATTCTTGGACCACTTCTCTTTCTTCCCCACTCCTTTCTTTCTTTCTTTCTTCCCCCTTCTCTCTCCCCTCCCTTATACACATCTACGCCCATAGATCTTCAAAGCCCTCAGTAGTACCCTTCTTTTTTCTTGTTTTATTTTTACTCCTAGACCCTTAGGACGGTTCAGTGCCTACATTTTGTCGCCTGTTCTTTTCTTGGTGGTGTACACTTCGGTGCCAGTTGATAGTCAGTGGTGGACACTTCGGTGCCTGAGTTCATTGTGGGGTTTCAGAGGAGTGATTCTTGGACCACTTCTCTTTCTTCCCCACTCCTTTCTTTCTTTCTTTCTTCCCCTTCTCTCTCCCCCTCCCTTATACACATCTACGCCCATAGATCTTCAAAGCCCTCAGTAGTACCCTTCTTTTTCTTGTTTTATTTTTACTCCTAGACCCTTAGGACGGTTCAGTGCCTACATTTTGTCGCCTGTTCTTTTCTTGGTGGTGTACACTTCGGTGCCAGTTGATAGTCAGTGGTGGACACTTCGGTGCCTGAGTTCATTGTGGGGTTTCAGAGGAGTGATTCTTGGACCACTTCTCTTTCTTCCCCACTCCTTTCTTTCTTTCTTTCTTCCCCCTTCTCTCTCCCTCCCTTATACACATCTACGCCCATAGATCTTCAAAGCCCTCAGTAGTACCCTTCTTTTTTCTTGTTTTATTTTTACTCCTAGACCCTTAGGACGGTTCAGTGCCTACATTTTGTCGCCTGTTCTTTTCTTGGTGGTGTACACTTCGGTGCCAGTTGATAGTCAGTGGTGGACACTTCGGTGCCTGAGTTCATTGTGGGGTTTCAGAGGAGTGATTCTTGGACCACTTCTCTTTCTTCCCCACTCCTTTCTTTCTTTCTTTCTTCCCCCTTCTCTCTCCCCTCCCTTATACACATCTACGCCCATAGATCTTCAAAGCCCTCAGTAGTACCCTTCTTTTTTCTTGTTTTATTTTTACTCCTAGACCCTTAGGACGGTTCAGTGCCTACATTTTGTCGCCTGTTCTTTTCTTGGTGGTGTACACTTCGGTGCCAGTTGATAGTCAGTGGTGGACACTTCGGTGCCTGAGTTCATTGTGGGGGTTTCAGAGGAGTGATTCTTGGACCACTTCTCTTTCTTCCCCACTCCTTTCTTTCTTTCTTTCTTCCCCTTCTCTCTCCCTCCCTTATACACATCTACGCCCATAGATCTTCAAAGCCCTCAGTAGTACCCTTCTTTTTTCTTGTTTTATTTTTACTCCTAGACCCTTAGGACGGTTCAGTGCCTACATTTTGTCGCCTGTTCTTTTCTTGGTGGTGTACACTTCGGTGCCAGTTGATAGTCAGTGGTGGACACTTCGGTGCCTGAGTTCATTGTGGGGTTTCAGAGGAGTGATTCTTGGACCACTTCTCTTTCTTCCCCACTCCTTTCTTTCTTTCTTTCTTCCCCTTCTCTCTCCCCTCCCTTATACACATCTACGCCCATAGATCTTCAAAGCCCTCAGTAGTACCCTTCTTTTTTCTTGTTTTATTTTTACTCCTAGACCCTTAGGACGGTTCAGTGCCTACATTTTGTCGCCTGTTCTTTTCTTGGTGGTGTACACTTCGGTGCCAGTTGATAGTCAGTGGTGGACACTTCGGTGCCTGAGTTCATTGTGGGGTTTCAGAGGAGTGATTCTTGGACCACTTCTCTTTCTTCCCCACTCCTTTCTTTCTTTCTTTCTTCCCCCTTCTCTCTCCCTCCCTTATACACATCTACGCCCATAGATCTTCAAAGCCCTCAGTAGTACCCTTCTTTTTTCTTGTTTTATTTTTACTCCTAGACCCTTAGGACGGTTCAGTGCCTACATTTTGTCGCCTGTTCTTTTCTTGGTGGTGTACACTTCGGTGCCAGTTGATAGTCAGTGGTGGACACTTCGGTGCCTGAGTTCATTGTGGGGGTTTCAGAGGAGTGATTCTTGGACCACTTCTCTTTCTTCCCCACTCCTTTCTTTCTTTCTTTCTTCCCCCTTCTCTCTCCCCTCCCTTATACACATCTACGCCCATAGATCTTCAAAGCCCTCAGTAGTACCCTTCTTTTTTCTTGTTTTATTTTTACTCCTAGACCCTTAGGACGGTTCAGTGCCTACATTTTGTCGCCTGTTCTTTTCTTGGTGGTGTACACTTCGGTGCCAGTTGATAGTCAGTGGTGGACACTTCGGTGCCTGAGTTCATTGTGGGGGTTTCAGAGGAGTGATTCTTGGACCACTTCTCTTTCTTCCCCACTCCTTTCTTTCTTTCTTTCTTCCCCCTTCTCTCTCCCTCCCTTATACACATCTACGCCCATAGATCTTCAAAGCCCTCAGTAGTACCCTTCTTTTTTCTTGTTTTATTTTTACTCCTAGACCCTTAGGACGGTTCAGTGCCTACATTTTGTCGCCTGTTCTTTTCTTGGTGGTGTACACTTCGGTGCCAGTTGATAGTCAGTGGTGGACACTTCGGTGCCTGAGTTCATTGTGGGGGTTTCAGAGGAGTGATTCTTGGACCACTTCTCTTTCTTCCCCACTCCTTTCTTTCTTTCTTTCTTCCCCCTTCTCTCTCCCCTCCCTTATACACATCTACGCCCATAGATCTTCAAAGCCCTCAGTAGTACCCTTCTTTTTTCTTGTTTTATTTTTACTCCTAGACCCTTAGGACGGTTCAGTGCCTACATTTTGTCGCCTGTTCTTTTCTTGGTGGTGTACACTTCGGTGCCAGTTGATAGTCAGTGGTGGACACTTCGGTGCCTGAGTTCATTGTGGGGTTTCAGAGGAGTGATTCTTGGACCACTTCTCTTTCTTCCCCACTTCTTTCTTTCTTTCTTTCTTCCCCCTTCTCTCTCCCCTCCCTTATACACATCTACGCCCATAGATCTTCAAAGCCCTCAGTAGTACCCTTCTTTTTTTTTTCTTGTTTTATTTTTACTCCTAGACCCTTAGGACGGTTCAGTGCCTACATTTTGTCGCCTGTTCTTTTCTTGGTGGTGTACACTTCGGTGCCAGTTGATAGTCAGTGGTGGACACTTCGGTGCCTGAGTTCATTGTGGGGGTTTCAGAGGAGTGATTCTTGGACCACTTCTCTTTCTTCCCCACTCCTTTCTTTCTTTCTTTCTTCCCCCTTCTCTCTCCCCTCCCTTATACACATCTACGCCCATAGATCTTCAAAGCCCTCAGTAGTACCCTTCTTTTTTCTTGTTTTATTTTTACTCCTAGACCCTTAGGACGGTTCAGTGCCTACATTTTGTCGCCTGTTCTTTTCTTGGTGGTGTACACTTCGGTGCCAGTTGATAGTCAGTGGTGGACACTTCGGTGCCTGAGTTCATTGTGGGGTTTCAGAGGAGTGATTCTTGGACCACTTCTCTTTCTTCCCCACTCCTTTCTTTCTTTCTTTCTTCCCCCTTCTCTCTCCCTCCCTTATACACATCTACGCCCATAGATCTTCAAAGCCCTCAGTAGTACCCTTCTTTTTCTTGTTTTATTTTTACTCCTAGACCCTTAGGACGGTTCAGTGCCTACATTTTGTCGCCTGTTCTTTTCTTGGTGGTGTACACTTCGGTGCCAGTTGATAGTCAGTGGTGGACACTTCGGTGCCTGAGTTCATTGTGGGGGTTTCAGAGGAGTGATTCTTGGACCACTTCTCTTTCTTCCCCACTCCTTTCTTTCTTTCTTTCTTCCCCCTTCTCTCTCCCCTCCCTTATACACATCTACGCCCATAGATCTTCAAAGCCCTCAGTAGTACCCTTCTTTTTTCTTGTTTTATTTTTACTCCTAGACCCTTAGGACGGTTCAGTGCCTACATTTTGTCGCCTGTTCTTTTCTTGGTGGTGTACACTTCGGTGCCAGTTGATAGTCAGTGGTGGACACTTCGGTGCCTGAGTTCATTGTGGGGGTTTCAGAGGAGTGATTCTTGGACCACTTCTCTTTCTTCCCCACTCCTTTCTTTCTTTCTTTCTTCCCCCTTCTCTCTCCCCTCCCTTATACACATCTACGCCCATAGATCTTCAAAGCCCTCAGTAGTACCCTTCTTTTTTCTTGTTTTATTTTTACTCCTAGACCCTTAGGACGGTTCAGTGCCTACATTTTGTCGCCTGTTCTTTTCTTGGTGGTGTACACTTCGGTGCCAGTTGATAGTCAGTGGTGGACACTTCGGTGCCTGAGTTCATTGTGGGGTTTCAGAGGAGTGATTCTTGGACCACTTCTCTTTCTTCCCCACTCCTTTCTTTCTTTCTTTCTTCCCCCTTCTCTCTCCCCTCCCTTATACACATCTACGCCCATAGATCTTCAAAGCCCTCAGTAGTACCCTTCTTTTTTTTTGTTGTTTTATTTTTACTCCTAGACCCTTAGGACGGTTCAGTGCCTACATTTTGTCGCCTGTTCTTTTCTTGGTGGTGTACACTTCGGTGCCAGTTGATAGTCAGTGGTGGACACTTCGGTGCCTGAGTTCATTGTGGGGTTTCAGAGGAGTGATTCTTGGACCACTTCTCTTTCTTCCCCACTCCTTTCTTTCTTTCTTTCTTCCCCCTTCTCTCTCCCCTCCCTTATACACATCTACGCCCATAGATCTTCAAAGCCCTCAGTAGTACCCTTCTTTTTTCTTGTTTTATTTTTACTCCTAGACCCTTAGGACGGTTCAGTGCCTACATTTTGTCGCCTGTTCTTTTCTTGGTGGTGTACACTTCGGTGCCAGTTGATAGTCAGTGGTGGACACTTCGGTGCCTGAGTTCATTGTGGGGGTTTCAGAGGAGTGATTCTTGGACCACTTCTCTTTCTTCCCCACTCCTTTCTTTCTTTCTTTCTTCCCCCTTCTCTCTCCCCTCCCTTATACACATCTACGCCCATAGATCTTCAAAGCCCTCAGTAGTACCCTTCTTTTTTCTTGTTTTATTTTTACTCCTAGACCCTTAGGACGGTTCAGTGCCTACATTTTGTCGCCTGTTCTTTTCTTGGTGGTGTACACTTCGGTGCCAGTTGATAGTCAGTGGTGGACACTTCGGTGCCTGAGTTCATTGTGGGGGTTTCAGAGGAGTGATTCTTGGACCACTTCTCTTTCTTCCCCACTCCTTTCTTTCTTTCTTTCTTCCCCCTTCTCTCTCCCCTCCCTTATACACATCTACGCCCATAGATCTTCAAAGCCCTCAGTAGTACCCTTCTTTTTCTTGTTTTATTTTTACTCCTAGACCCTTAGGACGGTTCAGTGCCTACATTTTGTCGCCTGTTCTTTTCTTGGTGGTGTACACTTCGGTGCCAGTTGATAGTCAGTGGTGGACACTTCGGTGCCTGAGTTCATTGTGGGGGTTTCAGAGGAGTGATTCTTGGACCACTTCTCTTTCTTCCCCACTCCTTTCTTTCTTTCTTTCTTCCCCCTTCTCTCTCCCCTCCCTTATACACATCTACGCCCATAGATCTTCAAAGCCCTCAGTAGTACCCTTCTTTTTTTCTTGTTTTATTTTTACTCCTAGACCCTTAGGACGGTTCAGTGCCTACATTTTGTCGCCTGTTCTTTTCTTGGTGGTGTACACTTCGGTGCCAGTTGATAGTCAGTGGTGGACACTTCGGTGCCTGAGTTCATTGTGGGGTTTCAGAGGAGTGATTCTTGGACCACTTCTCTTTCTTCCCCACTCCTTTCTTTCTTTCTTTCTTCCCCCTTCTCTCTCCCCTCCCTTATACACATCTACGCCCATAGATCTTCAAAGCCCTCAGTAGTACCCTTCTTTTTTCTTGTTTTATTTTTACTCCTAGACCCTTAGGACGGTTCAGTGCCTACATTTTGTCGCCTGTTCTTTTCTTGGTGGTGTACACTTCGGTGCCAGTTGATAGTCAGTGGTGGACACTTCGGTGCCTGAGTTCATTGTGGGGGTTTCAGAGGAGTGATTCTTGGACCACTTCTCTTTCTTCCCCACTCCTTTCTTTCTTTCTTTCTTCCCCCTTCTCTCTCCCTCCCTTATACACATCTACGCCCATAGATCTTCAAAGCCCTCAGTAGTACCCTTCTTTTTTCTTGTTTTATTTTTACTCCTAGACCCTTAGGACGGTTCAGTGCCTACATTTTGTCGCCTGTTCTTTTCTTGGTGGTGTACACTTCGGTGCCAGTTGATAGTCAGTGGTGGACACTTCGGTGCCTGAGTTCATTGTGGGGTTTCAGAGGAGTGATTCTTGGACCACTTCTCTTTCTTCCCCACTCCTTTCTTTCTTTCTTTCTTCCCCTTCTCTCTCCCCTCCCTTATACACATCTACGCCCATAGATCTTCAAAGCCCTCAGTAGTACCCTTCTTTTTTTTCTTGTTTTATTTTTACTCCTAGACCCTTAGGACGGTTCAGTGCCTACATTTTGTCGCCTGTTCTTTTCTTGGTGGTGTACACTTCGGTGCCAGTTGATAGTCAGTGGTGGACACTTCGGTGCCTGAGTTCATTGTGGGGGTTTCAGAGGAGTGATTCTTGGACCACTTCTCTTTCTTCCCCACTCCTTTCTTTCTTTCTTTCTTCCCCCTTCTCTCTCCCCTCCCTTATACACATCTACGCCCATAGATCTTCAAAGCCCTCAGTAGTACCCTTCTTTTTTCTTGTTTTATTTTTACTCCTAGACCCTTAGGACGGTTCAGTGCCTACATTTTGTCGCCTGTTCTTTTCTTGGTGGTGTACACTTCGGTGCCAGTTGATAGTCAGTGGTGGACACTTCGGTGCCTGAGTTCATTGTGGGGGTTTCAGAGGAGTGATTCTTGGACCACTTCTCTTTCTTCCCCACTCCTTTCTTTCTTTCTTTCTTCCCCCTTCTCTCTCCCCTCCCTTATACACATCTACGCCCATAGATCTTCAAAGCCCTCAGTAGTACCCTTCTTTTTTTCTTGTTTTATTTTTACTCCTAGACCCTTAGGACGGTTCAGTGCCTACATTTTGTCGCCTGTTCTTTTCTTGGTGGTGTACACTTCGGTGCCAGTTGATAGTCAGTGGTGGACACTTCGGTGCCTGAGTTCATTGTGGGGGTTTCAGAGGAGTGATTCTTGGACCACTTCTCTTTCTTCCCCACTCCTTTCTTTCTTTCTTTCTTCCCCCTTCTCTCTCCCCTCCCTTATACACATCTACGCCCATAGATCTTCAAAGCCCTCAGTAGTACCCTTCTTTTTTTCTGTTTTATTTTTACTCCTAGACCCTTAGGACGGTTCAGTGCCTACATTTTGTCGCCTGTTCTTTTCTTGGTGGTGTACACTTCGGTGCCAGTTGATAGTCAGTGGTGGACACTTCGGTGCCTGAGTTCATTGTGGGGGTTTCAGAGGAGTGATTCTTGGACCACTTCTCTTTCTTCCCCACTCCTTTCTTTCTTTCTTTCTTCCCCCTTCTCTCTCCCTCCCTTATACACATCTACGCCCATAGATCTTCAAAGCCCTCAGTAGTACCCTTCTTTTTTTCTGTTTTATTTTTACTCCTAGACCCTTAGGACGGTTCAGTGCCTACATTTTGTCGCCTGTTCTTTTCTTGGTGGTGTACACTTCGGTGCCAGTTGATAGTCAGTGGTGGACACTTCGGTGCCTGAGTTCATTGTGGGGGTTTCAGAGGAGTGATTCTTGGACCACTTCTCTTTCTTCCCCACTCCTTTCTTTCTTTCTTTTCTTTTTTCTTCTTTTTATACACATCTACGCCCATAGATCTTCAAAGCCCTCAGTAGTACCCTTCTTTTTTTCTTGTTTTATTTTTACTCCTAGACCCTTAGGACGGTTCAGTGCCTACATTTTGTCGCCTGTTCTTTTCTTGGTGGTGTACACTTCGGTGCCAGTTGATAGTCAGTGGTGGACACTTCGGTGCCTGAGTTCATTGTGGGGGTTTCAGAGGAGTGATTCTTGGACCACTTCTCTTTCTTCCCCACTCCTTTCTTTCTTTCTTTCTTCCCCCTTCTCTCTCCCCTCCCTTATACACATCTACGCCCATAGATCTTCAAAGCCCTCAGTAGTACCCTTCTTTTTTCTTGTTTTATTTTTACTCCTAGACCCTTAGGACGGTTCAGTGCCTACATTTTGTCGCCTGTTCTTTTCTTGGTGGTGTACACTTCGGTGCCAGTTGATAGTCAGTGGTGGACACTTCGGTGCCTGAGTTCATTGTGGGGGTTTCAGAGGAGTGATTCTTGGACCACTTCTCTTTCTTCCCCACTCCTTTCTTTCTTTCTTTCTTCCCCCTTCTCTCTCCCCTCCTTATATACACATCTACGCCCATAGATCTTCAAAGCCCTCAGTAGTACCCTTCTTTTTTCTTGTTTTATTTTTACTCCTAGACCCTTAGGACGGTTCAGTGCCTACATTTTGTCGCCTGTTCTTTTCTTGGTGGTGTACACTTCGGTGCCAGTTGATAGTCAGTGGTGGACACTTCGGTGCCTGAGTTCATTGTGGGGGTTTCAGAGGAGTGATTCTTGGACCACTTCTCTTTCTTCCCCACTCCTTTCTTTCTTTCTTTCTTCCCCCTTCTCTCTCCCCTCCCTTATACACATCTACGCCCATAGATCTTCAAAGCCCTCAGTAGTACCCTTCTTTTTTCTTGTTTTATTTTTACTCCTAGACCCTTAGGACGGTTCAGTGCCTACATTTTGTCGCCTGTTCTTTTCTTGGTGGTGTACACTTCGGTGCCAGTTGATAGTCAGTGGTGGACACTTCGGTGCCTGAGTTCATTGTGGGGGTTTCAGAGGAGTGATTCTTGGACCACTTCTCTTTCTTCCCCACTCCTTTCTTTCTTTCTTTCTTCCCCCTTCTCTCTCCCCTCCCTTATACACATCTACGCCCATAGATCTTCAAAGCCCTCAGTAGTACCCTTCTTTTTTCTTGTTTTATTTTTACTCCTAGACCCTTAGGACGGTTCAGTGCCTACATTTTGTCGCCTGTTCTTTTCTTGGTGGTGTACACTTCGGTGCCAGTTGATAGTCAGTGGTGGACACTTCGGTGCCTGAGTTCATTGTGGGGTTTCAGAGGAGTGATTCTTGGACCACTTCTCTTTCTTCCCCACTCCTTTCTTTCTTTCTTTCTTCCCCCTTCTCTCTCCCCTCCCTTATACACATCTACGCCCATAGATCTTCAAAGCCCTCAGTAGTACCCTTCTTTTTTTCTTGTTTTATTTTTACTCCTAGACCCTTAGGACGGTTCAGTGCCTACATTTTGTCGCCTGTTCTTTTCTTGGTGGTGTACACTTCGGTGCCAGTTGATAGTCAGTGGTGGACACTTCGGTGCCTGAGTTCATTGTGGGGTTTCAGAGGAGTGATTCTTGGACCACTTCTCTTTCTTCCCCACTCCTTTCTTTCTTTCTTTCTTCCCCCTTCTCTCTCCCCTCCCTTATACACATCTACGCCCATAGATCTTCAAAGCCCTCAGTAGTACCCTTCTTTTTTCTTGTTTTATTTTTACTCCTAGACCCTTAGGACGGTTCAGTGCCTACATTTTGTCGCCTGTTCTTTTCTTGGTGGTGTACACTTCGGTGCCAGTTGATAGTCAGTGGTGGACACTTCGGTGCCTGAGTTCATTGTGGGGGTTTCAGAGGAGTGATTCTTGGACCACTTCTCTTTCTTCCCCACTCCTTTCTTTCTTTCTTTCTTCCCCCTTCTCTCTCCCCTCCCTTATACACATCTACGCCCATAGATCTTCAAAGCCCTCAGTAGTACCCTTCTTTTTTCTTGTTTTATTTTTACTCCTAGACCCTTAGGACGGTTCAGTGCCTACATTTTGTCGCCTGTTCTTTTCTTGGTGGTGTACACTTCGGTGCCAGTTGATAGTCAGTGGTGGACACTTCGGTGCCTGAGTTCATTGTGGGGGTTTCAGAGGAGTGATTCTTGGACCACTTCTCTTTCTTCCCCACTCCTTTCTTTCTTTCTTTCTTCCCCCTTCTCTCTCCCCTCCCTTATACACATCTACGCCCATAGATCTTCAAAGCCCTCAGTAGTACCCTTCTTTTTTTCTTGTTTTATTTTTACTCCTAGACCCTTAGGACGGTTCAGTGCCTACATTTTGTCGCCTGTTCTTTTCTTGGTGGTGTACACTTCGGTGCCAGTTGATAGTCAGTGGTGGACACTTCGGTGCCTGAGTTCATTGTGGGGGTTTCAGAGGAGTGATTCTTGGACCACTTCTCTTTCTTCCCCACTCCTTTCTTTCTTTCTTTCTTCCCCCTTCTCTCTCCCCTCCCTTATACACATCTACGCCCATAGATCTTCAAAGCCCTCAGTAGTACCCTTCTTTTTTCTTGTTTTATTTTTACTCCTAGACCCTTAGGACGGTTCAGTGCCTACATTTTGTCGCCTGTTCTTTTCTTGGTGGTGTACACTTCGGTGCCAGTTGATAGTCAGTGGTGGACACTTCGGTGCCTGAGTTCATTGTGGGGGTTTCAGAGGAGTGATTCTTGGACCACTTCTCTTTCTTCCCCACTCCTTTCTTTCTTTCTTTCTTTCCCCCTTCTCTCTCCCCTCCCTTATACACATCTACGCCCATAGATCTTCAAAGCCCTCAGTAGTACCCTTCTTTTTTCTTGTTTTATTTTTACTCCTAGACCCTTAGGACGGTTCAGTGCCTACATTTTGTCGCCTGTTCTTTTCTTGGTGGTGTACACTTCGGTGCCAGTTGATAGTCAGTGGTGGACACTTCGGTGCCTGAGTTCATTGTGGGGGTTTCAGAGGAGTGATTCTTGGACCACTTCTCTTTCTTCCCCACTCCTTTCTTTCTTTCTTTCTTCCCCCTTCTCTCTCCCTCCCTTATACACATCTACGCCCATAGATCTTCAAAGCCCTCAGTAGTACCCTTCTTTTTTTCTTGTTTTATTTTTACTCCTAGACCCTTAGGACGGTTCAGTGCCTACATTTTGTCGCCTGTTCTTTTCTTGGTGGTGTACACTTCGGTGCCAGTTGATAGTCAGTGGTGGACACTTCGGTGCCTGAGTTCATTGTGGGGGTTTCAGAGGAGTGATTCTTGGACCACTTCTCTTTCTTCCCCACTCCTTTCTTTCTTTCTTTCTTCCCCCTTCTCTCTCCCTCCCTTATACACATCTACGCCCATAGATCTTCAAAGCCCTCAGTAGTACCCTTCTTTTTTCTTGTTTTATTTTTACTCCTAGACCCTTAGGACGGTTCAGTGCCTACATTTTGTCGCCTGTTCTTTTCTTGGTGGTGTACACTTCGGTGCCAGTTGATAGTCAGTGGTGGACACTTCGGTGCCTGAGTTCATTGTGGGGGTTTCAGAGGAGTGATTCTTGGACCACTTCTCTTTCTTCCCCACTCCTTTCTTTCTTTCTTTCTTCCCCCTTCTCTCTCCCCTCCCTTATACACATCTACGCCCATAGATCTTCAAAGCCCTCAGTAGTACCCTTCTTTTTTCTTGTTTTATTTTTACTCCTAGACCCTTAGGACGGTTCAGTGCCTACATTTTGTCGCCTGTTCTTTTCTTGGTGGTGTACACTTCGGTGCCAGTTGATAGTCAGTGGTGGACACTTCGGTGCCTGAGTTCATTGTGGGGTTTCAGAGGAGTGATTCTTGGACCACTTCTCTTTCTTCCCCACTCCTTTCTTTCTTTCTTTCTTCCCCCTTCTCTCTCCCTCCCTTATACACATCTACGCCCATAGATCTTCAAAGCCCTCAGTAGTACCCTTCTTTTTCTTGTTTTATTTTTACTCCTAGACCCTTAGGACGGTTCAGTGCCTACATTTTGTCGCCTGTTCTTTTCTTTTCTTGGTGGTGTACACTTCGGTGCCAGTTGATAGTCAGTGGTGGACACTTCGGTGCCTGAGTTCATTGTGGGGGTTTCAGAGGAGTGATTCTTGGACCACTTCTCTTTCTTCCCCACTCCTTTCTTTCTTTCTTTCTTCCCCCTTCTCTCTCCCCTCCCTTATACACATCTACGCCCATAGATCTTCAAAGCCCTCAGTAGTACCCTTCTTTTTTCTTGTTTTATTTTTACTCCTAGACCCTTAGGACGGTTCAGTGCCTACATTTTGTCGCCTGTTCTTTTCTTGGTGGTGTACACTTCGGTGCCAGTTGATAGTCAGTGGTGGACACTTCGGTGCCTGAGTTCATTGTGGGGGTTTCAGAGGAGTGATTCTTGGACCACTTCTCTTTCTTCCCCACTCCTTTCTTTCTTTCTTTCTTCCCCCTTCTCTCTCCCCTCCCTTATACACATCTACGCCCATAGATCTTCAAAGCCCTCAGTAGTACCCTTCTTTTTTTCTTGTTTTATTTTTACTCCTAGACCCTTAGGACGGTTCAGTGCCTACATTTTGTCGCCTGTTCTTTTCTTGGTGGTGTACACTTCGGTGCCAGTTGATAGTCAGTGGTGGACACTTCGGTGCCTGAGTTCATTGTGGGGGTTTCAGAGGAGTGATTCTTGGACCACTTCTCTTTCTTCCCCACTCCTTTCTTTCTTTCTTTCTTCCCCCTTCTCTCTCCCCTCCCTTATACACATCTACGCCCATAGATCTTCAAAGCCCTCAGTAGTACCCTTCTTTTTTCTTGTTTTATTTTTACTCCTAGACCCTTAGGACGGTTCAGTGCCTACATTTTGTCGCCTGTTCTTTTCTTGGTGGTGTACACTTCGGTGCCAGTTGATAGTCAGTGGTGGACACTTCGGTGCCTGAGTTCATTGTGGGGGTTTCAGAGGAGTGATTCTTGGACCACTTCTCTTTCTTCCCCACTCCTTTCTTTCTTTCTTTCTTCCCCCTTCTCTCTCCCCTCCCTTATACACATCTACGCCCATAGATCTTCAAAGCCCTCAGTAGTACCCTTCTTTTTTTTTTTTCTTGTTTTATTTTTACTCCTAGACCCTTAGGACGGTTCAGTGCCTACATTTTGTCGCCTGTTCTTTTCTTGGTGGTGTACACTTCGGTGCCAGTTGATAGTCAGTGGTGGACACTTCGGTGCCTGAGTTCATTGTGGGGTTTCAGAGGAGTGATTCTTGGACCACTTCTCTTTCTTCCCCACTCCTTTCTTTCTTTCTTTCTTCCCCTTCTCTCTCCCCTCCCTTATACACATCTACGCCCATAGATCTTCAAAGCCCTCAGTAGTACCCTTCTTTTTTTCTTGTTTTATTTTTACTCCTAGACCCTTAGGACGGTTCAGTGCCTACATTTTGTCGCCTGTTCTTTTCTTGGTGGTGTACACTTCGGTGCCAGTTGATAGTCAGTGGTGGACACTTCGGTGCCTGAGTTCATTGTGGGGGTTTCAGAGGAGTGATTCTTGGACCACTTCTCTTTCTTCCCCACTCCTTTCTTTCTTTCTTTCTTCCCCCTTCTCTCTCCCCTCCCTTATACACATCTACGCCCATAGATCTTCAAAGCCCTCAGTAGTACCCTTCTTTTTTCTTGTTTTATTTTTACTCCTAGACCCTTAGGACGGTTCAGTGCCTACATTTTGTCGCCTGTTCTTTTCTTGGTGGTGTACACTTCGGTGCCAGTTGATAGTCAGTGGTGGACACTTCGGTGCCTGAGTTCATTGTGGGGGTTTCAGAGGAGTGATTCTTGGACCACTTCTCTTTCTTCCCCACTCCTTTCTTTCTTTCTTTCTTCCCCCTTCTCTCTCCCCTCCCTTATACACATCTACGCCCATAGATCTTCAAAGCCCTCAGTAGTACCCTTCTTTTTTTCTTGTTTTATTTTTACTCCTAGACCCTTAGGACGGTTCAGTGCCTACATTTTGTCGCCTGTTCTTTTCTTGGTGGTGTACACTTCGGTGCCAGTTGATAGTCAGTGGTGGACACTTCGGTGCCTGAGTTCATTGTGGGGGTTTCAGAGGAGTGATTCTTGGACCACTTCTCTTTCTTCCCCACTCCTTTCTTTCTTTCTTTCTTCCCCCTTCTCTCTCCCTCCCTTATACACATCTACGCCCATAGATCTTCAAAGCCCTCAGTAGTACCCTTCTTTTTTTCTTGTTTTATTTTTACTCCTAGACCCTTAGGACGGTTCAGTGCCTACATTTTGTCGCCTGTTCTTTTCTTGGTGGTGTACACTTCGGTGCCAGTTGATAGTCAGTGGTGGACACTTCGGTGCCTGAGTTCATTGTGGGGGTTTCAGAGGAGTGATTCTTGGACCACTTCTCTTTCTTCCCCACTCCTTTCTTTCTTTCTTTCTTCCCCCTTCTCTCTCCCCTCCCTTATACACATCTACGCCCATAGATCTTCAAAGCCCTCAGTAGTACCCTTCTTTTTTCTTGTTTTATTTTTACTCCTAGACCCTTAGGACGGTTCAGTGCCTACATTTTGTCGCCTGTTCTTTTCTTGGTGGTGTACACTTCGGTGCCAGTTGATAGTCAGTGGTGGACACTTCGGTGCCTGAGTTCATTGTGGGGGTTTCAGAGGAGTGATTCTTGGACCACTTCTCTTTCTTCCCCACTCCTTTCTTTCTTTCTTTCTTCCCCCTTCTCTCTCCCTCCCTTATACACATCTACGCCCATAGATCTTCAAAGCCCTCAGTAGTACCCTTCTTTTTTTCTTGTTTTATTTTTACTCCTAGACCCTTAGGACGGTTCAGTGCCTACATTTTGTCGCCTGTTCTTTTCTTGGTGGTGTACACTTCGGTGCCAGTTGATAGTCAGTGGTGGACACTTCGGTGCCTGAGTTCATTGTGGGGGTTTCAGAGGAGTGATTCTTGGACCACTTCTCTTTCTTCCCCACTCCTTTCTTTCTTTCTTTCTTCCCCCTTCTCTCTCCCCTCCCTTATACACATCTACGCCCATAGATCTTCAAAGCCCTCAGTAGTACCCTTCTTTTTTTTTTGTTTTATTTTTACTCCTAGACCCTTAGGACGGTTCAGTGCCTACATTTTGTCGCCTGTTCTTTTCTTGGTGGTGTACACTTCGGTGCCAGTTGATAGTCAGTGGTGGACACTTCGGTGCCTGAGTTCATTGTGGGGGTTTCAGAGGAGTGATTCTTGGACCACTTCTCTTTCTTCCCCACTCCTTTCTTTCTTTCTTTCTTCCCCCTTCTCTCTCCCCTCCCTTATACACATCTACGCCCATAGATCTTCAAAGCCCTCAGTAGTACCCTTCTTTTTTTTGTGTTTTATTTTTACTCCTAGACCCTTAGGACGGTTCAGTGCCTACATTTTGTCGCCTGTTCTTTTCTTGGTGGTGTACACTTCGGTGCCAGTTGATAGTCAGTGGTGGACACTTCGGTGCCTGAGTTCATTGTGGGGGTTTCAGAGGAGTGATTCTTGGACCACTTCTCTTTCTTCCCCACTCCTTTCTTTCTTTCCCTTTCTTCCCCCTTCTCTCTCCCTCCCTTATACACATCTACGCCCATAGATCTTCAAAGCCCTCAGTAGTACCCTTCTTTTTTTCTTGTTTTATTTTTACTCCTAGACCCTTAGGACGGTTCAGTGCCTACATTTTGTCGCCTGTTCTTTTCTTGGTGGTGTACACTTCGGTGCCAGTTGATAGTCAGTGGTGGACACTTCGGTGCCTGAGTTCATTGTGGGGGTTTCAGAGGAGTGATTCTTGGACCACTTCTCTTTCTTCCCCACTCCTTTCTTTCTTTCTTTCTTCCCCCTTCTCTCTCCCCTCCCTTATACACATCTACGCCCATAGATCTTCAAAGCCCTCAGTAGTACCCTTCTTTTTTTTTCTTGTTTTATTTTTACTCCTAGACCCTTAGGACGGTTCAGTGCCTACATTTTGTCGCCTGTTCTTTTCTTGGTGGTGTACACTTCGGTGCCAGTTGATAGTCAGTGGTGGACACTTCGGTGCCTGAGTTCATTGTGGGGTTTCAGAGGAGTGATTCTTGGACCACTTCTCTTTCTTCCCCACTCCTTTCTTTCTTTCTTTCTTCCCCCTTCTCTCTCCCCTCCCTTATACACATCTACGCCCATAGATCTTCAAAGCCCTCAGTAGTACCCTTCTTTTTTTTTCTTGTTTTATTTTTACTCCTAGACCCTTAGGACGGTTCAGTGCCTACATTTTGTCGCCTGTTCTTTTCTTGGTGGTGTACACTTCGGTGCCAGTTGATAGTCAGTGGTGGACACTTCGGTGCCTGAGTTCATTGTGGGGGTTTCAGAGGAGTGATTCTTGGACCACTTCTCTTTCTTCCCCACTCCTTTCTTTCTTTCTTTCTTCCCCCTTCTCTCTCCCTCCCTTATACACATCTACGCCCATAGATCTTCAAAGCCCTCAGTAGTACCCTTCTTTTTTCTTGTTTTATTTTTACTCCTAGACCCTTAGGACGGTTCAGTGCCTACATTTTGTCGCCTGTTCTTTTCTTGGTGGTGTACACTTCGGTGCCAGTTGATAGTCAGTGGTGGACACTTCGGTGCCTGAGTTCATTGTGGGGGTTTCAGAGGAGTGATTCTTGGACCACTTCTCTTTCTTCCCCACTCCTTTCTTTCTTTCTTTCTTCCCCCTTCTCTCTCCCCCTCCCTTACACATCTACGCCCATAGATCTTCAAAGCCCTCAGTAGTACCCTTCTTTTTTCTTGTTTTATTTTTACTCCTAGACCCTTAGGACGGTTCAGTGCCTACATTTTGTCGCCTGTTCTTTTCTTGGTGGTGTACACTTCGGTGCCAGTTGATAGTCAGTGGTGGACACTTCGGTGCCTGAGTTCATTGTGGGGGTTTCAGAGGAGTGATTCTTGGACCACTTCTCTTTCTTCCCCACTCCTTTCTTTCTTTCTTTCTTCCCCCTTCTCTCTCCCCTCCCTTATACACATCTACGCCCATAGATCTTCAAAGCCCTCAGTAGTACCCTTCTTTTTTTTCTTGTTTTATTTTTACTCCTAGACCCTTAGGACGGTTCAGTGCCTACATTTTGTCGCCTGTTCTTTTCTTGGTGGTGTACACTTCGGTGCCAGTTGATAGTCAGTGGTGGACACTTCGGTGCCTGAGTTCATTGTGGGGGTTTCAGAGGAGTGATTCTTGGACCACTTCTCTTTCTTCCCCACTCCTTTCTTTCTTTCTTTCTTCCCCCTTCTCTCTCCCCTCCCTTATACACATCTACGCCCATAGATCTTCAAAGCCCTCAGTAGTACCCTTCTTTTTTCTTGTTTTATTTTTACTCCTAGACCCTTAGGACGGTTCAGTGCCTACATTTTGTCGCCTGTTCTTTTCTTGGTGGTGTACACTTCGGTGCCAGTTGATAGTCAGTGGTGGACACTTCGGTGCCTGAGTTCATTGTGGGGGTTTCAGAGGAGTGATTCTTGGACCACTTCTCTTTCTTCCCCACTCCTTTCTTTCTTTCTTTCTTCCCCCTTCTCTCTCCCCTCCCTTATACACATCTACGCCCATAGATCTTCAAAGCCCTCAGTAGTACCCTTCTTTTTTCTTGTTTTATTTTTACTTCTTTTTTTCTTATACCATTTTAGACTCTTATCCTTCTCCTTTTTTGAAATTAACCTCACCTTCTTACTTATATAAAGGATGATCATCATCCTTTTTTCTCATTTATACACTTTGTTTGTGATGATGGTACTTTTATTCTCACACATCGCGTTTTTACCATTACACTTCCTACTTTAGCCCTTTTCTTCGACCTTACAACCATTACCTAATACCATCACCACAAACTCCCACGCAATCAAATAACGAAAAAAATGAAATGTGAATAATGAATGACACTTACAGTTGCCATAATCCTTTTGCTTCTTCTTCTACATCTTCCCACTGACATATCCATGCACTTGCTGAGCCCACTGCTTCGTTCGTTTCATCAGCATTGCACCCATAGAACATCCCTGCCTTGACTTGACATCATTGCATACCGCACATTGTCATCATTATACATCAGCTTCACATCCACAACGTCATTTGCCAACTAAAAACAATAGAAATAAACCTGTTTTATTAAAGAAACCTTTTTGAACCTTCCATATTCACTACACTTCATTGATTCTTCGAAACCTGAATCACGTTCCCAAACCAGTCCTTCTCACGTTTGGAAATATAAGCCCTTCAATATGAAAAAGCAAATAAAACTATTCCATAATAATATTTATAAAACCTGAATTTGACGAACGCGGTTGTGGAATTTTTCATAGACTCAGCATCAACCTTTAAAAAGGTTTGGGAGTTTCTTTCCTTTGTTATCTTTAAAAAAAGTATGTAATTCTAATGATTTAGAAACAAAAAACCTCATTTTAAGATTATAAATCCCATCACGATTTGCTTTTACATCATCTGAAACTGTCCAACATTTTTGCAGAATTCAGGCCTCAAATCCGGAATATCAAAGAGAAGTTCGGATTATCCTTGCTGTTGCAATATACAAAACAATCTCCCCATTCAATTGTTGTGAGAACGAGGCAGACGATTCTGCCCAAAAGTTTGTAAATTACTACAAAAGAAGGTTAAACAAACCTTAATATCATATACACAGCAGGTCCGAAATTGACATCAGACTTCATTAAACTAATACGAACGTTTCTAGGCCAGCATTCTGTATTGTGTCAACCAACACTATTTTCACGTTAAGGTCAGGATGTTCGAAAAAAAGCGTCGAATTAAATACTTTGTTTCATCAGAATTAAAACAGAAGAAAATCCAAGCTTTGCCGAACAAGATTGAAAAGATTGATTATTCTTAGAATATAATTAGGAATTAAAAATTTTTGAATCAAAAAGAAATGTTATTAATAGTAAATTTTTTTTAAGATATGACTGAAAAGGAAGCGGTGAATGCAAAATCAATAAATAACTGTACTGCATCAAAAGATAAAAAAAAAACAACATTCAACCTCTCTTCCCAGCTTACTCTCTTCTTCTATACAGCGAACATTTTTCACAGACACAAATCAAAGTACACCCAACCTCACAAAAGCCAAACACACTACATCAAAGACTTTTCGCCATTAAACAAAAACGATAATTTACACTTGGTCAACCGGAAATGCCAAGCTTTAAAATCAAAAATGTCAAAACCCCTTAGGAAAATTAGCAATACATATAATAGAACAAAGGAAAAAATACCAGAAGCACAATATGATTCAAGCTTGTGGCATTTTTGTTTTGTTGATACATACCAAATCCTCTTCAGCACTGCTTGATGGACCACCCTTCAAATAGTTGTGCAGACGTTCCTGCCCATCCTAGTATACTTAAAATAATAAATTAACCTTTAGATAAAACCACATTAAACAACCCATATTCCTCTTACAACCAGTTTTAGCAGACCGCGTTGAACCCTTTCTCGGTTGTAATATGCAGACCATGTTCACCGATCCGCCTTGACTTTGACAAAACGCAAAATCATTTTCTTAAATAGTTGGCAAACCTGAAAACTTCACAGCAATGTTTAATTTCTAACATCGCTGAACCTTGATCAGAAAATCACTCTTTGATCGCATACTTCCTCCTGGAAAATTTCCAAGCTGTTGTTCATACAGCAACTCTATGAAATAAAAAAACAAGTTTTACAGTCAATTAAAAAACCTTCATTCAATGTGACAACCCGTCCCTCGTCCCACCTTCTCAACACTTTTGAATACATCAGTCACATCGTCAGGATACCAAATTTATTTTGCCATCAGTTTGATTATAACGATCCTTAACAATCCTTCATTTTCTTCAGTCAACTCCTTTTGAATAGGCTCACAAGGTTCAAGATTCAGAATGTAATCTCAACAGCCAATGTGGTTCATGTGAATCAAATAGTGGACAACTGACTCACTCAAAACAGAACATCGAACCTATACTTTTAACTTAAAAAACCTGGAACTAACAACGATCTTGTTTATCTCTACACATCATTAACAACATAATTCACTATTGTCAGGTTCTAGCCAAGTATTTTATCGCAACAAAGTCAACACGCCTGTCGTTGTGGAATATACGTGGTCACTCAGCGTTTTTCATACATGTTCTAAACAATTAATAGTATATATTAAACTTATAAAATAAAAAACCTGGCACCATTTACTGTTTATGAATTACAATCCAAACTAATGCTTATCAGCGAAACGTTCAGCTTGAAATTGCCTACATTTTTTCTATTTATCAGCTAATGCTTTCTCCCTGATGCGATAAAATTTGCATTTCTGCATCACATGTAGAGGAAGAAGAAATTCCATACCACAAAATAAGCAAAAAAACGGTGCTGAAATTATTTTAATTATAAGCTGAAATACTTTTACTTGTAGAAAATTTTTCGTTGTATCGATTGGACATTAAAAGAGAAAACAACATTCTAGAAGTTTTCTCTATTTCTCTGCCACACAATCTTGTCTTTTCTCCTAAAAATAAACAAAATGCCAAAATTAAATTTTCAAAAAACTTATTTACAACGTGAGTCTGGCACACCTCGTTTCGCCTATTTTCGGATTTTTCGAAAAACCCGCCTTTCTTTAAACCTAACACTGGCAACACCACTTGACAAAAGTTTTTTTAATGTGTCCTCATTTTTTCTAGTTACTTTTTTCAGCATACCCAGCATACCATTATGCTTGTAAATCAAAATACATGGACTACTTATTCTTTTTTGATTGAAATGAAGCCGAAATCTGAATTTGCTTCACTCTTCGTTTCCTGCCCAAACTATATTGCAGATGGTGATCTTGAGCCATATGGATTCATAAAACTTGGTGAACAAGTGCTTGAGTTGGATATCGATAAAAGTTCTAGTATTATTGTTTTTAATAAATCATTTTTCCATTTCTAATACATATTACTTTTGAGATTCATCGTTACAACAAAATTCGTTTTCTGAAAAAAGAATGGGTGTTAGCTTTTGTGATATCATATTGAATCCTACGACGGTAAGTTTTACCTCTTGGTCTGATCAGCATGATTTGTTAATGTGCAAAATTAAGGCAGACGTTGATTCCATTAGTTTTAGTAAGCTGCTAATTTTTTCATATAATTACTTTAACAGTTTCTATTATCTCTTATTTAATTTACCTTTATAAGATCAAAAATCGTTAAAAATTCTGGAGGAAGAACTATCTCAATATTGCACTTTGTGCGACTATTTAGAACGTGTTGAAAGATGTCGAAATTTTAATGTTGTTTGTCGACAGTGCGAGAACATTATTCACTCTCATAATAAAAAGTATTTTTTATAAATATATTTTTTAATGATTTATTAATAAGCGAATATGAGTTTGGAATACTACCTTGCGACGACTGGTTGGATTTGTCCCCACAAATGGAATATTTCTGTGCATATTCTGGCAATGAATGTTGCACAAAACATCTTGGAAATGAATTGAATATGCCAACCCTTTTGCAATTTTCTAGCAAATCAGGTTCAGACTCGTCTAGGCTCATACCCAACGAGCACAGAATCATCTTAAGCAATCTGTTTATCTTTTTCCAAAAAAATGTAATTTTAATATAACTTAAAAATTTTAATTAAGATGTTTTACTTATTTTATTTAAATGCTTTTAGAATACTTTGAACAACACAACCAAAGAGATTACCTCAGATTCTGCACGTGAACGTGTAGTTTTGTGTGGCAAATGTAATGTACAACTTGGTACTTCATTGAGGAGCTAGTTTTTTTATTCCTTCTGAAACATAATTTTAATTAATTTCTTACAATTAAATTATTCAATTTTAGACAACCCTAACATCCTGAGACTACATATGTCCACATTGCATGTATATAGTGAAAATAAAATGAAGACTTCATACATTTCTACTCGCTTTAATAGAATAGAAAGTTTCTTAGCATGGATGATTTTGAATAAATGTGAGATGTATTCTTCAATGAAATTATTATTTCGATCACTGGATAAGATTCCCCAGCTTTTGGTTTTTTTATTATTAACATTACCAAAAAGCTTTTTGTTCGGATTATAGTCTATTTTTTAGCTTTGGTTGATTGAACCACACGTAATTCTGACGAGAGGTGTTTTAAAGCAAGAAGAAAAAAGCACCTCTTCTAAAGTATTTCCAACTTCGATTTCCTTTCAAGCTCTTAAAGTTATTTATAAACTATTTGATTCAAATTCTTGTCATCAGTGAGTTTATAACAGAATTTAATAGGATAAGTAATCTCAATCCTTTGATTGTACGATCATCTGATAACACTAATAATTAAAATAGTGATCCAAGAGCAAATGGAAATGATTCAAGCGTAGGCATTTTGGATGTCCCGCTTGGTTGTTGCATTCAATTGGCTGAACTCTTGTTAAAAAGCTCCTTGACTATGCCAGTTCCTATGAGGGCATTAGGACAATTTTACGTATTATATTTTTAAAAATATCTAGATTAATATTAACTATTTCAGGTAGGATACATTTGCCTGAAGGATCGCGTAGATTGATGATTTGAATTTGTAAGCATTGATGCCAAACGACATTTCTGTATATTGTAAAACTTTATGTGCTAATTAAATATTATTCAAATTTCACACTCAGTGTTTACAGCAACTGCTTCTTTGACTTCATTGTTTGCATATTTAGACATGTGACAAAATAATATTACTGTTATACCCGCTTTTTCTTTATTTATTGTGGCCATATGTTCTATAAAGCATTCGAAATTTATAGGGAAAAGAATTAGAGATAACATTGAGGGTTATAGATTGCTTTAAAATAAAAAAAAACTGCTTACTCTTTCATATACAATCCTTTACATCGGGGAAATCTTAAGTATGTTCTTGCCCCGTTTACATTAGCGAACTTTGGACCGCGCTGATAAGCTCCTTAGTGTAAATAATAATTGCCCAAAATAATCTAGTTAATGATTACTTAAAGAATATTTCAATTAAATTAAAGACATTAGCTAAATTTTTTGTAATGAACTCATCGGCTACTAGCACCGCAGTTGCTCTACGTCCATCAAATTGGCAACTTTCTCCTAGACTGGAGAAAAATGTTTACGAATTCTGCGATGGCATCGACATTGAGCTTCATTGGAGCAAGAATCGATTCTCAAAAAATCCTGATGCAATTTTTATACAACGAACTCAGCTTCCAAGCGTTCAAAAGGTGAGTGACACAAGGCAGAAAAACACTGTCCATCTTTGCAGGCTTTGGAGTACCTCGAGCATGTTTTGCTTAATTCCCGATGTGTCCGTCGTCTAAACCTTAATGTTCAAGTGTCCTCAACTGGTTTGGTTGAATCACTCCTTGAACCCCTCATTGACCATGGTATGCTTATCATCTACTATTTTAGTTTTTTCTAACAATAAACAAAAAACTTTCAGAAAAAGTCCATCTTGAAGAATTGTATGTTCGCAGGTAAAAATAAAGGATTTGAACTTAACGGTTTTTCATCCAGACGCTATGTGGGTCAGCACTTTCCTACGTTGGCTAAACTAATTAAAGCAAATGCCAAAACTTTGTGTATAATTGGCAAAATTGGACTGACCGAAGCCATTAAAGGTTTCACCGAGAATGTAAGTTTTCTTACTATGCATAGGTTTTATTTATTTTTTAAATTTTCTTACCTTTCCTAAAAGAAGTGAAAAACATGTCACACCAATACATATGTTGATTATCCATGCCTTGCCACTTAAAAAGGAAAATACCACTGCAAAGGCTTTCCTTCTTCTTCATCCATTCTGAAATAATCCCTAAATAAAGTAACTTTAGATTGTGCTTAAACGGCTCTCACTCATCAACTTTGATTTGGTTAGTAAAGACCAACCTGAACTAGATAACGCTGAGTTGTCTCTAACATCAAGATTTTACATCCGTCGACTTGCAGGCTTAGGAGCTTGCTTTGACCATTTGTCCTACACTTGCTACTCAGGGTTTGAAATAACCAGAATGCCTGTGGTTTTTATGCTCCGACGCTGCAAAGTAAAGAATTAGCATTAAAAAGAATTATAAAATATAATACATATTTAGGTAAAGAGCCTCCGCCTTACAATGCAGAGCGGTATTGCCATTCAAGACCCACCAACACCTCGAATCCTCCTTCCAGAATTACAGACTTTAGAATTGGTTGGGAACATGGATGTTCGTTCTGACTACCTGTCGCGTCTATTTCCTTCTTTGGAACGTTTTGACTTTCAAAAGCAAGATTTGATCACTGGTTTGGTTCAACGTGCGCGTGTTCTATCTAATTACGATTTTGTGATCGAACCCAATATTAATCCGATTGCTGCAGCTTGCTAAATTATTGGAAATTTTATTTTATCCATTTTTTGATTCGATATTATACAATGCCTCATTTGTACACTGATTGATTTGAATAAAATTATATTAAAAAAGGCATGAAAAAGTAGAAATGACTTCAAACATAATCTAAAACATTTTTTATAGTTTTGAAGGATTAAGTTGTATTCGCCATCCAATAATTTGCTTATCAAATCCGCATGTGATTAAATTATTAAGTGCGTTGTCAAGCCATGAACAAGCGCTAACCAGTCGGTGATGGCACTTAGGATTGGTTAAGAAAATTTATATTTAGGATAAAGGGCACGAAATATACCTTTCCCGCACTATGTGGGACCCTGCTCATACGATTTCCGTTCAAGTCATAAATGTAAATATTGCGATTGTCCAGGGGTATGGCCAAAAGGTTTTTTTCATTGTATATTGAAATTCTATTCACCTGAAGGTGCAATATATTAAAAATTTATTAAAATTATAAACCGCTGTATTAAGTCGAATTGCAGAAATCTGGCTTCGCATATTCCTTAAATCCCAAACCTACTCAAAAACCTAATATTAGATTGATCCAAATAGAAGCTAACAAGTAACCTTAACAGTCTTATCATCGCTCCCAGAAACAATGTGATGTGAAAGAGAAAATACAACAGATGTTACAGAACTGTAAAATAATATTTTGCTATTTTATAAAATTGTTATATTCATCATTATAATAAAGTAAACAAACTCATTGTGCCCTTGAAAAACAGCAACAGAATGAATAGGCTCCCTAAAATCCCAAAGTCGAAAAGTGAAATCACAACTAGCAGTAGCTAGCAATTTTTGAGATGGATGAACAGAGCAACGTGTTAATTCTTGATCATGCCCTATTTTTGGACAATTTATTAAATTTACCTTTTTTTAACCTGAAAGCGTTTTTAAAATTGTTCCTGTTACTGCATCATATAAGTTAGCAGTTCGATCCCAAGAAACGGTAATAATTTCATCACCACCATAAAGCCAATCTCCATCTACAACAACATCTGAATGTCCAGTAAGTCTAAGTAACGGCTGAGTTAATTGTTGCAAGGCTTGAGGTTCAACTAAACAACATTATTTAAAATTGGCGTGAAAAATTATTCTAACTTTTAACATTTCTAAAATCGATTGGTAAAGAAATTCTATTTATCATAACATATACCATTCTGAGAATCAGTTTCATTCTGTTGTTCACAAACTTGATCAAAATTTATTCGCCAAATATGTGACGAGCGATCTCCACTGCATGTAAGAAATGTAGGTTGTGAATGACTATGGCTTTCAGAATAAACATTTCGCGATCCTTCGTATCTAATAGCCACTGAATTTACCGATCCATTGTGAGCAGTGTAATTAACAATGGGTTGTGAGCCATTTCCTACTAACCAAATTTTGGCAGTTTGATCTAGTGATTGGAAAAGTAAAGAATAAAAGTCCAAAAATTTTCCATATGTATATACATGTGTACATACAGTGTACACAAATAAATAAAAAAAACGTTAAAACTATTAAGGAATAATTTAATGTCAAAACCGCATAAAAATATATTAAAAAGATAACCTGCACTAGCGCTTGCCAATAAATTGTATGAACCAACTTTAGCAGTACAAACATGCCAAACGCCGTCAGTATGCCCTTTGAAATTCTGCACATAACGGTTCTTATATTCAGGAAAGCTTGAACCAACTTTCAGCGCTAGTTTTCCCGATGGGTTCTTAAATGCAGATTTCCATTTTTGTTGTCTGCTTGCTAAATGCAAACAAATTAATTAGAATATCTTAAGAAATTTACCACAAAGTTAAACGAAACCTACATTTTTTTCTGCCAGACCTATTTTCTGGATAGGCTTCGTACTTTTGCAAAGAATTGTTATTGCTAAATACAACCCCACACGAAGCAAAATCTCTCCGTATTGACACATCTCTTTCACAGACAACTCTTTCATTTGGGTAAACTTCTTCCAACCGAAGTCGTACTAAAAATTATATGGATTAAGAAAAATATCTAGTAAGCACATGCGCAATTTTCCAGATGTAAATTTTCCATTTCTTGTTCGATAAGTGTAAACAGTTCGTATAGCCGCCTTCTAAACATTTTAATTACCAAAACTAACAATAAATTTTGTAAGTTTACTTGTAAGGAAGAATCTGATCAGGTACTTCAGTCGTTTGACCCATATCTGCGTGCTTCACTCTTGCCAAAGCCGTATCCGTTTGACTTCTTGCACGATTGACAACATCTTTTTGTTCACTATTCATCGTTTTGTGTGTGAAATCAATATCTAAATATGATTATATTTATATTTATGAACTATGTATGTAAAAATAATAATTCTGTAAATATAGAAAATGATAAGATTAGTCGAGTCTGAAAGGCATCCTAGTTTCGCTTTGCTATTTTATTTTCTCTTTGTTCATTACCTTTTTTGTTCTGTACCAAAAATAATTACATTATTTCAGATGCACCAGGTTTCTGACATACATAAAATGTGGAGGAACTCGTGTTTTCTAACTCGCCTTATCGCTGTTTCTTTAAATGCCGCGGAAGAAGCTGGATCTATAATTAAGGTTAGGTGCAAATCTACTCATTATTACTCACAATTCTATCTTTTAGGGCGTAATGACGTCTGGTGATCTTAGGGTTGTGAACAAAGGCCTTGAAGGAGTAGTGAAGGATCTGCAAACTGAGGCAGACAGGTATTAATATAATATAATTGATAGTAACTATTGATTGTAAATTCTCAAATCTATTTGAACTTATCTACTTATAAAATATAAAAATTTTAAATAAGATCAGCTCAGGCAGGAATTGAAAGAAAATTGTTATCTGCGTTTGGTAACAAACTTCAGATAGTCGGAGAAGAGGTTTTTTCTAATATAGTTTACATTGCCTTATGCAAGACAGAAAATATTTCAAATACATATGTTAAATACCCATATTTAAGGAATTACCCGCCGCCTATTTACCAATTTTAGACCAGGATGCGCACAATGACTTTGAATTTACAGAAACAATGGCTAGTGTGTTATTTGTCGACAAAAGTGTGACAGAAGAGTTACGTGTTCTCAGTATCGAAGACGTTTTTATTATTTTTCTGTCAAGGTGACAACTTATTTTTAGGTTATCGTTTGGGTCGATCCGTTGGATGGGACGTCGGAATTTGTTAGGGCACAAAACGATCCCGGTATTTAATTTTTTTAAAATATTTTTAAATACCTTCATACTGAAAATAAAAAATCTTTATACCTTTAAAATTGTTGCTGACGTATTTTCAGCCTTGTTGGAGCAAGTAACTGTTCTCATCGGAATTACTTACAATGGTCGTCCGGTCGCTGGCGTAATTCATCAGCCCTATTACACACTTCCAGGATCTACAGAGTCTAACGTTACTGGACGTTCAGTTTGGGGAATTAAAAACGTTGGAGTATTTGGCATTAATCCTTGTAAAGGTTACTAAATAAATGTTTTCTATTACAAAATTTTTAAGAGCAAACTCACAACGGCCCTTTTGCGGTTACGACTGCAAGTCACTCTAACGAGTTGGTTGACTTTGCTTTGAGAGCTCTTCAGGAAAAGAACTTAATTCGATCCTTTCGTAGAGTTGGTGGTGCTGGCTTCAAAGTTCTGTGTTGCCTTGAAGGTGCGGCTGCATATGTATTTGCTTCTGGAGGATGTAAAAAATGGGATACAGCAGCACCTGGTCAGCTAGAAATATAAAATAAAACAAAAATATAATTTAGAAGCTGTGTTAATTGCTGCAGGTTCAATATTTTTATAATTTATTGTGATTTTGTGAGTATATCCAAGGTGGAATTCTTACGGACATACATGGACACCCGCTTTTATACGAGAAAGATGCTCAAATGCGCAATAGTCAAGGTGTTTTGGCCACAGCTTTATGGGTTGATCATCAGGTAAATATTGCTTAGAAACTACTCATTTATTAAAATATTGAATATTTTAGGCTTTTGTTTCTGCCATACCACAACAAGTAAAGGAGGCGCTTCCGCAGCTGCATACAATATAGTGAAGTATGCTTGAAGTGTTGACCTGTTTTTAAGATTTCAATTAAATAAGCATTTCTAATTATATTCCAAATGTCTTTTTCATTCTGACAATGAGTTATACATTTTATAAATTTAAGTTATTGTAGTTCTGAAAATTTTAAGAATGTATTAACTGAGTAAACCGTTGATATTTTTTAAATTCCAATCACAATCTAATCTATTTTAAGATTTGATGCACATAGATATAAGAGAAGATGAAAATTTTCCGGATATATTTTTTCCACAACCATTTGAGAAGAATGAGGTTTATCAAGAGAGTATATTCCTTGATAATGATTATGTTGTCGAAGTCGGCAGTTGCATTTGGCAAGTCATTAATTCTATATTTCCACTTGTGCTAAGATCTTTCACCGCTTCGTTTCTTAACCTAATTGTATTAGAATTAACTGGCAAGTTTTATTCTTTTTTTTTTCACGCATTGTACTATTGTTAGTTTAATTATACTAACTAAATGGCATAGGATTTATTTAGCGAAAAGTTATTTTTAGTGAGAGCTTCCTATGTACCAATTTCAAATGAATGCATCAATAATCTTTTAAGTGGTGTCATCGGGTTTGTCCTCCTTCTGATGAATTTTGAACGTTATGTACTGGCATTACCGATTCTGCTATACTTTCTTCAAAGTTTTGCTTTAATTAATTTTAATTCCATAAGCAATAATAGCCGTGAATTTTTGTGCACAATGTTCACAATTATTTTCATTATTGTATGGTAAGAATAACGTTTTTATGTGACAAGTTTTGATATGTTCAATTATAGCCAATTTATTTTCGGTATGGAGGATTTTCTAAAGGTAGGGCTTGTCATACTAAAATCAACTATACATAAATACATTTTTCTTCATTATTCATTATAATTTTTTAATATTTAGATTAGAGGAAGTTTAATGATTGCTGCAATGAAACAGATTTCATTATCGATTGATGCAACTGAGCCAAAAGGCATAACTAAATTTGGCAATAATCTGTTCCATTCACAAATTCAAAACTTTCTTGGGCAGTTCGCCTTTGTGTTTGATCCTACAACACTCACTTTTGGACCTGTAATTACCTATGAGCAATTCCGACAAATGAAACGGAATTTGAAGCATGAGCTGTTTGAACATCCTTATGTTAGTTTTATTACTAAATTTCTCAAGCATTTCTTTCTATCTATTTTTTTTTGTAGAATTTCATTTTGAGGTTGTTACGCACACTCTGGCATTTGATTATCGCCATATTTTTCCTTTTACTTTCAACCTGCCTCATTGATCCTGATAATTTATTCGCTTTCTCTTTTTTACCATTATGGTTAATTCACTTTGCAAAAGCTCTTGCCTTTCGTTGTTCACATTATTTCGTGTGCCATTTTGCTACATCTACCGCTTTGACCGGGGGAGCAGCTTATTCTTTTAAGATTGTGGGATGGACTCTAGTTGAATGGCCTGGATCGTTGGCTCAAGTTGCTTCCTTTTGGAACATACCAATGCATTCATTTTTTCACAAATGTTTGTATATCTTTTTTAGGCTTTAAATTTTTTAGATTTTTACTGTAAGTTACTTACAAATGGTTTCACAACCTTATCAGCCAGTCTAATCACATTTTCCGTCTCCTCCATGCTACATGTGAGTTCTCACACTTTAATCTTCATTTTTCAATTAAGGGAGTTGACCTGCAAATGTTTGTTGTTCTACTGTCGTTCGGCTTGTTCTCATTTGTTGAAATAGGTCAAGACTATTAATATTTATATACCTGGAAATGAAAAACTAACATGGAACCAGATTTTCTTTAAGTATTACCTAGTTAATACTTGTTTTTACAGAGCTAAGGGAACGGTTGGCTCTTCTACTTTCTGCTTGTGTTCGCGCTAGACACTGCTCAAGTGAAAGAAGATGCTCTCATCGCCACAAATCTGTAGGATATTTTATTATGCAGCTATGTATATTTGTTGTAAATTAATTTTTTCATTCAAATAGCCGGTGAATCTATTAGTTGCTTTGCCTCACGCTTGCTTTCTGTTGATAAACAGTTATCAGCTTATCTATCTCGGTTTGATTACGAATAATAGAAATCATTAAAATTTTTACCTTTTGCAAGGATATTTGTTTTGATTAGCTTTTTGCTTCAGGTGCTCTGATTGATTACAGCCAGTTTCAGTGGAGTGATTGGATCGCTGAATTCCGACTGTTTGGACACCTTCTTGCATTGATAATGCTACTGATTTGTATTTTGTTAGATTGTTGTGTATATTCTTAAAGACACGGTGAACGATAACAGAGATATGATGAAAGTTAGAATGCTGATACTTAATAATCTCTATCGAACACTTTTTCATTATTTGATGACTGTCTTGATCTGAAAAAATAAAGCAATAATGAAAATTATATTGTAACAAATAATTAAGTGATTTCTATACATTCCTTTACTATATAACTAAAAATGATTATTTTCAAAATTTCACTAGTCAAGTCATTGAAATGAAAAAAGAATGCAAGGACATGTTTGATTTCAAAAATTTGGCCTCGTAGGAGCGAACGTGCTTAATCAAATCGATCATTTATTCAAGTGGAAATACCGGCCAGGTTCTTAAGATAAATGATGGGTTTTTCAATCAAGAAACAGGCAATTTGTTTAGCGTGAGCGCAAAGTGATTAAAAATTTGTAACATCATTAAAAACAAAATTAGTAATCCCCATCTGTTACGAAAAATCGCAAGCCGAATCTTGGAACCTAGAAATTATAGGATTCTATGGTATAGGCCCCATAATGTACGTTTTAAAATTTTTAAAATAAATTACACAAGTTAAGAGTTCATTTCGATCGCGCGCGTTAGTTCTTTTCTTACAATTAGTCAAACCTTTTTTTTCCATTAAACAAATATTTATATCTCTTCACTTCTTTTAACTGAAATCAATGTTTTAATATAATGTTATAACTTTAAGACAACACTCGTAAAATATAACAAGTATTACTTAAAAAAGTGTGTATATTTTTTCAGATAAACAACTAAACTTTTAAAGGAAACTCAAAATTACAAAACCTTTTAAGATTATGATTAAGCTTTATTTTCTATATCTCAGTTTGGTGGTCCAAATAATTTCTGAAAATATCTTAACACTTTTCTTTTTTATTTTCAGTAAGAATGAAAAGTGCGAGGGATAAGGGCGTCTTTGTTACAATAATACCTTTTCTCCTGTATTTTTTCATTGATGTCGCTAAAAGTGATGTAATTTGTCCAAAAATATCTTCAGGGGTTGAGTTAGCTTGTGCAAATGCATGTTGCATTAGTAATGAAGGAATTTCTCATGTAAGTAATAAGCTTAAAAGTCTGCCTCTATTATTTAAAAATATGTAATTATTCTAAAAAATAAACCTCAGGGATATTATTGCTGCCAATTAGATAGTCCAAATGTTTTTAAATCAGAAGAATCAAATATTCGGGTAGAACGTCTTGTAGCAGCATATACACCAGGAACGTTTCAGTTAGTTTTTTTGCGTATCTCTTTGCATATTCTAACTCTTCCTAGGATTGATTATACTTTGTTGCTTCTAGGCCTGATAATTTCTATTGTTTTATCGGTGCTTCTATCCTTCTTCTGCTGTCTACTTTGTAATGGCTGCTGGCTTCACAGGCAAGTACCTACCAATTTTTATTAATATTAAAGGAATATTCTTATTAAAAATATAAATAAAAAATATACATAGACGTAGAAACCCACATATGTACGAGAACGTCAATGAAGATGGATTTTACCCAATTTGCTGCGGTTTTGGGATTCCAATGGGAACAGGCATGTCTATAAATTATTTAAAAACATGTACATATATGTACATATTAATAATGAACCTGAATAAACTATTTTTGTCCTTTTAGTTGTATTCAGTACACACCCACCACAATTTAGAAGCGATGAAATGTATGGAGGGTCATCACTCAGTGCTGGAAGTCGGGGTGCAAGTCGTGTTCGTTTCAATGAAGATGAACGACCAAGAGGAGTGCTTAAGAACGGAAATGGCAATGAAATTTTCATGCATCAATGATAAAAAGCATATCTAGTTAAAAAGGATGTAAGCTAGAAATTTTGAGATATCATGCAGTTTTTTTATTAAAAAGAAAATTTTGTAATCAATTTTGATTTTCAAAAAGATTAGTTTCATTTACTTACCAACATCTTTGAAATAAATATTCAAATTCAATAAAAACACTTTGAGTTTGTATAGCAGCAATGATTATAAAACTTTGAGTTTTACAATTATGAATGTTTGTTTAGATTTAGAATGTTCCACATTCTCGGCACTTGTATAAAGAAAATTGACTGACAAATCAAACTCAACGATCATTTTTCTTAAAAATAAAATTATTATATAATTCGCAGTTTAACGTAACTATATTCCGGCCATTTTCTAATGTTCGGTCGCAAAAATATTATTACACAATTATAATAATAAAAGGAAATACCAATAAATTAAAAAATATTTCTATCATAGAGAAATTTTGATCTTCAGTGCCGTTCTATTAGTAGAGGACAGATTGCTGAATGGAGGTCAAAAAACAAAAAAGGCGTCACAGTGGACAGGAAAAATTTAAACCGATCATATACTCAAAAAAGATGGGTCACTGCTAAATGGGATGAAATTGTTGAGAGTTTGAAAACCTATAAAGGTTTCAAACGAATACATAAGTTAGCCCATAAACGAAAAGTTTCCTATGTTACTATCCTTTATACACCATATATAAAAGACCTAAGACCCTCAAATACAATGAGGTTAAATAAACTTTGATTTGAGGCCTCCAGCAACTGAAACGTCAATGAAATATAAACTCAAATCATAGTATCAAATGTTTTGAAATATATTTTTTAAAATATAAAATTACAAACCGTTTAAATTTTTAGAAGCTCCGTTTTAGTTACAAGTATTTTTGATAAAATAAATATGAACGCTCATTCGTCACAGACAACAATAATACTTGCTGCTATGTTCGCACTGGTTCTATTTATTTTCCTGCCAAGCTCTACGATTGCCTGTGGCGGAGGTTGTTGTGGTTGTTGCGTAACATGGTAAAATATGCCTGAATAAATATTTAAGTTATAAATACATATTAATTTTGGTTTAAGTTTATAAAAGAAAATATTTACCTAATTAAAAAATTCATAATTCCAGTGGAATTGGAGGTGGCTTTCCTGGAGGATTTGGCGGTTTTCCGGTAGGTGGAGGACCCGGAGGACCTGGATTTGGTGGTCCTGGTTTTGGTGGTCCTGGTTTTGCAGGTGGTTTTGGTGGTGGTTTTGGGGGTTGTGGGTTTGTTGGCTGCGGAGGTGGTTGCGGTTATGGTTGCGGCAAGAAATAAGTAAAATTAGGCTGGCAAAAGTAATGAAAAGGAAGATTTTAAGTATATACATATGTATCCACTTTTAAATTACTGTTTGCATTAGTTATTTATAATTTTATCGAAGTCGAATATTTGAAAACTTTGTGAATATTTTCAAAAGAATATACTTCGATAAACTATCCTTATAGTTTTATTAATTTATTAAAATAGCTAGAATACTTTTTATATAAAAAGAAACCAATAATCTGCTTATTTCCGTTATATATTACGTACTACATAATATTTATCTTTATAATTTTAAGATTTTGGTCAGTTTTTGCCATAAATCAATTGTTAAAATTTAAGCTCGTTATATTTTAATAAAATAAAGAATATTTTGCGATGTCTGGTTTATTTTTTTGCTTCAGGAATACCGAAATGAGACTAAAACCCGAAATAGACCCCTATTCTTAAAAATGTGACAGCTATTTTTTGTATAATAAAAAATACTTTGTAGAATTGAAAAATGTGACGTAAACATTTTGAAATTTCCATGTTCCAGCATAAAGTCATATCAATCATTCACTCTCATATCATTCCTTTGATTTAATTTTTTAAGCCTGAACTTTGGTTGAAGGAAATTTTAAATTCATCGAATTAGGATTTTACAATGTGTCGTCATTTTAAATAAATTGATAAATAAAATTTCTAATTAATCAGCAAGTGGACGAAAAAGAAGGAAACTTCTCCATTATCAAGCAAAATCAACACTATATAAAGCAAATGCTTATTTTAAACATAAAGTAGCATTTGATTGAGAAAAATGAGGCTGCGTAACTATCTTAAAAAATTAAATTTAAGTTTAATAAAAAAATAATTTTTTGACCCCATTTTTCTTCGTTCAGTACAAATTTATATAATTAAAGGAAAAATGACCTATAGCATTATACAAACCGCCTTCACTTTATCCATTATTATAGTTATTTTGTTTGTCCAATGTACCGATGCTGGTGGTTGTGAATGTGTTGGTTGCTGCCCAACTTGGTTTGTTTGACAAGGGATGTTTAATCAATATTTCTAACATTTAAAAGTTCCATTATTTCTAAAAGTTAAAATTAATACAAATTATTAATTTTTTTAGCGGAGTCGTTTCAGCGCCAGTTTTGCCTCCAGCGCCCGCTCCAGCACCTATTCCTATACCAGCTCCGATCACTTACACTGTTCAAGTTCCAGTACCAACCCCAGTCAGTTATGGCTGTGGTTTTGTGGGATGTGGCGGATGTGGAGGATATGGTTATGGATGTGGTGGCTGTGGAGGCTATGGTTACGGTTGTGGAAAAAAATAAGCAATCTTAAAACCAGAAAAATAGGAGTATATAACCGCCACTGCAATTAAATGTTTAAAAGTATTTCAGCCATAAACGTATAATTTGTACACATAGTATTGAATTACTAATTCTGAATTAAAAAATGTTATATTAAGTTTTATGAAAATCCTATAGACTACATATGCTATAAGAATTTATGAAAATGAATCATATACATGAGTTAAAGCAATACTATTGTAAAGCTAACGGGTCACGTTCTACGCATTATAGTCATTGGTCTTCTACCTAGAAGAAGACTTTTGAAAGCACGCCGGAATTCCGGATTGAAAATAGTGTAAATTACTGGATTCATAAATGAATTCATATAACCTAAAATAAACAAATTTATTGGTAATATCCTTAAATTCACACCAATCCATGTTGTATAAAAGAACGGCCCAAATGATACCTCACACCATTTTATGTCTAATTGGAAGCAAATCGCATTAACAATATTTAACGAAAAAAAGGGTACCCAACAGCAGAGGAACGTACCTAATGACTCAAAAATAAAAAATCAAATATTTAAACTAACCAACAACAATTCCTAATGTTTTCGTTGCTCGCTTCTCCTTCCTTTGCGACTTGTAAACTTTACGACGTAAGCTGGTCTGACGGTCCCTTCGTGAATCTTGCATTCTTTGCTTTTTCTTAATTAATTCATGATGGAACATGAAATGTATTACCGTTTCTAAGTCACCACCACTAGTTAAGGGTGTTGTTTGACATCCATCTTCTTCAACCTTACATACATTCTGTATTTGATTACTTGCGGCCTCATAGTATTTATATTCTTGCAAGTTCTTTTTTCCAGTATTAATTTGAGAAGCAAACAGTTCTACGGCTGAAGAACTACGACGGATCGGACTTACAGTCGCTTCCTTCATTGATGCTCTCAATAGACTTTTTTCTCTTACAACATGATCCAGAAGCATATCTCTTGTGGAACCACTTTGCAATATGTTATTTTCATCTAAGCCTCTGTTTTCAGACAATAAATAATGATCCACTGAAATTATAAAGGATTTAGAAAAAAGATGTGAGTTCGCAAAATATTTACTCAGATTTGTATAATGTAGTCAGTTTTACCGTTTAACATACTTTGAATATCTTTTCCCAAAGTAATACGCCTAACAAGTGGGAAGGAAAGTGCTGGCCTACAAAGAGTATGAAGAACATTAGTGTTTGCGGTGTCCTCGTTAGTGACTTCGGTGAAGTTCTGATGATGTTTAGAAATTCTTTCCTCCTCTTTCAAAGGGAACAAGAGAGGCCGTCGCATACAATCATTTTCACGTCGAATTTCTTTAAAAGTTTAGGATGAATATTATATCAAACCAGTATATTTTTAATCAAGAAAATTTAATACCTCGATTACTCCTTGTTCGTGCTGGATGTTTAATAACTAATGAATTCATAGCCGTGCCTGATTTTTGTCGCTTGGAATCATATACAGAAACAATAGTGCCAACATCACAGGACGAACGTTTTCGTAGTTGAAAAATAGATGGAACGACTTCATCTGCCTTCACTGCAATTGAAGAAACATTTCGAGTGTCAAGTACATCAGAGAACGATAGACGGAAACGATTGATAACCCCAAAAGAGTCAGACGAACGTTTTGTAGGTTCAAATGTTGTTGGTTGTGATGAGGTTCTAAAGCATTATTCTAATTGACTTAAATAAAAAAATACTTTGATGTTTGAATTTCAGAGATAAAATCATTGGTAAGTATACGTACATCATCATTAAGAGATTCGGCAGAAGAGAATTCTTCGTCATCCAGTATGACTTCTGCTTCTTCCAACGCTCGTTTATGTCTTTCATATCGTTTAATTTGACGATTAAGAGAAGGTAGCGCAATCATAACCATATTAATCGCTGAAATAATTTTTGAAAACATGTTTTGATATGTATCTATCTCACCAGGGCCAGCAACAATTTCACCAGCTTCATCAGACTCAACTTTAGTTGTAACTCCCATATGACTGAAAAAACAATTTTAAATAATAGAAAATATGTATTGCCTTGCGTGTGTTCGCGATACAGCTAAATTTTGTGCCTTGCGTCTTTTTGCTGCCTTCTCACGACGCCCAAGCGCCTTAAAATAGAATGTTATTAAAAACAGTTAATAGAAACTAAATAAAAATGAACTCACTACAATGATACGTGTATAGACGAAAATAACCACAAAACATGGAAACACAAAGCTAACAAATGAAGATAATAATGAAAAATAAGCATTGTAGAAGCGACATTCAAATTTTACATTTTCACCGTCCGGAGGTTCATTAAAACCTTAAATTGTTTGAAAATTCTGATCTTTAAAGATAAAAAACCTAGAACAATAGGACTGGCCACACAAAAAGAGTATATCCATACAAAGATAAATAGTTTAACTACTCTGCAAATATTTTGTGCCTGACGCGAATATTGAATCGGTTGACTAATGGCTTTGTATCTTAATTAGGTAGTTAATAAAAAGTTAATATCATTTCAATACCTATCAAAACTAATTAAAGCTAGAAGGATAATCGAAGCTGTGCTACAAGAAACATCCGAAGTAAGATACAAATTACACATAAGCGGACCTGATATTTCGGAAAATATATTACTAAGCTAAATAATGTGATAATTACCAAGCATCCATAGGCCACCTTGTACCTAAAAAACAATTATACCTAAGTTGAGAAAAAAAAAATATTCACATATACATAGACGGCATAAGGCATCACAAAAAGAGCGACCATGAAATCAGCAACGGCCAAACCGAGGATAAGAAAATTAATGGCCGAATGGAGGGATTTGAAACGAAGAACAGAAACAATTACAAGAAAATTGCCAAGAATTGTTGCTGTTGGAATAAGAACCTATAAAAATATTATTGTGGTAACTGTTAAATGCTTCCTAATGTTAAATGCTTCCTAATATTCGAAGATAAATGGTCAAGATGCATAATGGTCAGATATATTGTGTTTATCTTACATTAGATAGATTTTGAAATATGACCTTCTCAAATTGGTCTTTCACTTTTTACTACTCTTTGCCCATAACACATAAGACCATTTTTAGGTAAAGAGAAAAGAGAGGCAGTCAATATAAAATATAGAATTCATTTCGGATTCATTATTATTATTCTAAAAATTTTATAAAAAGAATTACACACAAGAATGAAGCCGTAAAGAAATATTTCTGGTCCGTGTTGAATTCCCTGTGCAGAAGGGAACAATAATAAATCGTTTTCTATCAAAACTTGTGGATCACTTGTGGGAGGAACCTGAATCATTGAATAGGCAGAAATATCAAATCATTATTAGCTTTTATTGTAGTGATGCCTGATACATAAACTAATTACACTATAATGATAATAAAAAAATAAGTTTAGATCCATTTTCTAAAGGAGTAAAAAAATTCATAAAAATGATTATAATAACAAGGTAAAATAAAAATGAAGGGAGAAAACTTATTGTCCTTTTCACTAAAATTCACGCTCAAATAAACAGAAGGAAGGGTGGATGTTTATTTTGGCACTTTGCTTGATTGTGTCATCTGCTCTATTTTCAATGCAAGTAATCTCAAATGCAGGGTAATTGAGCGTGTGTTTGCTCTTCCATAATGTATATTTTAATATGAAAATATTAAAATGAAAGCAACAAAATTCAGCAAATGTAAAATTAAAAAAATAAAGATTTAATGTGCTATACATCCTATCTACACGAAAGATAAAATAATTAACACAATAATTTAAACTATTATAATATTAGTTAGAAAAATAAGGAACAAGAAAAAAGTGAAGAGACCTTAAGTTTTAAAAAATACATAGGGTCTGATGAAAAAAGTCAAAAGGTCAAGAAAGTTTTCTGATGGTTACAGGCAATTGAAAAGCTTTTCTGTCAAATGCAATTTATTTTTGAAAAAAGTAACTTAAAAGGGGGAAATAAACGTTATAGAATAAAAGATATTAAATTAAAATTTAGAACGTCAGCTTCTTATACATATAGAGAATAAGTCATTTATCATGATTATACATATGTATAGCTGATAAAATTTGTAAAAATATGTAAAATGGGAATGAAAAATATGAACAGGGTTACCTACATATATTTAAAATAGACAAAAACTGGATACCAAACTTTCAAGTAAAGTGGGTAACTAACTATAAAAATGACGCTAAAATAATTTTCCAAAAATGATTTATAGAGTATTGAGCTGATTTCATAGATTGAGAGTGGAAGCCGAGAGGATTGACGCCAACAATTGTTTGTTATAATGAAATAATTAGTAACAGACTGAATAAATGGAAGAAGTTAATAAAAAACAGTTGGCGTTTAAAGGTTGAACAGTAAATAAGAAAAGTATTATGTAAAATTTTAAACAAATTGATCACGACTTGTTCAATTTCCCTAAATGTTTGGCACATATAAAATCTGAAGATAAATGAGAAACAAGCCCCAGAAATATGCACATTCAAAATTTTCAAAGATTTACTCCTAATAGAACAATGCGTTTTGAGTTAACATTTTTAGTTGCATGAAGCAACACTTAAATTAAAGTGTACATACATATATTAAATAGAAAGATTTATTTAAATATATTTTTTCAAGTGAATACTTGAGGGGTACGAATCTGAAAAGTTATATGTACTCAAATCTTAAGTTTCAATAGAATTGGAAAAAAATTATAGAAAAAGTAGACTATTTTCAAATAAAATAGCTTATTTAATTTGCAATAAACCTAAAATAACATGAAACTAAAAGGATATCTTAAAGACCTTAGTTAATAGTTAGGAATAATAACAAATTTGTTACCTAATTAAATTATTAATTGGAATACACAAATCCATAAGATAAAAAGAAAGACTAACAATAAGAAAGAATAAATGTACTGAAACGGGCATTAATCTAATAAATGTTGGAAAAATATATTTAAAAATGGGGGGAGGGATAAAGTATTCATTTAATTTTAGACTTTCCCATTGACTACGTGTAATACTAGTATAAAATTTATGGCGCCGGAAATGAATAGCATGAAGTTTGGACAGTGAGTAATAAATGAAAGACAAATGAAAAAAAATAATAAATTTGAATTACAGCACTTTAAAAGCTAATATGTCCATACATATGTAACCCATAAAAATTAAATGTAAATAGTAAATTATAATATTCAATATAAGCTACTAATTACATTCAATTGCTTCCTTGATTTTAAATAAAAATTAGAAAAATAGAACCCACCCTTCATAGAAAAGATCTAATTGTAATGGCGAATAGAAATTACGAAAATATCCCAAAAAAGTTAAGCACATGAATGTTTTTTGAACCACTTAGACGAAGTTATTTTTTAATGTTTAATAATAACCTTGAGCTCGATTCAGCCGCCTCTGGAGGTTCACCTTCCCATTGAATGCCAAAATTACACATTGGTCCCATATAATATCGACTTTCAAACAAATATTCCAAGTAAGAACAAGCAAAGTAACTCATATGTAGATAAAACTCCTTTAAGAAATTTAAGTTAATAATATTTATATTATTATATATATAAATATATGTGTAAGAAATTGACTAGAAAGAAATATTAAGCTTATTAAAGAAATTTTTATTCAAATATTAATTAAAATTTTGCGTATTAACCTTAAAGTATGTACAAAAAGGAATTTAATTCTATTAAAAATATAGATATAAATGTTTATAAAATAAATATAAAAGCTTGAAAATAGTTGGAATGAAAACGGAAAATTATAAAGATAAATTTTCATGTGACCCGCTTTGAATGGCTAGGGACATAAGAATAACTTGAGGATATCTATACATAGTAAGGAGAATAAGCGTTACACGGGATAAAACTACAATAAAAAAGACCTAATCCTTAAGCTATGTATAGTCTGAATATCGCGAATCGGAATAAATTGAAGTAGGTAAAGTTTACAAAATGTTAATAAAAGTTTCCATTGTTTCCTAAATGTGTACCAGGCTGGACAAGTCGAGTTTTGGAGTCGGCGTAGGCATCAGATAACATAGAACCATTGAGCAATTGAGTATCGGGAAGAACCTCCATTGTATCAAGAAGCTTTTGAAAGGCTGCTGGTAGTTGTTGTTGTAAAGCAAATTCATTTTGGCTTAACTCCTCAAAGAGCATTTCCTTTATATCAAAGGTTATTGTTAGCATGTCAAAAATAATTTTAAATAATAAAATTAACCTTATTTTGACTCGCATATGAGAAAAGTTCATTAAGTGCAGAGTATATCATAAACTCATGGCCATGTTCTTGACTCTCTTCAGCCAGAAGCATAGCCATATCCCTATCTGGAATTGGGTCTGCCTCTGCTACTTGAACGTAAAAACGTTGAACCCAATGACGGTATTTTTCCATCTCGTTTGCAAAAAGTAGTTTACTACTAGGAGAATCTTTTGTTAAATGCTGTTCATGTGTTGAGCAGGCATCCATAAGTGTTTGAGCTACAACATTTAAGGAACCTTCGATGCGTGTTGGTTTTTGGATGTCAAAAATGAAATCAGGGTTTTTGATAAGGTTAACCCAAAAACGAAGAGGCAATGAGTTGCTTTTCCATGCATGAACCTGAATTAAAATAGAAATTTTTACAGTTCGACACTTACCACTTCTGGATCAACAATTCCATGCTCACGAGCTTAATTAAAAAAGGGTAAAAAATTAATTTTTATTCAATTAATATACTAAATTTTTGGATTGTATTATTAAGTTATTTTTGAATTTAATACTTAATTGTATGTTAATTTATATTATTAAAATGTACCTTCCTGATCAAGAAAGTCAAACATATACTTAATACAATGTGGAAGAGGTGATTGAGATGATGTTGTTAAGAAAATATTTTCCAGTAAATCCTCGATAAATCTAAAATATTCAAAGTTAAGTTTAATTAATTCATTCGAAAAAGTAGTATAATATGAACTATTTGAGTAAAATCGGTCTATCAAGCCGGATCGTAGTTTATTAAATTCTTTTCTATTTGATCTCAGATAAGAATTGTTAGAAAAAATTAGAGCCCGGACTTATGCTTTGAACGATATCAAATCACATCGATCAGGTCTAGAAAAAATACAACTTTTGTAATGTGCCTTTCATTGTCAGTAGCCTTGTCAAGTATATTTCAGTGACCATCTTTTGCTCTTGACCCTCTGCTCCATGAGTAGAGTTTGAGTTTGGAGGTCTAACCAGATGGAAAACGCGCATGGTTGAAGTCGATGCAGCAGCAAATGTATCAATTGCTGACCTTCCAGCACCAACAATAGAATGGCCACCAATAGAGCCACTTGTAAAGAAAGCGCCTCCACCCCCACCAGAAGTTTTTTGAACAACAGGACTATTAGTTGCAGCATAATGAGGATGGAAATGCGAAGAGAGCCCACCAGAACCGCCAGATGATTTGTCAGACTTGTCGGAAATCTAAAAAATAGAGTAAAAATGTAAAAGTAAAACAATAATATTATTATAGAAACTTAAATGCTAAAAATTCAAATTCGTTTACCAGGGAGAGGTTATACGAAGAGGAAGTGGCATTACGCGGAACCAATGCAAATGTTGCTTTGTCTTCAACTTTATAATGAGCAAGTGTGTTATACCGCCAAAAACCGCCTGCTTCGAATCGTGAACTACCGTCAAGGTCTTGTAAGACCATACGATGCGTCGGAGTGCGCAGTTCAAGGTCGATTTCTGATAGCAACGGCCGTTCAGAGAAAGGAGTAGTTCTATATTTTGCATCCAAACAACGTTCTTTTACCTAAATAGAACAATATGTTCCTTTTACACAGGAGAAAAGCGAACCTGCCCAATAGAATCACAATCAAGAACTCTGACTTGGGTATCGCAAACAGGAGAGTTAGAGTCAGCCAAAACAAAAACTGTTAACTCCCGAAAATCAACAGAAGCACGAAGTAATTTTTCTTCCGAGAGGGAATAACGTGCGTCCATTGTTACCTTGAAAATTATAAATATTATTTTTGATTTAATATAATAGAATCCAATTTGTAAATATTTTCCTTACTGCATCCTGTGGTCCTTTCTCAGTTTGTTGCTTTGTAGCCCAATAAAGTTGATAAAGAGGTTTTCCAGCGCCTCTTCTTAGGTGTTTATACATAAGAAAAGCAAACCATGCAGATAACTTTAAATTTTTTTGGTTTTTAATAGTTATGGTCTAAAACAACATTTAATTTTCAATTTGTCGATTTTTTATATTAAATTAAAATATATTTATTAACCAATCTCTCGGCTACGGACTCAGCTCTGCGGAAAAGAATTTTTGGTTGGAATTTACTTTCAACATTCCGTTTAATTAAATCTCTGAGCAATTGCTTGAGCACATCAGTGAGCACATTCATTTGTGCCTTAATATAGTTTCTCAATGAAAAAAAAAGGTTTCTTTTCTCATTTTTAACTATTTAAAGCAAACCTGTAGCACCACCATTAGAAGAGAACCAACATAAACGCGATCTTTTACCAATAAATACTTGTTAGCATCGATTGACCGAACAAAAGAAAGAAGAAATATTCGGTTCTGGAGCAGACAGTGCAATTGCCTGAGGCTACTTTCTACTTGTAAAGCTCTATCCTGTTCAACAGTTAATTCTCGAAGTACAGGATGAAGTGATGCTGGTGAATTGCCAGAAAATTGTGGAAAAAGAATACGTGATACATAAACTATGTAAGGCAAGAAAGGGATAAAAGAAGCGCCTTGAGGCATACTTCCAACCAAAGCATTCATACTTTAATTTATTACCTATAGGTAAAAGTTAAAAAAATATACTTTGTTTGTAATTCGTGAAATGCTTCTTTGCATTCTTGTGCAACTCGCCTTAAATAAAAACAAATAAATATATTCAGACAATTACAAAAAAATGTACGCCAAATGACGAAAAAATCGCAATTTGTTATTTTATAATATCTTAATTATTCTATTAAAAAACCCACATCTCAATTGATGTCATCTGTGCTTTTAAATAGTGTAATTGCCTATTGTGACATGTAGCTTTTCGACGATAAAAAACAAAAAGCATTAAAGCCAAAAACACGCCAAGAAATGCAACTGCAACTGTTAGGATAAGCCATTGTGAGGGATCAGAATCCCTAAAATGTTGAGATGCTTCCCCAACTTTCTCTCTAAAATATGAATTGCTGTATCATGAAAAATAAAAACAAACATTCGATCCCCGATATAAACCATCACATCCATATGATCATCGCGCTGTCCCTCGTCCAGATGTTGAGGTAAAACACACGTTAATGTATTTACGGCAATTGCAGTTACATTGCAAGGCATTCCACCAACGCTTATTCTGACATCTATTTTGTAAAAATTTTTGTCAAAAAACTCTCCTAAAGTACTTACCGCGTGCAGATGCAGCCAAATTTAGGTTATAACCTTTAAGCACTAGATCCCCTCCTGGGCGTATGGGTAAAACCTCATGGAGAGGCTGAAGACGTGGATCAGGGAACACCAATAACTTTTGTAATGTTCGATCTATTAAGGAGGTCAAATTCCTAAAATATAGAATAATTTAATCAGTAATTACTCATAAAAATACCCAGTTAATGATCCGTCTAAGTCAAATCCATAATCCACTCGTAACGGTCTTTGAGCGCTCAAATGAATACTCCGATCCAAAGATAATTCAAGTGGTGGTGTTCGACAAATCTATAGTTTTATATAATACTAAAAAAATAATAATAAAAACCATTAGATGTTCATCAACTAATTCGCATTTAGAACCCAAAAAGGTTTGTCCTTCCCAAGTAAGCAACATTCGTGGCCTTTGCAAAAGATCCAAACCATTACCTAGGACATCAATTAGAATACCACCCGAAACGATAGAAACAGGTTTTAGTACATTATCGATCGAAGGATTAGCACTGAAAAATTAAAAAGAATATGTTATACCAAATTAGCTAAAAATTTCGACAGAAAAATATTACCAGAATGAAGAGAGAAAAAATATAATATGTATATAACACTTATTTTCAATAAAAATCTGACTAACGTGTATTGAAAATGAACACTATCAACACGTAATTGAGTTCCATCTGCACTCAAAACCAAATATTCAGGCTTTTCAGACAAAGCTGGTCCAGTTCTACACACAACCATGGATGCAGATCTCTGACGCAACTCACAGGGAGAATTGCCAATACTTAGGTTAAAAGCAACACCAGAATCAAGATCCATACCAAAAATCTAGAAAAATCACTTGAAGAATAAAAATAATTTAACCGTTAAATCCGTTCCACCATTTTTAGGTCCTCTGTATGGTTGAAAAGAAACAATTTGTGGATTTATATAGGTAAAGGTCTGTGTGGAAACGGCAGTATACTTGCGATCATCTTAAAAGATTCGGAAATAAAGTTTAGAAGAAACATGTTTATTAAAACTAATGTTAATTCTTTTTACAAAAATCTTAATGCTTTAATTCGTTAAATTATTTAAATCCCTTACCGATCGAAGTATTTGAATAATCTCTTCGCGGATCGCGAAGACGCACAGTTACATGCTGAAAATGACATACAATAATTAATTTTGATATCTTTAACAAAAATATATCAAAGATACAATTAGGTTTTTTTATAAAATCAACCTGTCCTTGCTTTTGTCGGGTACTAGGTGCTCGAGTATAACAAACAATTCGAGTGGAAGGTAAATAGTCTATCTCGCTTACGTCACATTTAACGCTTGCAACACGAACATTATCTCGAACATCAGAAAAACGTAAACCCAAATTTGAACCTAGGATAGTTATTCTTGTTCCACCATTGATTGGACCTTTATGTGGTTGAAAATCATCGATATGAGGGTTGGGGCAGATTACTGTTGAAGATGCTGTAACCAAGCTACTTACATCAAGTGAGAGCAATCCTGGAAATAAGAAACAATAAAATAAAAAAGAAAAAACCTCCTTTACAATCAGTTTTCGGAGAACAACCTCTTTCATCCTCACACCATCCACATTCAAATTTTCTTAAATCAAGGCTTAAACAACTCCCACAATCAGTGGCTAGTTGTTGACATCGATAAATTATCTGAGGTACAAAATTAATAAATGAATAGGGTTAAAAACATACCACTTTCATTCGTTTGGTATTGTCAAGCGGGTGAAAAATAGAGGAACTTGTTAAACTACGCGTAGCCCAAACAACACTAAATAAAGCCGTAGCCGTCCCATTGCCATTACCAGAACCATCAAATTCAAAAAGCATCTCATCACAACTAAAAATATGATTTATGAAAAATATTTTAAAGAAACATTATTTCATTTCCAACTCGCTGTGCCAATTTTTCATGTGTTACACTATTTTGATCAATTAAAGTATATTGACATTTAAAAGCACCCATTTGTTCATGCAAATTGTTGGCCTTAATAGAATAGCAACAATTATTGGCAAGCACATGCTTAACAAGAACAAACCTGAACCTGAACTTTACGTCTGTGACCAGAGTATACAAACAAATCGTCTTCAGGAGACGAAAAACGAGGACAGAATTCTGGGCCTCGACGAGAAGATGGACCAATTCTCTAAAATAGTTCGTCCGTAAAAATAAACGTATGAATGTTTACGCTAACGGAGTTAATAAGTGGTTCGCCTTGACATATATCTTCAGCATTTTGAACACACTTAGCAGTAAGTGCACACCAATCACAAGGGAAACGAATTGAAGCACACTCTTGACAACTAACCAATTGATGACAATCAAAGAAAGTGAAATTAGTTGAAGCAAGGACTGCTGAATCAACTGATTGAACAATTGAAAGACGAGTTGTTAATCCATTCAGCGCAATCTCGTTTATATTTTGAGATGCGTCCAACAGAGTTTTAAGACTTGAACGGACCGGTGTTGAACAAATAACCCTTAAAAATGTAACGGAAAATAAAGTCGATAATCATAAAATTAATACTGATCTCCTTCTCTCGAAATCGCTGAAACATTAAGTAACAGAAGATTTGGAAACCGAAAAGAACAGTAAAGCGATGATGTTGTTGACCCGTCATAAGTAGCAAGTGCTGGAGGTGCATTTTCAATACGTAGATGAATGGGACGAGAAAAAGAAATTTGTTGCTCCCGAGGTTCGACAGAACGAATGGCAGGACAACGACCGGATTTATAATTTAGCCAATCTGCACGTGGATTTAAAGCATCTGCTTCACAAACTTCTTGTGTTGTACAGGCCGATGGCTTCAAACACCAACCGCAATAAGGATTTCCAGCCTTAATAATAAATTTCAGTTTAGTAAACATTTTTTACTTTTAAACAGGAGTGGCAATCCTGAGATTGAGCGCATAGACGAATGTTTATCTATGTAAATTTATTGTTAGAATTAAAATAACGAAGGAAAAATTTTATAAAAAAGCAATAAAGACAAAAATGCTTATTTTTAGGAAAAAATAACCTTGTATAACGCATCCCTTAATAATACGTAGAGAAATCCATTTTTTTCATCCAATTCCATGTCTTGTAAAATAGGATGTCCGTCGTTACTTACTTGAATCGACTTGAAAATATGTGATTGACCATCATCACCTTGGAGTAATGCCTAAATAGTGAAAAAATACAAAATTTTACATTTTATTTTAGTTTACTTTGTGAAGTATGCCATCGCTAGTACCTGAAAATATGGGAGCCAAATTATATTTGTTTTTTTACTTTTAAATCTATAATCGTTGCTTACCAATAAATGCAACGGTGGCTGTTTGTACTGAAGAAATAGCCAAAGAGGTAAAAAGTGATGTCCGATCAACTAGTAAGGCCCTGGCAGAAATCGGTATCTCCCCACCAATATAACTATTTACATCCTTTCCGCACATAATTTCAGAATCCGGATACCGTGTTGCCGTACACATTTTGTCAGAATTAAACCAGGGGAGATTTGTACGCGTATTACCATTATAACAAACACGTATATTTTCAAAGAATTTTGACTCAATATGTCTATAAATGTTTAATTAAACTTGTAATTTGTGATTATATTCTTGTACATTACAAAATAACGACTAATTTTCTTTAAAATACAAAATATATTACCGTAGAGAAAAGGCGCATAACGCAGAGTCACGCATAGTTAAGTTCCTTTCAGGCCCCTCTCCTCTTGCAAATGCCCCAAACAAAACAAGATCAGTTGGTTTCAATCGCATCGATGTTGAAAGCTCAAACCCAGCGTTAGCTAAATACATGGTTTGAAGAAGATTATAAGTTTGACCAGCCCATTCACATTCAAGTGGAGCCTCAGTATATGAATAAAAATTTGCATCTTGTGTGCAGATGCGCACCAACTGTCAAAAATTAATAACAAAAAATAAACTAATTGTACTTTTGAAATAGTAGGCTGGGCATCAGGTTGTGGCGTGTACCTAGGTTGCCGTGTAGAAAAATAAGCGAAACCATTGGCCTCAAAGCCTCCAATATAATCAATTCTAAATAATAGAAAATTATTACTTTTGGGATAAAAACCTGAAGAAAGGTATTCGCCTATGATCCAATTTCATATAAGTGCCCGAACTTATCGATTGCTCAGAAAATTCAAAGAGGCGACCATTTTCCAAGGAAATAGAGGAGACAGCAGGCACGTCTAATGAATCCCGCTGACCTGTTTATAAAATTTTGATCAATAAACTAGCAATAGGTTCGTAAGCAAACTAACCTAAGCTAACAGGAACATAGGTAGAACCGACGTAAAGAACACGAGGTTGGGATGAAAAGCCCAGCGCTGAAGGACCAGAACCAATAAAGATTTGAGCGGAGGAATGGTTGTCGTTTGGAACAATCCCAGGCCTGGAAAATCTGACATCACTTTCCCGACGAATGTTGGATAAATTCCTTGTGCGGCAACGACCCTTGAAAAAAATTTTTAAGAGGGATACAAAATTTATCAGTAAAAACATAATGTATGTATTAAGGAAGCCAGAACATTCACGACGGTTACAAAATATTTAAGTAATAAGAACCTGATAAAGAGAAGTGCATTCGATTAGCTTGTTTGAATCCGGAAATACTGCTAATGCTTTTATATGTGAATCTGTCGCTACCAGAGGCTCCTTGCATATAGTTAAGGAATCTGAAATAAAATTAGGAAGCATTTGTCAATACTCAGTCTTTTTAATCTTAAAACGTCTTTTAGTTAACCTTTCTTTACTTTTTTATACAAATTCCTCCCTTCAATTGGTATAACATTCAATTAAGAACAAAAAGAATCCAGGTTTTTGGCATATTACATACCATTGAAGACGAAACATTTTCTTAATTTAATTTTATTAACCTGCACAAAAAACAGAATCAGCACGAGGCCCAGTAAGAGCATGTTCTCGGATTGCTAGTCCTTCAGGTGATAAATCATACAAATGATTAACCGCTCCAACGTAAAGACGTCCAGTTGACCGGTCCATAACCTGAATGAGATGGGATGTATTAGGAATATATGAATCTTTAGTATTTTATCTCCAAGGAAAGTGTTAAATTAAAGTATACCATCCTCTGCAATTCTACTTCTTGTCCTTCGTGACTGTCCCGAAATACTGCCATAATTGCTTCACTTTGTTGTTTTTGATGTTCTTGTTGCTCTTCCATAAACCCATTTACTTGTATTGAAGAAATCATTAAAATCAGAAGAAATGTTAAATTAAATGTTGTTTTAATTAATAATCTATAAAATTTTAACAAATGCCGAGAAATCGTTTGCTGAAATTTTATCATTTTGATGCTCCATCTGTCCTTTTTTTTTTGATGCTTCATTTGGCTCCTTTCATCATCACAAAATTTTTCCATAGGAAAAAAGCTTTGAAAATAATTATTTTTCTGAAATTGTCTATTTGTTGCTGATGCGATTGTTCGTTGTTTTTGACGTTTACTATATTGACATTGATAAAAAGATTGGCCGCTGAAGCAAGGAAGGTAGATTAAGCTGTTATAGTCAAACATTTCATTTAAAAAATTGTTAGGGTTTCATTTAAAAGAAAAATTATTAAGTGATGAAAGGCCGCTAAAAATTTTTAAAAAATGAGAAAGTAGAAAAGAAATTTTGTTAAAATCTTTTCAGATGTTGAAAAAAATATAATTTTACTGAAAATTAATTAAAAATTTTAAATTATGCTTGTCCTAGTATCCAAAATATTGTTTCTTACTCCTCCAAGCTAACATTAAAATTTAAATTGGGTAAATCGACCTATAGCTATACATCTTCGATTACATTTTAAGCTTATAATAAAATATCATTTTGAAAGAATTAGAATGTTCAGAAGAGGAAAAAGAAGTTCGTATCTATCGCCGACAACCCATATTTTGTAGAACGGTAAATAGGAAGGGCGCAATTCTGCAAATGGGGAATGTATATGTATATATAATAAAGGGATGGAAGAACAGAGGACAACGAATAGATAAAGAGAGAGAAGGGCAATCGTTCTCTCAACATTTCCCATACGGCGATGAATTGATTAGCTGGACGAAAGAGACCCCTTAAAAATAAGTTAGGCTGTTGAAGTAGCAAGGGGCCTTTCATTAAAAAAATGTTGGAGAGAGTTCATTAAAATTAAAAATTTGTGATTTTTAAAATATTTTAGATTACTCGTAAAAGATTAAGAATTATTTTATTACATACATACACACATATGTGTGTAGCACGATGGATCGAGATATTTTATTGATCTACTTGTCTATTGAAAATTTTTAACCATTCGTTATCCAGTATAACTGCATTGTCAATCGGCTCATCGTCATTATTACCCTAGTACTAAACAAACAATTCATTTTTCTGCGCATTGACTAATTGTAAGTCTAGAGCCAATAAATGTACAAAAAATTAAAAAATTTCCTTGATATCTTAAATATCTGAAATCGCAATAATTAATTTTAAAAAATTAATTTGATTTGAATATTTTAACATTTTTTTTAAAACATAAAAGTTATGGACTGTATAGTGGTTGTGGACGCTAGAATAAATATAGGGTTTACTGCATTTGCGCTTTTCTTTCTTTAGCCTGATGTCCAAAAGGATTTTTAGCTTAAATAGAAAAGAAATACAATATTCAAGTGGATGAAAAGGAATAAACAAAAATTGTAAGGGGATAATTTGGAGACAATGGGTTGTTTGAAAAAAAAGAATTGAATATATATAAAAAATGACAAAATTTTAGATTATTTTAATGAAAGAATATATCAAATTATGATGATTAAAGTTTAGAATAAAATAATTTGCTAAAAATGAGAATCAAATGTAAAGATCGAATTAAAAAATAGTTAAAATATTTCTATAGCCTTTTAAATATTTTAGTTTAAATAACCTTCAGGATTCTAAATGAAATTTTTAACATTTTGATACCAATCTACATAAAAACTGATATGAAAAAAAGAACAATGGACATAAGAATAGAAAACAAAAGAGTAGTGAAACAAAAGATGCGCGGTTAGTCTAGAATAAAAGGTTGAGGCAGTTGACCATGTTACGCTGCAAATCAATGAGAAGGTAGAATAAATGTGAAAGTTTTGGACTTCAATTAATGAAGGGAAAGACATTAATTGGGATAAAAATAAGAAAAAATCAGTTAGAAAACCCAGTGACCATAGATCTTTTACTTTTATTTTTTAACTCCGAAAAAAGCAGACCTGTTAAGAAATAAATAAACATAAAAAATTCATATAATCACACCCATCTGTGCTACTTAATCGCCCTGCATTTCCTGGCCTTAATCCGCTTTGTCTAAATCCGCTCGCTGCACAAACAGAGCAATTTTAGGATTAAAAATTCTACTTCTACTTATATTACTTGCGCATATTTTTCGTTCCTATTTCTCCATATCCACTTTTGAGTTCATTCAAGCAGTAGATATGGAACTGGTTGAGGAAAAGGATTAAAGGTTATAAAGAAGAGATAATGGTAGAAAAACAATTAATTATAAATTAAAATGAAAAATTTAATTATAGAAATTCTAAAAATCTCGGAATGATTTAGTTTGAGACGAACTTTAAGTTTTTAATAAAATCTGTTGTAAAAGGAAAATTTTTACTAAAGAGTAATATATAAAATTCATACTAATCCAACATCAAAAAAAGAACCCTTTTTCATTGAAACTTTTCCTCATATTGTACTTTCTTAATGCTCTCATTAGCTTCCTGTTGAAATTTTGAATTGAGAAAGTGGCCAAAACCATGTTTCGTCTCACTGCTAATTTTTTGTTTGTTTATTGTTTCATTTTAAAATCTGGCTAAAAGGGATGCACATAGAGGGAAAAAAGAATATGCGGAACACGCAATTAGGAGAAGCAAAGGACACGAAGGAGAAGGAAAAATAAATGCTCGTTTTAGAATATATAGTTTACAACCAAAATAGTCAATTTAAAAATGTATAAAATATTAAAATAAATTTTAAAAATGTTAAAGTTTAGCAGAAATTTCAAGAAAAAAATATAAAAACTGTTAATAAAAAATTGTGTATTTAAAAAGATGTCTATCTAATTTTTACAATAATTTTGTTTTAGAAAAATATGTATGATGAAGAAACGAAGGAAAATTATTTTTGCTTTTCTAAATATGCTTTATGGAATGCTTAGAGGAGAAGAACGTTCTTGACATGTCAGATCTAAAGAGCATTAATTTGTGTTGTAAAATAATGAGAAATAGAAAAACGGATCTGGTTTGTGATGTGACAATCGACATTGTAAATTATGTGAGCGAATGAATGTGGTAGCTAAATGGATTTTATAAGTACAATTAATTTGGATTAGTTCTAAAAATTGCGTTATTTTTTACCAAATTTGGCAAGTTCGTTTTAGTCTCCAACTTTGAACGAACTTGTCAGATTTGATCAAAAATAATACAATTTTTAGAAATTCAGAAAATCCTTCACACCATATACTAATTCAAGCTTAACAATAATTTTCAAAAAAGTCTCTGAAGTTTTAGGATAATTAATCTTAAAATAAGTTATGTATATAATGATCCAAAAATGCTGAAATTTGGGAAATAGAGTAGAAAATTGAACGTACATCAATGAGATTTTTATTTATAACAAAATATCTCCCGTTTTTTAATACATATTTTTCAGTAACAAATTAATTGTACAATTTTACTAGAAAACATTTTTATCCCGAGAAAAGGAAAGGATGTGATATTGAATTTAGTAATCCAAAAATGTCGAGAGAAATATTTTACAGATATAAACAGGATTAACCCAAATTATGCCCAAATTAGGCTTTTCTTTGTCCTGGCCATATTTATAGTTTTATTGAGGGAATTAAATATAGTACTGCTCAACCCCTCAATAATTTTAGATTTCACAATGTTGTCATTTAGAAATGAGGTGGTTATTTACTGGAATTTAAAATTAATTCTAGACATTTCTCTCTGGCACTTCTGTTTTAATCCCAAAGATCTTTAATTAATATCATAGTCCTTAAAAAATTTTATGCAAAATTAGCATAAACATTCCCAACCTCCGATAACCGGTTACTATTTGAAAAATACTATATTTTTTATTTATCGAAAATTAATTTTTTTTAGTTTCCATGAAGAATTTTTACCCCATTAAATACTGACAGCAAAGAAGCGTCTTAAAACATGCTAAAGTGTCAAATTTCACATAAATAGACAGATTTTACTGGAAAAAAGGAGAGTGAAAAATAAGATTTTTGAACGATAAAATGTGATGGCAGATGGGGGCAATGACCTATGTCGTGAATTACATAGGTGGAAGAGAAGGTGAAGGAAGTTTAATTTAGTAATGGAATCTTAATTATTTACAACTAGGTGTTAAAGTTTTTCAAATTTAATTAGCTTTATAAATATTATCTAGCGAAGCTTTATGTTAAGCAAAAGAGCTCAAACAAAAAAGAAGGAAAAAATATAAATAAAAAAAAACTAAAAATAATTGAATAAATTTATTCAAATTTACTCTTTAAAACTGAAAATAAGCTCTGTTGACCTTCCATTATAACAAATCCTTTAGCAGCTAAAAAGAGAATCTCCTCTCTCGCTCTTTGTTTTAGTCCGCTTTATTTTTTTTCTTTATTTTTCATTGCTTATTTGGACTGTAAATAATGGAGGAATATTTATACAAAGTGTAGATAATAATAACGGTCACTCTCTGCTCTTTGCTTGCTTTTGGTAGGGATTATTTTCCATTCAAATATAGATTTTGCTCGGCTTTTAATAGCGAAAAAAGCGATGATAGCAATTAAATGTTACTTTTTAATGAAAAAGATGAGAAAAAATGGGCATAAACATACAAAAGGTAAAGCATTACCCTTAGTTTTAATATAATTTGAGAGTTATTAGAAGGGTACCTTAATAAAAAGGTAATTATAGAGAAAAAGGAGAAATATGAAATAAATCTAGAAAAACTAAATTTTTTAAACAAGTTGAAATTGGCAGAATCACGTAGAAAGTGTAATGGAATTTTAAAAATACGAAGGTTTTTTAATTCGGTCAGATAGACATAGATAGTTCTTCCCTCCATTGGCGGCGAGGTCATTATATCTTGTTTTTGTTGCAGTATATACTCCCCCTATATAATGCATCATTGGTTTTCTGATGGCATAATCTCCGCACAACCGAAAATGACTGTTGGACATCACAAAAATACAACAATATACAGAAGGGAATAAAATGAGTTAAAAAAAGATTTTTTAATAGATAAAATATGAAATTATTAAAATAATAAAAAGAAAATAAAGGTACATATATGAAAGGATATTAGAATCATAAAAGAAAATGTTTGATTAATTTTTCGTTTCTCATAAAAATAGTTTTGTAATCAAGTTGTGCAAAAATGAGGAGAATAAAAAAATCTTAAACCTCTCATTGTCAGCAAAATTAATTAATTAAAAGGAAATGATAGGATAGAAATTAAGATAGAGGTGGAACAATTAACAATTATAATGTTTGAAAAAACATTTTGTTAGATTTAATTTCCAATTCAAAAACTTAAAGTGTTAATAAATAGATTTTATGAAAAAATAAGGAGTAAAAAATAGGCAAATGTAAACCATGAATAAATGTTTAAAAGGTGTGAAAGCCCTGCAAACAAAAATTCTTTCAAACAAGCTATTTTAAACTTTTTTACATTTAAGGGTTTACTTATTTTAGTTAAAGGGTTAAAAACAGCGGAAATTTATTTTGAAGAAACAAAAGAAGTCGAAATTCTTTACAAGTTTTCAAAATAATCAAGGATTATTTTCCATGGATATACAAAGATAAAAATATTAAAGAAAATAGAAAAGATAATTAAGAATTGAGAGTTTAATTAATAAAATGGTTTAACAAAAACAAAAATATTGTTTTTATGAAATATTCTAAGAAAAAGAAATCGCGTTGGTAAAATATAAGAATAACACCAACAAATAAAGCTTTTTAAACCATTTTGGGTCGATTATAAGACTTTTTGTTGTTGCTAATGGCCATTCTTTGGTGGTATGTATTTCTTATGGAGTTTGAGTACAGCTTTTGGACAAAATAGGGATTAAAAAGGAGGAAATATGGAAGCTGAGTGAAAGACTTTTTTGCCTTTTTAAAGGATGCACAAAGATTGAAGAAAAAAAAGAAATATAGAAATTTTTAGTTGACCGGAATAACCTAAAAATTGAGGCAAATATGCGCGATTATAAAATTTATAAAAATCTTCTGTGTAAAATTATATATTTTTGACTAATCTGTTGATAAAAATTTTGTTAGCTAAAACTAAAAATATTCAATTAGAATAGTTTAGGCAGTTCCCAGAAAACAAGCAGGTTTATATTCATACAGCCACTTTCAATGTGTTTTCCTTTTCTTCCTCTATTTTTTCTTCATTTTTCCTTTTTACATAGTTTTCTTCATTAATATTTTCACTTATTATTACATCACTATTTTCTATTGACATAATTTTAACCGAATATCTTATTTCCTTTTTAGTAAATAGACTAAAAGAGTTATCAAAACAGAGTTTGTAGTTCCCCTTTTCTACTAATAAGGAGCCAAATTCAGGCACGTAATCAGTTAACAGCCGATACATTGGCCATAACTTTTTAATTTTATTTAATAAATGTTTTTTATTGTTTCCCCACCTCCTGTTCCTTCTCATTCATTATACCAAAATCAATATCAGAAGAACTTGTCCAAAACCATTGCAAGTGCTGGAGCAAACCTGGAGGCCCAGAAACAGAAACATCAATTATTCGTCTTTGTCTTGGTGGCACAACCAATTTCGTGAGTTGTCCATCAGGCACGTGTTGAGGATTTGAATCAGAAGAATATCTAAAAATGTGAAAATCTAAATAATTCTCAAGTAAAACAACCTCATTCCTTTTGGAGGTAACCCACCAATACGTAATGTACCCCATTCTGGATCTCCAACAATTGGCTGACGAGTTCCTCCCCAACGTGGAAATAAGTTTTCACGTCCAATACCCTTAGCCAACTGCTCATGATAAGAATGATCCAGAAAGACAACTTTCTCACGACTCTGCTCTGATAACACTGGTTTAATGATCGTGTAGGCAGTTTTGACCAGATAATGAGCATTTATGACATAAACCTTTTAAAAAAGATGTTTTAAAATAAGTAAAAAGCATACCTGTCGTAACATATCAGGAAATAAATTTTGCAATTCTTTCAACAAAGCTGAATAGACTTTTAAGCCAGAAGTAGTTAAATGATCAGTATTGAAGCCTTCTAGATCAATAATCACGCTAAGGCCTAGTTTTCGCTGAAGTTTACGTTCTTGTAACTGAATAAGCTGAAAAAGGAAGTATATTTCAACTAATAAGAATAAATAATCAAATACCAAAACGTGAAGAGTATAGACACCAACTCATACATAAAACAGAAATCACAAAAAAATAATTTCCAAAATTTTTTACCTTATAGAATAATGCCGTTTCAACAACACAGAGGCGGTAGACATCACTAACGCGACCACATTTTATAAGTTGTTTTGGATGTGATCTGCCCACTAAAATTTATTCACTATTAACTGTATGTTAAATGTAATAAAACTCTTTCTTACTTGTTTGTAAGACGACTAAATTCCCATCCTTATCATAACCAAGAGCTCCACCGGGATAATAATCTGCCGCTTTAGTTAACCTCCGGGTGAATCCGTTCATAGTATCAATATCATCGAAAAACAAATCATTAATTCGCATACAGCGAAACACTTGACTGGCCCTTTTAAATCGTGGAACAATTTCATCTGTTAAAGAAACAAATATTTTACAGATATTTACAAAATTAAAATTGTTGGTCATACATAAAACATATTACTCACAAAATTAAACTCATGAGTCTTACAAATTTTAACCAAAAAGTCTGATCTTTTCTAACTAGAATATTATATGTACATTATACCAATACGATTATTCCATCCATATAGCCATCTTAATAAAGAAAAATTGTCATCGAAAAGTGGAGTATCATGTAATAATTGTTCACCCAATTGCTTTCTCAATTCTTCTAATTTGTCCTGAACTGACAAACACATGTCGAAAACTGAAAATGTAAAATATATTTAGATTGTTTTTGTAAAAAGTCTAAAAATTTTATAAAAATAATAATAATATGTATATAAGAAAATTAATCGAGACAAACTGATAAAATAATTTTTTTCAAGATGCTTTACGTAATATTTTTTATCTTTATTAGATAATTGTGTTTTTAATATTTTTCCACAAAATAAGAGGAAATCAATGGAAAGGTAAAAAAATTTAACAAAGGACTTGCGCAAGAAACTTTTTTGTTGAAACAAGAATATAACAAAAGAAAAAGAAAACAGGTGTGTCTATAAATTTCTAGAACGAGCGAAAAAATCAAAACCATTAAATTGCAACTTGAAAATAATTAAACTTTAAATATTTTGTTAACTATTTGAGATAGTATCTTGGAACAAATTAAGAAAAAATATTTTTAAGAATATGACAGTCTCAATTTAAGAGGACATAAATTAATAGTATGCATGTATTAAACACCAAGAAATGAAACAGATAAATAATCACACTCTCGATTAAATTGTGCATGATTAATAAACGCAACTATTCTTCTCTAATTAAAAAAGTAAAATATTTTGCAGTAATAAATAAAAATGGTTGATTTATATCGTCAAAAAAATAGAAATTAGAAAAATTTTTAAAGTAAAAAAATATTGGAAGAGGTTTTAAAATGCTTTAGGAAAAAAATTTCACAAGATTCTCATAAAAATTAATCAAAAACGTTAAACGAATTAATTTACGTAATATAAACTAGAAGATAATAAATTATCAAGGCATTATCTTTGCTATAGTCAGATACGAAATAATTTTCACATTATGTAAGAAACGAGGAAAACCGATATGATAAAAATTTTTTTACATAACCCATGAGAACAAACCTTAATATCCAAAAACACGTCCCACGTTAACAAATGCCTCATTAAACGCATACGATCATCCATTGAACAGCATTTTTTTATTGTTATACCATTTTCATTGGTAGAGTCAGTATGTTTGGTAAGATAGTCTTGAATTACACCCTTGTCTCATCAGAATTGCAACGGAAGGCCATCCAAGCTTTGCATATATAAACACAGCATCATATGTAGCGCTTGAAGAAATTCCAGTCCCCTTAATAAGAAATAGGAACTGGCGCTGACATTATTTAAATTCTAATCTAAAATATTTTGACATATAGAAATTTTTTGGAATAATCGATTTGAACAATGAAAAAGAAAAGAACTTTCTAGAATTTATCTCTTTATCTCTAACTACACAGTATTTTCTTCTCTAAAAATAAACACAATGCCAAAATTAAATTTAAAAAAAACGAGCGGCGTAGCTTAGGTGGATTTACCTCGAAAATTCCGGATTTATCAAAAAATCCTCTTTTCTTTCACCAAATCTTAATTTTTTGTTTACCCCCACTTACATCATTCCAAGTTGTTTGCTGCCATCCATGTAGTCCACCGTTGTTGCCATTAATTCTGATGGATGCTGAAAATCTAAGCTGAAACATTGAAAAAGTTTAAAAGAAAGACAAAGACAAGGACGAAGTACAAGAAAAATAAAAAGATATGGTTAGGGTCAACGCTCGCGTAAATTTTTGCAAATTTTCAATTTTTTATTTTTAAGTTAAACTTTTAAAGCTTACAGGGTCAGAAGATGAAATTGTGTTGCATGAAGAGCATCCTTGTGGTTCCATGTAGACGAGCTCCAGAGCCAAGGTGTACCTAGTTAAAGGGGAAGGACCCAAAACCCAAATTAAAAAAAAAAAGAAAAAACACCGGATGCCACCAAGCAGGGTCCTTGATCCTTGCGTTCATATTGTTGTCTCCTTGCGCCAGCTTCATTCCTGAAGAAGATAAGCTATCATCAAAGATCAAAATTAAACCATGCTGCTGCCGCCGTTCTTCAGTGAAGGCCAGATCCCAAATGGATGTTGTCAGCCTAAATAAAAAAATGAAATTGTCCTAAATATTAAACAAAAAAAACCGAGGCATTTGAGTTGTTGATTTTGCCAACTAAAAACATTATTTCAATAATTAAGTTAACCAAAAACTAACGCCAAATGTAGAGCAGATACGATTCATTGATGAGCAGCTCCTTGTCCATGCACATGAGAAGACACCTAGCTAATTCAGAAAATATAGTAAGTTATAAATTTTTAAAAAAATATTAAAAAAAGAACCGCCGCCACCACTGCCATAAGAAGTCCAGCATGTTGTGCCCTGTTTGATCGGCAGCTCCTTGAACATGTTCCTGTAGACAACTGGCTAATTCAAAAAAATTAGTAATTTATAATTAAATAATTAAAAATAAAATTAAAACAACCGCCACCACCAGCCATCCATCAGCAAGTCAGCATGTTGACGTTCCACCCTTTAAATTGATAAAAAGTTAAACTTTTTAATTAAAAGTTTTAAGTTTTTTAATATTTTTATTTTTTAAGTTTAAGCGCGCGCATGCGAGAAATGGGGTAAAAACAAATAAAATATAAAAAACAGATGAAAAATAAAAAAACATATGAAAAAAGTAAAAAAAAAAGAAAAACGACATGGATCTCGAGATCGGATAAGGAATATTAGTTGAAAAAACAAACAAAAGCGAAGCCAAAAAAGGAAGCCAAAAAAAAGAAGCCAAATTTGAATGGGATTTTTACACTATATTAATTTTTCACTTTGTAAATGTTAAAATGTATAATTTCAGAATGGCAACTAATTTTATTTTTCACATTTGATTCGTAATGCGGAGAACATTTGCCACTATTTTTCTTCCTTTTTATCTCTTCCTTTTTTCTTATGTTTGCATGCTCTTTTTTTATTCTAGAACTTTCCTACGTCTTTTTATGATCGACCAATAATTCATCCCTCATTTCAGTTCAATGTCTCAATCTACTTCATCTCCTGCTTTACCCAAGCTGATTACGACGATATTGAAAAACCTATGGAGATAGATCTCTTTGGCCATGTTCCACAAAAATGGATTGACAATGATCATTTCAATAAATATTTCTTTCTACACACAGGTTATTATCATGGCTTTTACTTGTGAACATTGTGTCCTTCAAAATAATAACTTCCAGTTGGGATAACAGGCTCAGGTTTATATTTCATTCAACTAGTTAGTTTTGTTTATAGCTTTAGCTACCGGGATTAGTTCTTCAATCAGGCAAAGGGTGTTTAGACCAAACTTAGATGAAGCAAATAAATGTTCTAGGCGAGAGAAAATTGTCACGAAAAGTGAAAATTAGGTTTAAAAATTTTTGAAATACTAAAAAATTTCATGAATATTTAATTTTCAACATATCTTATTTTTTATTTTTAGTTTTATTTTGTTACTTTATTTTATTTTTTATAATTACTCGTATACGTGCACACTTATAATGCTTTTTTCATCTTCAAACAAACAAAAGTTATAGAAGAAGACTGTCCCAAAAATACAGGTTTTTTCTTTCCCTATACTAGGCTGATTGTGAGTCGTACCGAGGACTGTCAATATATGTATATAACATTGTTATTGTTCATTGTTTTCCGCCTAATCCTCACCGACTTAACTTTCCCACATTTTTATAGTTTTTTTGAAAAATTTATACATATTGTTTTTGTATTACAACAAAATTCATTTTTATTGTATTTTATGGCAATTTTTATTTCAATAAAAGAAATGCACTTTAAATCTTTGAACTTTCTACTTTTATTTTTAAAATTCTGGTCAAATATCACCGGTTATAAAACTCAGATTTTATTGAATTATGAACCGTTAAGACAAACCATATGTTGTGGTCATTAGCCTTTATTAAATTTCTTATTACACTTTACTACGCTTCCTTCAATCAAACAAAATTATTTGTATACTTTTGGCTATTTCTTAAACAGATGATAAACTAAATATGTATTAAATTCATTGCTTATTTTTAATGGGATGTAAATAAATCTTACTCAATTCTTTTTTATTTTTTCGTTTTATATATATTTTTTTACAAATTAGCGCGGAAATGTTATCTGGGAAAAACCATTGTGTATTTTCAGCAAAATGGAGTTCCTTAATATTTTCGCTTTTTTTAACCCAAAATACATACATACCACCAACATTCAAAAAATCAAATATCCCTTTATCCTTTTAACATAATATATTATCATATCACTACATACTATATAGTTCAAGTTATACCCAACAAGTATTTTGTTTAATTCACCCAACTCATGCGAAAGCTTTAGGATATGATCTTTTAGAGGTGATCTTATGAATAATAGATTATGCTGCCCGTTGTTTGTTAAAAACACAAATCTTGCGCGCATTCAGAAAAATTAAAAAGCATAAAGTGAAAATAGAGGCGGTCCTTAAAAATCGGATCTAAACAAATATTTTTACATTCGATATTCTAATTCTTACACCATAATTCATAACTCAAATATTCTTTAGTTTATTTCCTACATATATATGATTTTTCTATCTATTAAAAATCTATTTCCCCCCATCAACTCTAACAAGTTAAATGCGAAATTATAAATATAAACGTACTCTCATACCATTCTGTTTAACCTAAAATTTTATTATCATCGATTGCCACGACACAATACGTGTTTAGGAATTGGCCAATCTTTTTTTACATAAAACACGATACTTTTCTTGCTTATCTTCCAGAAAACTCCCAAATTGATTTTTGTCCTGTATGGAAAATATTCATGAATTAAAACCAAATATTTATTAACAAGAATTCTTCAACATCATCAAACCGTTTATGCCATATAAATCATTCGCAATGTAGTGTAAGAGGTGTTACTAGAAAGTTATAATTAATTATTTATGTCAATAAATATTACATTTTGGCATTATGTTAACTATAATTTCCATAATATAAAAGCAGAAGCGAGTGTTAAGTTTTAGAAGCATACAGAGATGTAGGCGCGAACTCCATTTTATTTTTCCTTAATTTCTTAATTTTACAATTTATATTAAATATACTTACTTTCGGAGCAAATATTACCCATTACACTAATCCTATCAATTTCTCGTAATTATATTTTTTAAATTAAGCTAACAGATATTCTACTTAATAAAACTTGTGTCTCATTGTCAGCATAACGATGCCAGACTGTCCAACTTGCAACCGCCCAGTCTACTTCGGTTTATTTTGCCTTCTACTCTAGTAATAAAATTTAATTTAGCGGAGCGTGTTACTTCTATCGGTAAAGATTGGCACCGACCATGTCTTCGCTGCTACAATCAAGCTTGCAAAAAAACGCTCTCTGCTGGTGGTCATTCTGAAGTAAATAATTTTTAATTACTACATATTTTTTATTTAAGCATGAGGGCAAACCGTATTGTAATCGCTGCTATGGAGCTTTGTTTGGACCTCGTGGGTAAGAATTCGTCTAAAACCTTAATCTGATCATTTCGCTAGATATGGTCATGGTGGTGTCGAATCACATGTCTTCTTGGGTGGAACCACTGGAGGCACGAGAGCTTCTGTAACTGGTCAATAAGGATGTGTCACAGATCCGAAGAATATAAGATTGAAGAAGAACATAAGGATATTGCCATCTATAATGTAAATAACCCTCGGCTTCATTCGTTATCATATACATTTACTTATTGTTAGAATAAATAACCGTTGCTTTTTCAACTAATGTAAGTTGGAAAACATGTAGAGTTTTTTCGAAAGGTGAGGAAACCCAACAAGCCATATTTTTTATCAAAAAAATCTAAAATAAAAAAAATTAGTGAGGCTGAAGGATCAAATTATTATAAGGCTTAATGAATCAACCTTATGTAAATCACAAAGTTGTTTAACTTAATTTTTACCAATTTGAATTTTTAAATTGTATTTTCAAAGTGTCAAACCATTTTCATTTCCCGTTTCAATTAGCTTATCGTTACTAATTTCATTATTTTTTCACGTCTGGATCTTTTCTAAGAATGTCAAAAAATGGTGAATCCTCGTTGAGTGAGCAATTTGCATATTGTGAGAATGTTCTAGAGGATCTGTTTAAAGACAGGATAGGAGATTCTAGTTCTCATCAAAGGAATGTAAGTTTCTAATTTTAACCAGGTCGATCGAATCTTTTTTAGGATAAGCTTCGTAATTGCATTGAACAATTACAAGTTGTGCACACAACAATAGAAAGCCTCTCTTTATTCAGTACGAACGATCAAGCCGATGAGCTCCCGACTAATTCTCTTCGTTATTTACTTGTTCCTGCTTATTTTGCTTATATCCTTCTTGAAATTAATTTTGCAGCTGACAAAGATAAAAGGACTGTTTATTTAAATTCAGCTAAGGTAGAATTTAAAGCTTTTTGATTTTATTACATTTAAAGGCCAGCTATCGGGAATTTCTCCAAAATTTGCTCACTTACGGACTTATCACCTTTAATCTCCCTTGGGTTTCTGTTGATGAAGAGGGCACTTCAAAAATTAACGTGAACGATAACAATTTTAAACAGATGTCCTCAAAACGACAAGCAAAAATTTCTCGTTTACGTCAAATGGAACAACTTGAAAGTGCATTGGAAAAATTACGCGTGGAGGAAAGACGAGATGATGATGAGTCTGCCAAGGTTATTTCGATCTTTCTTTAATATTTTTGTATTCAATCCTTCATTCTGTCGAGGTTTTTCCCAAAAGATCATGTTAAATGTAATGCCGCTAACTTTTTACATTTTAACTTTAAGCGTGAAGTGGTCTTTGTTCTTCTCCGTTTATGGGCAGTTAGAGCTTTGAATGAGTTGGAAGCTATTGATGGCAAGTTCTTTCTTGTATTCAAGCTAACGATTCATCTTTAGACGAACTAAGTGTATTAAAGGAAGCTAAACTTGTGTGTCCTTCGGACGAATCATGCAAACGCCAACCTAAAGGTTCCTTTTTAGTGAACATTAAATTTTTTTCAGTATAGATCATACAAAGTTCACTCCATTTATACTTACCAGAACGGAAGAGCAGAGGAAAGTGTTTGGCCTAGGCTATCCAAGCATTCCTACTATGAGCGTTAATGATTGGTTTGATGAAATGAAAAAAACTGGTGGTTTTGGTAATATAAATAAACGAAACATTTCTCAAACTCACGATCATGAAGAGAGCGATGATGATGATGAATTGAAAAGGCAATCAACAATTCGAATGGATGAGTGGAAGGATATAAATCCTAGGGGATGGGGCAACACTTTAAATAAAGGATGAATTTTAGTTATCTGCGTTTTCAGCTATTTACCAAATTTGAATAAAAATTAGAATATGCTTTGTTTTTCTTTCACAAGTTTATTTGCTATTTATCATATTTTTATTCCTATGATCAAATTGGTTTTTGTAACACTTTCAGTTTTTCTATGCAAAATAATGAGTGAATTGATCAATCCCAAGTCAGAGGGTGAAGAAAGCTCATGTGATGATTCGACCGACAATATTCTTAAATTACGCCCAAAGATTGTGGCAAAAAGGCGACTTCAGGGACTATCTTCTAAGTTGTCTGCAAAATCTAGCTCCTTAGACGATGGACTTGTTGAGGTTTATAAGTTTATTAATTTAAATTCGTCACTGATCACGAAATTTTTGAGTCATTGGGGTGTTAATTGTAAGATGATTCTTGAATTTAGTTAAATTCAGTATAAAATAACAACGAATGCAGGAAAACTCTGGGAGGAAACGACTGTGATGCGTTCTTTAGAAGAAAAGCTATGTTCTGGAAATGCAAGTTCTATTGCTAAATTGCGTGATCGTGGAGTGGAAACTTATGCTTTGGACTTGGGAGAAAAGAAATCTAACATTAAATATCGTAAAAATAGAAAGAGACGTTGTACGGATGATGTTTCTGATTCTATTTTGGAACAAGAATTTGGAGATATTAAAGACAGTAAACAGAAAGAGACAACAACTTTAGAGGTTTTATCAAAGCATTATAAAAATATTTTTATCATAGAACCTTATTCATTTTTCTAACCTTTATTTTTTGAAAAAGCCAGCAGAGGGACGTCTTTGGGATGATGTGGATGTTGCTTCTAAGGAAATTTCGCTTTCGACTTCATCTACTTGGCGCAAAGGAAGGGGAAATAAATTTAAGCGATTTAAACATTCACAAAAATACGCTAAGCAACAACAGAAGCCGCAGAAAGAATTTGTTCCTCCAGAACAGTTTTTGCCACGTCGTTTAGTGACAGCGGATTTCAAGAAGGATAGGTTGTCTGACACCGTACTTGATCCTGAAACTTTGGAAATGGATCAATTAGCGGATCAGCTTGTGGAAGCATTAGGCGAGAAGGAACCGGTAGGTTAAAACATTTTTTAAATTAACCTAAGGCTAGTTATTTAAGGATATCATGCGTAAAGCTGTCGAATTGGTTGGAAATCAAATCTCTGTAGAGATTTTTAAGAAATGTCAAGAAGTTGAAAAGCAAGGAGGGATGCTTACAAAGAAAGGGGATCGGCGTAGAACTCCAGGAGGTGTCTTTATGCAAATTTTTAGTGAACGAGAAGATATAAGTGAAGAACAAAAGGTTTAGGATTAGTTAGATATTAGGATATAAGATTATTATTATTTTAGAAGGAATTGTTTACGCTTGGGAATAAGCTGATGAAAAAGAAACGCAAGGATCTAAAAAAGACATTTAAAGGGAAACAGAGTAATAAGCGAGAGCCTGACACTACAATCATTAAGGTATTAAAATTTTAAAGAAATTATAGATTATTAACTTAAAAATATCACATTCAAATAATTTAATTGTTAAAGAACGATCTTCCGACAAGCAGTGATCTATTTAAGCCGGACATTGCTGATCCAAATGACAATTCAAAAGGTTGTTGAGTCTGATCGTGAAACGGGTTATACATATTTTTTATCAAATAGAATAATCATTGACTTTTAGTAATATACTTCTTTATTTCTATCTATCAAGTAATTTGTAGCTTTACGGAGCAAAAATATTTTAATAATACAATGTATTTTTGGATATCAATCTTATGTCCCATGGCTATATTTGTTGGTATTTCTGAGTTTTAACCCGTTCTCGTCTAAAGACAGTAGATGAATTTAATAGCCATAGATGAATACGTACATAAACATTATTAATTTTTAATTATATAGTTCTTCTAGTTTTTTACAATAGACTAGTTCCATTTCCTGTGCACGCTTCCACAATGATGCATCACCTCTAATCTTAGCTGTCCATAAGAGAGTCTCACCTGTTTAAAATGCATTTTAATCAGATATTTAAGTTTTAATTCCTTTCTCTATTCTAATCCTTAAATTCGAAACTAACGATTGCTCTTTTCTTGATAACATCTGTTTCGAAGCATTGTAATGTATTCTTTCTCTACAGTATTTTCAACTTCTTGGATTTTTTCTCGATAATTTCGTTCAAAATCTTGTTTAACATAATAAGGAACCTGTAAATCTCTAGTGAAGCGCTGAACAATGTAAGTGCTATAAAATATTAAATAAAAAGTTATAATTTAGTGTCACCGACTTATCACGATTCAATGAATAGTATGGTTCACTCGAAAAGAATTGCATGAGAAGGCCACCAAAGAGTAAGACTAGAATTGGCAAGATTTGTAGTACTTGGTGAAAAAGAGACTTAAAGGTTAAAATATTTATTATCATTCTGAAAAATCTTACAGGTTCATCTTGTGGTCCATGATTTTGTCTGAAGTGAAACTGAGTTCTGCGCCTATTCATTGGGGTTGAGAATGCCCCACCAAAGAACATCTCAAATATATCCTCCGGCGACATTTCGGCTATTGATTCAATCTTAGGAAAGCTTTAAATAAATTAAAACCTTCAAATCCACGATTCACGTCATATTCATCTCCTCTAAAAATAAGACAGTTTTATCATGTCAAACTTAACCTATAACTCTAGCCAAAACTTACTGAAAATGATAGTGAAAAGCACTAGATCTAGAACCACCAGCCGAAGAGCCTCCACCACCACCTGTAAGACCTTCTTTACCAAATTTGTCGTAAAGATCCTTCTTTTTAGAATCAGAAAGAACGTCATATGCTTCAGCTATTTCCTATATTTAAATGCAAAAAATGTTCTCTAACAATAAGAAAAATGAAACCTTAAATTTAGCCTCAGCACCCACTTCTTTATTTTTATCAGGGTGAAATTTTAAAGCCATCTTTCGATAGCCCTTTTTAATTTCATGGTCCGAAGCCCCTTTAGAAATCCCCAGAATTTTGTAGTATTCTTTGCCCATATTTGCTGCACAGAATTAATAAGAGATCAAAAATGTGTTACAAATACCTAACTCTGAAATTGAATAAACTTTACAAGTAAATATGTTAAAATGGCGAGACTTAAACGTCGTTAAAATAGTGAACAAGTATTTTCGCGCGTGTGTGTAGGGGATGAAAGTGATGTGATGACGTGTCTGTTTTCATTAAGATTTTGCCTGTATGTGAAGGTACTCATTTGTCACATTTTGTAAAATTTATCGGAACGTCCCAGAAGAGTCTCGCCAAAAGAGTATCGCCGAAAGAATGTCGGGCAAAAGAGTATTGGCCAAAAGAGTACCTGGCAAGAGTATCGCTATAATTTAGTGAAGACTCTTTCGGCGAGACTCTTCTGGCAAAGATCTTTTGGCTAATACTCTTTTGGCAAATACTCTTTCCGCGATATTCTTCTGGCGAGACTCTTCTTTCCCCCTCCGAAATTTATAAAAAGGTAGATCTTTCTTTATTTTTTTTAAAATAAACATTTATAGATTTTCGTATAGCTCAAACTTGAGTTAATTTTTAAAATATTTGAAGCATATGCGAAAACCCTTTAAAATTGGCACAACGCCTTGTGCGTATGTTTTTAATTTTCATGTATATTATAGTTTTTTTAATGGATTCTCAGCTCATTGCAAGGTCCTTTAACATTATTTTCATATTTATAAATTCTGAAAAGTCATCAAAATATTAATCTTCAGTGCAATTATTGGAACTTCTTCAGAATATCGTAAAAATGTAACAGATTTTGCTTGTTCAAATTGCAAACTTTCTGTAAAATGTCGATATGGAAAATTGGAGTTGGAGAAAGCAAGGTTTATTTATATCATGTTGTACAGATTCTATATTTATCTTTTAGCTGCAAAGGAGAACGTTATTACATGAGGGATCCATTTGAGCCGCCTGATTTTCATAAAGCGCAGAGTGATTATACAATAGATGACTTCTTGATTGTTGGCTCTAATTGTTGTATTTGTAAGCAACAAATTTGTGTTGATGAGGTTAATATTTTAGTCTATCAAGAAAGAGAATCGTTCTTTGTTTTTAGGATTGTTCTTTCTTCTACGAAAATACTTATTGTTTGAATTGTATTTGGCGTGAGAAGGGCAGCTTTCCAGGAGAACTCATTGCGGTATGTTTACTATTTTTAATTTAGTGACTTCTTGTAATTATAAAAGCAAGTTTCGAGACAACTGAACAAAACAAAGGAATAAAATTTATTTTCTAAACATTTTTTCCAAATGGGTTAGATAAATGTTTTCCGATTTACTTTTAATTGAGCATAATAAGACAAGGTTTATAAAATTTTTTATTGAATAGTACACAGCGGGTTAACTTAATGGGCAGACAGGACATAGCCAAAGAAACCCATTTATTCGCAGAATGACCTGTTTATTCGCGAAACTATCTAAATAAACGCAAGACTCACACACGTATAGGAAATGCTTAATTAATGGAAAATATTAGTTCTTTTATTTTTAAATCGTGAAATTGCTAAAAAAAAGAGAAAATTTTGTTGTCAAATCAAATATCAGAATTTCACTCTGCACTTTCATTTAATTCAAGATCATCTGATTCATCATTGTCACAATTTTTAGTATCGTAAATAAAGTTCCACAGTGCTTGATGTCGAACCATTCTTTCAAGAACTAGAGAATGATCTCCTACGTTCCAGTATCGATGCAACTAAATTTTAGTATTTCGCATGAATTAACTTTTAAAATTACCAGTGAGTTGAATTTGCAATGGCACGATTCAAGTGCTTGATCACTAAGAAGACCAGCCCAGCCATGCCGTTTAGAAAACTCCACCATGTGTAAAAGCCAATGCATTTTTGGAGTTATTTTGTTAATTAACTGCTAAATATTAAAGTCGAATTTAAGTGAAAAAATAAAATAAAAACCATAAACAAGTAAATTATGTTTTTGCATGATTGTTCAAATTTTGCCAACCCATTTTCGTTAAGTTCCAATGCTCTACAGAGTCTAAATGATAAGGCTATTGAAAATAGTAATTCTTCCCATTTGTTCCTTTTATGAACATCAGAAATTAATAAGGCCAATTCATGCCTTTTTTTAATTATTTTTTGACAGAATCGCCTGATATTTAAAAAATAGAGAATTGTTACTAAAAATACCACAAAATTGTTTTGTATGTGGATCAGGTCGCGCACCAATTATTCCATAACTCATTTCCTGAGATAAATCTCCGCTGTTGGCCCATAATATTGTCATTGCTCTATTTAAGATTCCATGCAAAATATGCATTGATGGGGCTAAAATTTCGAAATGACCTATTGGCAGAAGAGAATCAAGATTGCATGAAAATTCCTTTTCGCTATCTCCCTCAAAAGTTCTTTTTTCACCAATAATATAAAGTTCATTTTTAACTGCTCTACACATTGAACAAGGATGATTACTAGCCGGTCCTTTATGCCCAACAAAATCTTTTAAAAATTTAAGATCAACGCATAATAGCCTAAAATACTTTAACTTTAGTGCGATGAATTTTCAGGCTTACCAATTTATTTGTAAAATTTCTCCATTCTCAAGCTGAACATTGTTTATCAATTTTACTTGATCCAATATGGGTGGCAGCCAGTACGCCTGTTCTTTACGTCCATCATTTCCGCGCCAACATGCCTGAGAAAATTTTAAAGCAATTTAATTAAAGAAAAGGATAAACTACCAAAAACGTAAAATTGCGGTAAGAGTTTGGAACAGAATTTGTACAAATAAACATTCCGAATTTTGACGTATTTGCAAGACTGTCACCGCCTTTATCACCACATAAAACAACATCAAGCTTTTCATTCAGCTTCATTAACATCCCTTAAAGAATTTTTAGAATTATTAAACCACAATTTTCTTAATTAACCACTTTTATGTAGTCTTCCAATTCTTTTAGTAAGAACCTCTACAACATTAGTGCAAAATAAACCATTTTCTTTTTTTTCAAAAATTGCGAACCCAGATTCAAGTTTTTTTAGCGATTTGACTACAGTTGTCGGGGCAAAAGGATCATTTACACGTTTTGATAATTCTTTTTTTAACTTCTCTCTTTGTTTACCGCTAAGACCAACTTCAAGGGAAATTGAAATATCGTTAATTGGGCTCAGCTTTTCAGGAGACTTGTTTTCTTTTAGAAAAGTAGGACTTCTTATTTTAACATAATGTTCTGTTTCTTTTGACCTTCTCCGAGATTGCCTTTCAGAAAGTTCTGTAAACGGCTTCCTTGGTGCTCCAGCACATTTTGATTGAAGAATAGAATGAAGCTTTCTTCTTTTTCTTTAATTCAGCTTCTAGGGAAGAAATTTTTGAGCTCATTTTAAGAATATTCTCTAAAGAGAAAGATTTTTAACTAAAAATGATTAATTAATAAACCTATTGTTAGATTATCTGTTTGAGTTTCAGCATCTTTGAATGCTGATATTGTCTGTGTAGAAGCATCCTTAAAGAGTCCAGAATCACATTGTGTAGAAGCATCTACTTTTCCTCTGTGTTTCCGTGCCGGAAGTTCTACTAAATAATCTCAATAGAAAGATTTTTTAAAATTTAATCTTACTATTTGGTGTTGTAATTGCTGCTGCTACGCTTGTTGATGTATTTTTGCATCTCTCCACATGTCTTTTTACTAAAATTTAATTTAAATTAAAAAAATTAAAAAAAATCCACCTTTTGCTGCTTCAGTTGCTGCCTCTGTATTTCTTTTCTTATTTTCTTTCTTCTGTTGCTTTGCTTCTCGCGCAAGTTTAGTAGATTCGGATATTTTTGTATTTTTGCTTCGAGTATTCACCATTTATTAGATGCAAAAGTTTCAATCAGAAAAAAATTTCAATTTTCAGTAAAAATTTTCAATTTTTTGCTAAAAGCTTTTTTAAACTATGAGAAAATAAAAATGACGCTCAGATTTGAGAAATCACGTTTAGAACTTTTTAAAAGTTCGATCAAAGTTGGTAACCTAAAATCTGCGAAAAAGGAAGGAAGAGTAATGCTTAAAACGAGAGAAAAATTATAGAAAGAGAGAAAAGCGAGAGAAGTGGCTATGTCCGCGTTAACCCGCTGTGATAGTATAACCAAAAGAGTTCAATAATGGTACATGAAAAATTAAAAAGGATCAGATAGGAAAGAAAAGATAAAAGGTCTATTATTTATAGTTAAAGGTTTAAGGTATGCATAATAGAAAGATATATCACAGAAATTTTAAGAGTGAAACAAGGATAGACAAGAATAAGGTCTGGTTAATCAAAAGATTAGAAATTGTTTAAAAAAGATGTTATTGATAAAGTGAGTAGTATTTATATAATTTTAACAGTTTGTATACAACAAAATATAACGGAATAAGTGAAAATTTTAGTTTAATTATCCCCTTCCCAACTACATTAGTTAAATCTCTAACAACCTAAAATATGTTAGAAATTAATTTGTTTTAGGGTAAATGAGGGGTGTTAAAGCTTTTTTAAATTTTGCTGGACCAATCGAGTTTTTAATCTAAAAAATTTCCAATCTTTAAGAAAAGAGAAAAATCAATTTATTGTCATGGAAGTTCTTCATTAGGAGTTGTATTTTTACCTCCAACTTCTGCTGATGATTTCTGTTGCAATTGAACTAAAAGAAAGCGATTAGAAGCCTCCAATTGTCTAAGCTTTTGTCGTAAAGCATTGTTATCAGCAAAATAGGCGTGCACCCTTTTCTCCAACATGTCCATGTATTCTTTTCTTTTACGTCTACTTTCCTGTGCGCTCAACTAGGTATTAGAATTAATCAAAATTTTAAAATTCTTCAGCTCCAACCTTATTTTTAATTTTTCGACGTACAATCTTAAGTGCTTCCTCTTCCTCACGTACTAAAGGCAATCTTGTTGGAACTGGAAACCCTTCTTGAATTAATGTTTTCTTCTCTTCCATCGATAGCTGAATGGTGCCATTTCCTCGTAAATTCTAATAATAAGAAAGTATTTTCGAAATTGTTTTTTAGATTTAACCTGGCTAGAAATAAGACGATGTTTCAATGCTAGATCGTGCATTTTTGATCTGGTCTTTGAGGGTGGAGTTAATGGTGGTGGGGGTGGTGATAGAGTATAATCTCCAATGCAACTATCGTCACCAATGAATGAAGAATTGTTCCCTCCCAATATGAATGTTGGTTTAACATCAGTTACCTGATTTTAAATTACTTTTATTTAAAAGATTAGAGTTAATTAACCTCAACCTGATGTCTCACGTGTTCTTCCATGTCCTCTTCACCTTCATCATCATCCTCATCGTACTCATCATCACTATGATTATTTCTTCGTTCATACCCATCTTCTCGATTTTCATCCTTTCTTCTGGGCTGTGTTATATTAGAAGTTTGCTGTTGTTCACCAGTATTTGCAAACATCGCTTGAAGGCTATTTTGTGCCTGTTGTTGAACCAAAAAAGCATATTGTTGTTGTTGCATATCAATTGCTTGTCCAACAACGGAATGATCTTCTACTAATTGAGGAATTGGACGAAGTATTTCAATATTATCGATGGCTGGTGCCAACAAATGCTGTGAAAATTTAATGTGAATTAATTTTAATTAATAACTAATTAATTTTAAAATTACAGGAAAATGTTGCTTTATATTGTTCTGATGAAGAAAATGCTGTTGCTGTTGTTGGGCAAAGAAAAGGGAATATTCATCGGGCGAAGAAACTGAATTGTGTGTAGAAGAGGAGCAAGGGGATACCCCAACTGAACCATCTCCATGATGTTGTAACTCAAGAAAAGCAGAAGAAGAGACAGAAGCTGTAGAAGGACAATTGAGAAAGGAATTGCTGCTGCAAGGAATATTATCCAAAGGAGAACTATTGCTTGTATTATTTATTGAGGTAAGGAACGTATCTATAATTTGTGAATTAACTTCTGGGGTTTTTAGAATATTATTTTGTGTTTTTGAGGTATCAGGGCGAAACACCCACTGACCAAAATACCTCCTACACATTAGAATATTGATAGTTTATATCTAGAGTAGATTGTTGTACAACCCAAATCCACGAGCCGTTGACTCTGACCACTATGACCTAAAACCCATGGAGTCACTTTACGTGTACCACGGAATCTTTATTTGGCGTTTTTGAGTGTAATTGCCATCGAAGTCTACTCTAATATGTAGGAGGTTATTTTGTTTATAGGTGTTTTGCCTCCGACCCTTTTTGAGTACCTTCTAGGAGAGGATTTGTTGTTGCCGATAAATCATAAAGAAAATCATTAGTGCCCCCATCATTTCTTCCTCCAATAATTGTTGTCGTTGTTGCTGGGGGAGGTGAATGTGATGGTTGAAAAATAAATTCATCTCGAATCAGCATTGAGGAAACATTGTTGCCAACTTCAGAGTTAATTCCTCCAATATTCCAACAATCATCATCCATTTGTTTGTTGTTTTTATTAGAGTTTTCGTTTGTTCTTTGTTGCTGTTGTTGATGAGAAACTATTACAGAAATAGATGGGGAAATAAACGTTTGTTGTTTGATGTGATTTTGTTGTTCAACTAGTGACTGGGTTGCAGCAATATTATCGTTATTTGTACCAGCTCCTTTATTCCTCTCTTTGTCTGAATAATAAAAAAAGTTTTTGATTATGAGCTGGGGCTATTAGACTAATTAAAAATTTTTTATTTAAGAAAATTGGATATTTTGCGCTAAAATTTCAGTGTAATAATGAAAAGTTATTTAGAATGTAATTTTAATAGAAAAAGGGGGGTTTAAACTCAACAAGTGACTTGTAAAGAAAATAAGAGAAGATTTTTAGGGGGATATATTTAGCTGATATTTATCTCTCGACCCTTTCTTCTAATGCTTGTCGACATTGTCCTTTTTAGTTTCTTTTAAAATGAGAATAAATATTTTCTAAATATTTCTAAGCTTTTGAAGTTTTGATCATAAAATTATAGGTAACAATTAATAGTATAAAATTAACTTTTGTTAAAGTTATTAAAAGTTTTTTACTAACTTTACTCATCAGAAAGTTTTAGGGAATGGTTATACGGTTAAAAAGAATATGTTCAAACAAATTTTAGACAAAACTTTTAGTAAAAATAGAATGGCAAAAATAATAAAAGGTATAGAATTAAATTCCTATTTTTTAAATAATAAAAATGTTAAAAAAGTCTTTCCTTTAATTCTTATTATATTCTTCCAATATATGGAATTTTCAGCTTAAACAACAAAACGAACACATAAATATTTTTTAACTTAAATATATATGTAATAAAATTTTTGTTTTTTGTTGATATGGCTAAATAAGCAAATGGTTAAGGAAGAAAAGTTTTTAAAAAATATTTATGTTTGTTCTAATCGAAACACAAAAGTTGGAAAAGAGTGTTGAATGTTCAGTGCTTTTGTTATTTTTAGAAAGCTTAAACTAGGTAAGATTCTAAGATTGAAGCTATTTTACTAGTCAGGTTTCTATAAGAGTTTCATAAAGCGCCTGGAAAATTTATTATGATTTCGAAAATCTATTATTTAAAATACTTTAGCTCTTTTTCTAGCAAAAAAACCGTAAATAACAAAAAGATATAAAAATGTGTTCCGTCGAATTATGAGCCCAACTGCCGCAATCGACTGTGTTGACCAAAAAAAGTTTTTTTATTAAAGTGAACACTTTTCCCATATAATTTTTGCATATTTTGTACTTAAAAAAGTCCTATTGCGCTATTTTTTCCTTTAACAACAATGTTGATTGCGAGAGAAGGGTTTGTCTCAAACCTTTCTCTGCCGCTTTTTTTTTATCCTTTCTCTCAGATTTTTAAAACCGTTACAATAGTCGTAGTTTCATATGTATATACATGAAAGTTAAACAAAAAAGAAAAAGCATATTAAAATTGAGAGTGATGGGTTTTTGACAAAATTTGTTTAAAAAACTCACCGCTGTTTTAATGCAAATAAAATATATACTAGTTAAAGTTTCTATTAAAAGAGGAGGGAAAAGTTTACTTATTGGGAGAGCTTATGTTTCTTTTCAACTTTTGAAAAATCGAAAAAGACGAAAATTTTCATCCTACCTTCCAAAAAAGTTTATACAAACCTTGTCCAGTATTCGCTTGATGTTCTGTCATTTTTCCCGCACTATCTGAACCATTAGTGTGTTCTACATCATTCACTTCTATATGATTGTTAATGTTGTTATAGCTGTTCTTATCAAAACATTGTGATTGGCCATTACTATTAAATTCAATTTGTTCTTGTATTAATTGTTGCTGTTTCTGTTGATCACTTTCTTTTATCATCATTAATTCAGAAAATGAATTCCCATTGTACTCGGCTTTAATTTCCTTAGATTTTAGACTTTCAGCTGAATTTTCATTTTCTTTAGCTTCTTGATTTATTGCGGTCGAAGTACAAAGAGAATAAATATCCGAGTAATTAGCAAAAATAGAGGAAGAGTTATAATTATTTTGTTGAAGTTCTTGAATAGTTAAATGTTGTATTGATTGTTGTTGTTCAAACCCTGTTATGAATGGAATCATTGTTGTTGCCGATAAGTCTGTTAGTTGTCGATCAGTAGTACAATAGAACTGGGCTTCTTGAAAATCTTTCATAAAGACTGGAGGAGCCTCCATTCTTATTTTTAGTAAAAAGTTGGGTGTTTAAAAAATTAATTTTCTAATTAGTTGGACAAAATAATTTTTTTCTATTAAATGATTTTGAATATTAATGCGAAGCGCGGAATCTCTGAAATGGCCAAGTTGAGAATAGAAAAGTATAAGGGGATAAGAGAAACAGCGTTTGATAAGTTATAGGACTTGCAATAAGCGCCGATATTGGCGAGTAGTCGTCGTTTGGCAGGAAGAGGCAGATAGTGAGGGGAGGTGAAATGGAAATGAGGGAGAGATAGGTGGTAGGTGTGGGGTAAAGAGAGCCCCTCAAAAAAGGCGAAGGCCTGGGCCGCAGCTGAACGCAACAAAATGCATGAGCGGAATGTGTGGCGAAAAAGACTGAATTGATTTGCTGCCCGAACCCAAAATTTTGATAGGAGAAGGGAGGGGAGGCATGTAAATGAGAAGGACGTTATGAAAAATGAAGTAGAGGGATGAATAGCGAGAAGCAAATAGCCTAAAAAAATCAAAAAATCCATTTAAAAGCTATTAAAATGGCTAAATAAAGAGAAGGGAAGATGTGATAGGCACGCGAGTAAAAGCCTTAAATTCGCTCCAGTCATTACACTAAACGCCTGATTTTGTTTAATGTTTATAAGGGTAAAAATGTTTTTCTAAAGGTTTCCCAATTTAATTTTTTTTTGGAAGAAACATTTTAAAAACTAATGGTAAACATTAAAATTTTTTTACAAGTGTAAAAAACTTTTATTTATTTAAGGAAAACAGTTTTATTATTTTTGACTGAATAATATTTAAAATATAATAGTACATAAAAAAGCAAAAGAATAGATTTAAAAATAAAGCATTGAAGTTGTTGCGGGATAAATCATGTTAATTTTTTAAGTTTATTTCCAAAAGTTGCAAAATTGCATGATTAATATCGCAACAAAAATAAATCTCGTAAAGGGTTATTTCCACTTTGAGGATAGAGTCTATAAAAAATAAAACTAACTATAATTTGCTGATTCATAATTTATTTAAATAAAATTCCTGTACATCTTTATGTATCTCAAACTTTTTGTGTGAAAGTTACTTCTCCAAGTTGTTTATGAAGGGATTGATCAAACTGAAAATTTTTGAGATATTAATAGTATTACAAAAAGTAAAGTTTAAATTTCTGTTTGACAATATTAAGAAAAAAAGGTCGTAAAGTGAAACGGTTAAAAGATTTTTTTATACAAAACAGGCCTAAGAACAAAAATCAAAAACAAGAAAAGTGTTATTTATTTTGTTTTTAATAATTTTTAGTTGGAAAAAAAATAAAAAGATTACTTTGAACTTCTTCCATGCTTCACACAATTTAACCTGTATAGGAACAAGTTCAGAGACAATAATTTCTTTTTTAAGTTCCTTTTTGCCTATAGAAGAACGCAACATATTCACAATTTCATTTCCTGATGCTTCATTTCCAGTAATTGTTGTTGGTGATGGAATATCGTGTTTGTTAATTGACTTTGGAGTCTTTGACGGTTCATACTTCTCCTGAAAGGATTGAAAGGTAATCTAAATAAATTCAAAAAAAAAACAAACGTTTCGATTATTTTTTCCCTTCTTTGGGGTTTCCATCGATAAAAGAGAAGATGCTGTTGTTTGTACTTTTGCCATAATATTAATCTGATGCTTTTTATGTGGACTTTCAATACTTGAAAACAAGGATGGAATTAAAGGTTGTTCCTGTTGTGGAGTAAGTTGTTGGGGTGGAGCCTCATAAACATTTAACATTAAATTAGAGGGTTGCAAAGGTTTGGGCTGTTTAATTTCTTTATGACGATTGCGAGATTCTGCACCGATTATTCCAGCAGGATTTCGGGGAACTAAAAATAAATAAACTATAATATAATGATGTACTTTCTCTAAAACCTTGTTCATTATCTATTTCTACACTTGCAAGAAAATTTAACGGATCTCCTGCAACCCCTCCCTTTATAAATTGTTCTAAAAATGTTTCTCCTGTAAAAGATTGTTGCGATGGAGGCGAACGAAGTGCAATATCCGGCTCAATTTTTAAAGGTTTGAATAAATTGTTGAAATCAAATTGCTTTGCTTTATTATTAGGCATAGGTTGGGGTGTTGTTGTTTGCTGTATGCTTTGAATTGAATGATTTTGGATAGACAATTTTGGGTCTGATGATGCTAAAGATGTAAGTAAAGGATAGTTTAATAATTAAACTTCAAACTTTTAGGAACTACTGGTTGGAAAGCACTGTTCTCAGATTTTCCTTCGTGTTTAAGAATAGAGCATTTTGGTTTTTGCTCAGCCCGTTCACGTGAAATAAACTCGCAAATTCCACTTATGAAAGGAAAAACAGAGTAGAAATTATTGGGATAGAGTCCAAGTTGCGCTAATCCTGTATCGTCATTTCTGTTCTTTGGAAGATCCCAAACAGAGAACCAAGAAATTTTTCTAAAAAACTAATTTTTCATACTTTCAAAAAACAAATTAACAACCTTATTTCCTTACGTAGATGTGGTTTAAACTGAAAATCCATCGGAACATTTGTCGCTATGTAAAGGCGCACCAAAGTTTCACCAATAAAGCTTTGTAGAGGACGCACTTTATCCAAAAGATGAGATTTAGAATCAAATCCAACTTCTTCAAACGCTTCACGGACTGCACACTCAACAGGTAATTCTCCCTCGTTGATCTAATTTTATGGAAAAAATATTTAGATGAATAAAAAATTTGACCTTTCCTTTAGGAAACCCCCAAGAATTTGTAGAAGCATAATAACCTTGAACAAGAAGCACATAATTAAGCGTTGGATCAAGCATTATTACCCCATAGGTGGGAACACTGGACTTATATTGTCGAAATGCATCAACAATCTATTTAATTATGAATTTAATAAGTTAAAATAGAAGCAGAAAAAAATTCAAGAAAGGGTAGTGAAAACAAACCATGTCAACGGAGTCTCGCCACTTGTCAAGATAATCACATTTATAAAAAACTTGTCTAACAAATTGATGAAATGAGACCTTCTTACAATGTTCAGCGGGTGGTTCAACATTATCAGGACAATAAATATCCAAATAAAACCAATGAGCAAGTTCGATATGGAAACAAACTCGAATTTGATCACTTTTCTGGTTCAAAATCTTAATTATTTTCTTCTCGAAAATTTACCTCATTTTCAGGAATATTGTAAAGAAATCTAAAAAGAATATTTTCCATAACATCAGAAGGAATCTGAGGACCAAAATAACTTGCTTGTGGTTGAACCATTTGGGAACTTTGTGAGTTTTGTAATAACTTAACGTTACCTATCGAAGTATTAGTTCCTACTCTATTAATGAAAACCTAAAGTTTTAAAATACAAAAAGAAGAATTAATGAATATACCCTTTGTTTTTTAATAGAAGAATTACTTTCCTTTCCTCCTTTCTTTTTTTGTTCCTTCGGCTTAGCTTCTTTATTGGATGCACTATTATTCTTAGAATCCTTGGATCTATTTTTCTGGCCGGAATTCATACTAAACAAAATTTATTATTGAAACATATAAAATCATCTAAAAAATATTAAAGTCAGTTTAGTTAAAACATTGTTTTTCAAATTTTTCGAAATTTAAATCGTTTTTTTTACTATTACGAAATAGTATGCGAAATCATGAAAATTAGAGATAAGTATAAGGCTAGAGACTAAATCTTGCGACTACTCGGTCATTCTGCGACTACTTAGGCTTGTCCGTCATAATATAAACACACGAAAATATTTCAAAACATCTAAAGATTAAATACATATTTAGTTTTTTTTAGGTACACGGTATTTTCTCACTTTTTAGTTTTAATCATCTTATATGGCTCATCTCATGTTAATACTTTTATTCTAATTTCTTATTCCTACTTGTACTCATTCCAAAGGTATGTATTAATTGTAATAAATTGTTTAAAATCATTGTACTTTGTAGGAGAAAGTGATTTCTGGTGTGTGATATCAGATGATAACGAAGAAAAGGATGTTTATAAAAAAGAAGTACCTACTGGGCAACCAAAAAATGATGGACCCTATAAATGAGCCATTTCATGTCTCTTTTTATTTATAGATTGTTTATTTATACTAGTGCTTGTCTTTCAAAGAATAATTTTTTCACAAATCACTTGAGAGTTTGATTCATTTATTTTTATTTTAATATTATTTTATTCAGTACTAGTAAAAACTGTAACTATGAATAACTCTAATGATGTAATAGAATTTGTTGTGTCACCAAAAGAGGTAAAATTTAGGGATGAATGTTCTTTATTTTTTTTATCTTTTTCGGCTCGGGAGTTCGTCATCAAGTGTATGGAAACAGTTGGGACTTCAATTGCTCATGCTAATCAACTAGCAGATCTTTTACTTGATGCGGATCTAGTAGGTCATTACAGGTTATTTTTATTATTGCTTAAAAATTAGTTTTATTTTTTAAGTCACGGTCTAAACCGACTGCATATTTATGTTGATGATGTCTTAAATGGTGTTCTGGGAAATGGTTAGATCTAAGAATATATCTTAAATTATAATTTATTAATATTCAAAGGGATTCCAAAGGTGTTGAAGCAGAAGGGTGGTACTGCTTGGGTAGATGGAGGCAATCTTTTAGGGGCAGTTGTAGGTGACTTTTGCACTGAATTAGCTATCAAGTTGGCTAAAGAGTTTGGTGTTGCTTGGGTGGTAACTAAAAATTCCAATCATTATGGCGCATGTCAACATTATACCAAAAAGATTGCAAATGCAGGAATGGTGGTATTATTCTATAATAATAATTTTTTATAAATTAAAGTATTTAACAAATAATAGAATTATGTAGGGAATGTCGTTCACAAATACTTCGCCAATTATGTTCCCCGATCGATCTTCTGAGATAGGACTTGGAACTAATCCTTTATCTTGCTGTGCAAACTCTGAAAAAACAGGAGATAGCTTTTTGCTGGATATGGCAACAACAACGGTTGCACTTGGGAAGGTAAGAACATAAGAATTTTATTAATGGGATTTTAATGAATTAATCCTACAACGAACGGTGGTGTTTGATATCTTGATAACCATTTTATTATTAAAATGCATAAAATTTTCCAGGTTGAAGTAGCAAATTGTCGTGGTATAAAGAAAATTCCTTTCGCATGGGGTGCTGATTCTAAAGGAAGTCCAACTACAGACACACAAGTTGTTTTGAATGGAGGTGGACTTTTGCCCTTAGGTGGTATAGAGGAGACAGGATCCTACAAAGGAACAGGTCTCTCAATGATGGGCGAATTATTTTGTGGTATTTTGGCGGGAGCATCTTTTGGTAAAAATATACGCTTGTGGGGACACTCACAGAAAGCAGCAGACAATGTAATTTTCTAATTAAAATGAATGGTTCACTAATCTGTACAACTTCATACAGGGTCAATGTTTTGTTGCTATCGATCCAGAATGTTTTGCTCCGGGATTTGCCTCTCGTTTACAACAATTTCTGGATGAAACCCGAGGCTTGAAACCGGTAGAAGGATGTAATAAAAGGGAAGTTATCAATTTTTCTCCAGATTTCTAAAGAAAGACCTGTCCTTGTGCCTGGAGATCCAGAAAGAATGAATACTGAATATAGCCTAAAAGCTGGGGGATTGGTCTACCAAGAAGGGCAAATTAAAGCTTTGGTATGATGTCAATGTTAACATATAAATTCATAATTTTTCTTTTAATTTGTAGGAAGAGTTGGCAACAAAATGTGGCGTTCAAATGTTCTCATACAGACAAATAAAAAAATAAAATTTTATTTTTCTAATGAAACTGAATTTCGATCAGAAATTTATCTAAAAAGTTGAATGAATAAACAGGTTAAATAAAAAAATTTTTTTTTAATCCAATATTTCGGTCAGTCCGAATAGTTTCTGACCTGTCAGTAATTAGTCTATATTTCAAAAGACCTTATTTTAGTTTTTATTGACTTATTTAATAGATGTAAGGGAACTGTTGAGACTTGAATGTCTCTCCCGCCAAAAGTGAAAAATTGGCTTTGGTTTTTTGTTAGCTTGTAAATGTGTGAGAAATGGATTAAACAAAAAGAGATTTATTGAGAATTGAAGGTGCAAAGAATTTGCTTGCTCGTGTTCTCATTGAAGAAATCTTTCGGTTCAATAATGCGCATGTTAACATTTAATAAACTGTAAAACATGGCTGTTCTGCGTTTTTTGAGGTAAAAATGGCGTTCTCTTTGTTGTTTATTTTGTGAAAAGTTGGTTTGAATTTTTTTATATTTTTCAATTATATTATTTAGATGACAGAAAATAGTAACAAAAAATTAAATAAAGCAAAATCTAATCAGTATTCAGAGAAACAGCGACAACTACAGAGGCAACATGAAAATACTGTTTGGTCAATTGAAGATGTTGTTGATGGACCAAAAGTAGAAATGATAGGAGGCAAGAAGAGAAAGATGTATAAAGTGCGATGGAGGTATTATTTATTAAATTAAGAAAACCCGCAATATAGTCCATAAGATCAACATACTATTAGAGTCTAGTCTTGTTGATGTTTCTATCAATATTTCTTATCGCCAAAATATAGAGCTTTTTAGTAGGATAGAATACTCTGTTAGTGAAGTCTTGTTTTGGATAATTTAATCCTTTTAAGCGAAAGTTACGAACTCGCAAGTAACATTCCAGCCGAGATGATCGATTTATACGAAAAACGTGGCAAGGTTTTATTTTAAATGAAACAATTTAAGGATAACTTTTGAGGAGTTTAGAAGCAAATCAAAATTTTGGGTCCGCTTGTGATTAACAAAGAAACGGTACCTTCTGGAGATCAGCAACTTAGCCCAAATAGTCAGCTTTCATTACAAAAAACTAGATTTGCCGTTGAGATGTATGCTTTAAATAAAGAGTTTAATTCAAAAAAAGTTTTTAGAGGTGATGATGTGGAGTTTATGAGCTATAAACAGGTGAAAACCCTCTATAAAGACGAATTGCTTGAATATTTTGAGGAACGAGCTAAAATTGAGGAATAAAATGACATTTGGAATTATATCAAGATCTCAAACGGGACATTAACGTTTTACATGTTATTTTTATATTCTGATCTATTTTAGTAATTTAAACTAGTGAATGGGCTATGCCACGTTATTCGTAAAAATTAGAGGGCTAGGAATCGGTCAGGATCCGTTCCCGTTTTCCGGGTTTTTTGTTGTGTTGAAAAAGCAGCTTAACAGGTTTTGAGTTACTGATAAAACTTGAAACTTATTGTTGGCAATATTTTGGTGTTCGCATTAGAAATTCTTTCTCCAGAACGTCACTTTTTTCTAATTACAGCAGTTTTTTCTGTTTAAATTTATTAAATTTTATTTCTTTGGCATTTTGTTATTCTTCTAGAAAGTTCTTCAACTGCCATCTAATCGCGACAAAATAGTTTGTGAAATAGAATTAGAGATAGAAAGGAAATTAGAGACTACAATGACATGAGATACAGTATAGAATACAACGATTTATGGGATACGCCATTGTTTGAGCCTTCAACTTTACAGATGGGATATGGATGTTTATGCCTTCTTGAATAACAGCTGGCCTCAAATTAATCTAGAAGGTAAAATATTTAGTTAATTAAGAAATAATTTTCACTGTTTTTCCAGATCTTGACAAAAAAACCTAAAATCAATGCGCAACGAAGAGAAGTTGTCAGTGGGAGAATTTCTGCTGATCAGGAATGAGGATTTTGGGATGTAATCGAGTCTTTTCTTTCTCTACTGATAGAATAAAAGGTTTCTTTTCATAATCCTTTATCTTTATTGTTTATTATATTTAGTGCCGAGTTCACTTTTGCCTTGATTTGGTGAACCCTCCGGATGTCGCATTTTTGAACACCTCCTGGTGGAGTACCGAGTTCTGTAGAACCTCCTGAATGAGAACCAGTTCTATTAGCCTCCTGGTGGAGTACGAGTGCTGTAGAACCTCCTGAACGAGAACCAGTTCTATTAACCTCCTGGTGGAGTACGAGTGCTGTAGAACCTCCCGACTCTGTCGGTTGCTAATTGTGTTCACTATACCAGGCTCTGCCAGTTTGTTAATGGAACCAGGCTTTTTCAGTTGCTAATTGTGTTCACTATACCAGGCTCTGCCAGTTGGTTCATGGAACCAGGCTTTTTCAGTTGCTAATTGTGTTCACTATACCAGGCTCTGCCAGTTTGTTAATGGAACCAGGCTTATTCAGTTGCTAATTGTGTTACACTAAACCAGGCTCTGCCAGTTTCTAATTGGGTTTACAAATGGTGGGTGTCGGAGCAGTGTGCATTGAATCAAGTTTGGCTGTTCAATGAATCCAGTCCTGGCGGGTCTGAGTTTGGGAATCATGCTGTGTAGCGCGGTATTCATGAGCTCAGGTGTGTGTCCAGTGGTTGTGTTCGTTGAATAATGCCAGGGAGCGCGCTCAGTTCTGAGTAAAACTTCATACCCACGTTGTTTTGCTCAGGGCTTGAGTCGTTCCTCTTGTTGTTCCTGTTGGCGCTTGCTTCTCCTTGGACTACTACATTTGTTGGAATAAGCATGTTCCAGGTTTTTTAGACACTAACTAATAAATAAAAATTTCTTTATATTTTTAGTGATGTGGGAGTCATGCTTTGTTGTGGCTGTTCAATGGATTCAGTCCTGGCAGGTCTGAGTTTGGAATCATGCTGTGTAGCGAGGTATTCACGAGCTCAGGTGTGTGTCAGTGGTTGTGTTCATTGAATAATGCCGTGAGGAACGCCACTTAGTGATGGATGATGCCTAATGATGGAAATGCCAATGTAGCTGCTGGAACCTCTTCAAATGGGGCAAGGAATAAAATTCCAGGTTTTTTAATCAAATAAGTATTCAATTTATTTGTAATTAAATGTCAATCGTGTTGGTGATTCTCCACTTGTCGGGGCTGAATCATATTTAGACAATAACGTTGTTGTTGCTGCTGCTACTGGGGACGGAGATACAATGATTAGACTTGTGCAAAGGTTATTTTTTTAATAAAATGCTTGTAAAACTAATCACAACTTTTAGTTTTCTTGTCGTTGAACTTGAGAGGCAATTCAACGGATTAAACAATTCGACCCGAACTTCTTTGATGCAAGTATAAATGCAACTTTTGGAGCAGCATGTTCAGGAATTGAAAGGTTTACTTATTCTGTGGTTAGGACAAAGCCAGACGAAAAAATAGGATTTAAATTGATCTTAAATTTCCATATTTTTTGATTTTATCTTTACATTTTTTGGTATTATTTGGATAAAGATTTAATGTTTAATCAGATTGTAGTGTATCCACTCGAGGCATTAAAAATGAATATTCAGAGTCGGGTAATCCAAAAATAGCTTCCATAACCTTTTCTAAACTTTTCTAATGCTTCTATTTACTTCGAAAGACCTCAAAAACATTTTTATTTAACAATTAAATGTTCAAATAATTGTAGTCCTTTCTTCAAGTTTCCACCTAATTAAATTTATGTTTCTTTTTTCTTCTTTTTGTCTACAACGGCAAACATTAAAAACAATAAAATTGCTTAAAAATTAAAAAAATGAAAGAGATAAAGATCAGAAAAATGAAAGAAACAATTCTTTAATTTATTCCAATTTATTTCCTTCATTTTTAATTAAAAAAGGGGAGAGAAGAAAGCATTAAAAATTTAATTTAAATTAAATAATGATTTTAATTTTAATTTTGTTTGGATTATTCTCTATTTTATGCTTAAATAAAAACAGAAATTATTGGACAGGGATGGGGGTAAATTTAATTAATTTAATTTTAATTTAATTAAATTAATTTATTTATTTAATTAAATTTAATTTAAATTAATTAATTTATTTAATTTAATTAATTAATTTAAATTAAATTAAATTAAGCAAGAATTAAATAATAATAATTGGACTGATTTCCTTCTATTAAATTCTAATAATCAAACAAAATTGGAACCAGAATTTAAAGATTTTATTTACACGAATATAATGCAGGGACAGATGGGGAATCAAGTAGAATTAAAATTTAAATTAATTAAAATTAATTAATTAATTAATTTAATTTAAAGCTTTATCGTTACGCCTCACTTTATTCAATTGGTAAATATTTAAAAAGAACCCCAGTTTATTTACACAACGAAACTGTGCTGTTAAATATGGAAGCAGAATTAGGCCAAATATTTCCCAATTTAATTAAAAGAATTTATTATTTGGTTTGTTTAATTTTTTAATTTTTTAATTAAATTTAAAGAGACCCGATTTTAATAAAACAGAAAAATTTCGATTAATCGATTCTTGTTGTGATTACAAAAATCCTGAAATGTGAGACTTTTAAATTAATTATTTAAATTAATTAATTAAATTTAAAAAAAAAAAGAATTTTAAAAACAAACCATTCGAAGACTAAAGGCCTTAAATTAGCTGGTGGTCCAACCCTAATTAATTACAAATATTTTCATCAAATTAAAAATGAAATAATTGAAATTTATAAATTCAGTGATACTGTAATGTTAAAAATTAAACAAAGTTGGAATCAAATTGAATTAAAGTAAACTTTAATTTTTAATTAATTTTAATTAATTTTTAATTAAATTAATTAATTTTAATAATTTTTATGAACAATAATTCACATAAAATTTGTGTCCATATTCGTGTCGGTGATTTTGTCGGTATTGGCGAGTCAAAGAGTGAACAAGTTGTGTCTGCTGTTAATTTTATTAAGGCTAATCTCTCTTCAAGTTTATTTAACAAAAACAATTCTTTTTCTCTGTTGTTGTTTGCAAGTAAAGAACAGAACAAATTTGTTGAGAATTTAAAGTTTAAAAAAAAGGTAGAGAAATAAACAAAAACTTTTTTTCCTTTTTTTCTCTAGATGTTTGACAACATTTATAGAGCATCAGATTTAAACTTATCTCGTGGTGAAGAATTGTGTCTAGCACACCAGGTTTGTGATTCTTTTCTGCTTAGTGCACCGTTGTCTACCTTTGGGTTTTGGATGGCTTATTTGTTGAGGGAGGTAAAAGGCTTTTTTCTAATAAACAAAAATTGGAACTTCCGGAATTTTGGGGTCTAAATATTTTTAAAATTCGGCAGAATGTGCCAAGAGAATTTTAAAGGAATTTTAGGTTATTAACTTTCCCGTCATACTGTACTATTGTTAACCTAAAAACGTTGACAGAACAGTTTGATCTCAAAAGTTCCATGAATCCCAAACTCCATTAAACTCATTTTATTAAACAATAATCAACTTATTAAAATACTTTAGAATACCCCAATCTTCACCATACACAAACAAATAAAAATGCACCCATTTTACTTTGATACAGTAAACAATTTACCATCAGAATGGCTTCAAATTGAAGAAAAAGATTTGAGTTTATTTTAATACAAAAATTGGATTTTATTAATTATCTTAATTTTTTTTTAAATTTATTTTCTACGTCACAGTGCATAAAGGAGATTTTGTTTGTGTTCCTTCCAGCCCATGATTGCTTATTCTTCCTTTACCACCAATAGCTTTTAATTGACTATTTCCACGCAATTCCATTCCTGACGCTAATTCTTCATAACCGTCAATACTGTTGACATTTTCATCTTTATTTTTTTAATTAAATATTAATTAAATATTTTTAAACAAAAAACCTCTAACTCTATTAATTATTTCCCAAACAGATTTTTTGTAAGATCGAAGCAAAAAGAAAGTCCGCATCAATCCCTTGCCTTTAACAGGTATTTGACCACGACAGACAAATTCAAAACGTCCAGTTCTTTGAGCAGAACGTGTTGCTGATTCGCTTGTGTGGACCATTCCTTCTTTAATTTTAAAAAGTTTTTGAAAAAAAGAATTTTAATTACGAGGTGAATGACTTTCCATTCGAGCGGCGGTGTTTACAGTATCCCCAAAAAGACAAAAACTTTAAAAACCAATTTTAATTAAAATTTAATTAAAGAAAAAACCGAGGCATTTTAACACCAACAACACCAGCAACTATATTTCCTGTGTGTATTCCACACCGAACGCGTAACCCATTTTTGGTTACGGGGTCAATTACTTCACGAGCTTCCCAAATCTTTTTAAAGGAAAATTAGAACTAAAGAGGAAAAAAACCATTCCCAAGGAAAGATGACAAATTCTCTCGCAATGATCACTGACAGATTCGGGTACCCCACCAACAGTCATATACGAATCCCCAACAGTTTCTACTTTGTATACCTTAAAATAGAGAATTCAAAAAGTCTAAAAATAGCAAAAAAAAAACGTCGTGTAGGGTAACCAATCTGTCAAATTTTGTAAACAATTCATTCAGAATTCGAACAATTCCTTTGGGTTGACAGAAGGGACGATTGACTGAAACGCTGGGACGTCACAGAACATAATTGTAGCTTCCGGGTATTCACCTGTTTAATTAAATTTGAATTAAACAAACAAACTGACGAGCATCCACACTGTGGCCATTAATTAATGCTTAAATTGGAAGAATAATTAGATTAAAAACCACAGAATTAAATTCCCTCCCGGTTCTTTAATTAAAAGGAAATTAAAATAAACCTGTAGCAACAGAAGCAGGAAGCATTTCCCTCAATAAAGTATCAGTCTTCTTCTTTTCTGCTTCCAAATCTCTAGCCATTTGTTCCAACTGTTCATTGTTTGCTTCTAATTGAAGACTTGAGACAAAGGAAATTAATTAAAAATAAAAGAAAACAGAAAAACTTTGCTTCAACGTCACTAAGTCTTTGTTGATTTAACAGAATTAAATCCCTAGTTGCGTCGTGCAAAGGAATGGCACTTAAACGAAGTCCATATTTTAGCAATTCTGGAATGGATGTTACATAGGGGGAGCACAAATACCTTTTCAATGTAATTTAATTAAAAAATAATTTAAAAAAGACAACATTAATTCATTCCCGCTACTCATCATCATCATTTGACCTTAAAAATGACTTTAAATTTGGGTAAAATACGAGGCATTTTGTTTCAAAAAATTTTAAAACCATTTAAAAAATCATTTTTGAACATTTCACCTTTAAATTCACACAAAAAATTCGTCCGCAAATGAAAACTTCGTCCGCAAATATTTTTTTGTCCGCAAAACCTAATTTAATTAAACAAAAACCTTTCAATTTCAAATGTTGTGCATGCATAGCAACAGATAATTCTTCAATACCTTCAGCAACATTAGAAAAAGAATGAGGAGGCAAATCAGTCGGAGAACGCTGTAGACTAGTTTGTTGACTTGTTGTCTGCAAACTTAATGGGGAAGTTCTGACTTGTAGTACAAAAACTGCATTTATAAAATTGCAAATTGATTCAAAATCTAGGGGGATTTGTGGACGATTTATTTCAAAAATACGGACGATAGGGGTGCCCGGTTGTAGTAATTCTGGTGCTACATGGTTACTGTAAAGTTAAAAAAATTTGGTTGGGGTCAATGGAGTGCGTGACCAACTGAGTTCTAGCCGTTATAACTCAGAAATGGTTGGGTACCTTTAGATGTTTTTGGTACCATTAGGTAGAGCAAGTAATAGGCTACAAGCATTCAAAATTTCAAAATTTTTGTAACGGTAGAAAAAAAGTTATAGCCGAAAAACTAAAGAAAATCCGATTTTTCGGAGGTTTTTCGGCTATAACTTTTTTTCTAGCCTTGCAAAAATTCTGATTTTCTGGTATCTTGTAGCCTATTTTCTATTCTATCCAATGATATCAAATAAACCTGAAAGTATCCACACGTTCCTGAGTTATCACGGCTCGAACTCAGTTGGTCACGCACTCCGTTGGCCTGCTTTTTTGATTACTATAAAGCTTTTCCGAACTGAACAAGCCTACAATCTCGATCAACTACAATGTGGTAAGCTATAAAATTAAAAATAAACAAACTTTGTCACTTGTGATTGTCTAAATTAAATCTTCAAATAATTTTTTACGTAAAAGTCCTGCAAAATCAGCCTTTCCAATGCGTAATTCCCAATCAGAGAAAGAATAATCAAACGTTGTTGAACTTTGATTGGTTTGCCAACTTGGACATGGGCTTGGAAGGGGTTCTTCTAATAATTTATTTGCATTGAAGAGTATCTAAAGAAATAATTTTAAATGGCACTGAACTGACCTAATTTAAAAGAAAATTATTTTTACAAAATACCGTAATCCCCCTAGAATTTTAATTAACATTTTGGCACCCAACCGTCCTAATTAAAAAGAAAAATTTACAGAAAGTTCTCCTTCAACTCCTTCATTTGTAATTGAAGGCATTCGATTATGTTGTTGATGTAAATTTTCAATATTTTCTAATTCTTTGAGTTCATTAATTTGTGTTGGACTTGTTTGACGAGATTGTCCCAACTAAAAGAAAACTAAAATTGATTAAATTAAAATTACTTTAATTAAAAAAGTGACGTGTTCTTCTACTCTCTCCCCTGCAGACATTTGAACCGTTCTCTAAAAATTAAAATAAGTTCTGACTCTAATATTCCCTTTTATTTAATTCAAGTTTAAATTAAAGTTTAATTATTTGCCTGTGTTCTTCCTGTTACTGTAATGCTTATTTCCATTGTAAAAACACGACGAGCAACTTCTCTAATTACTCCTTAAATTAACTTTTTTAAATTAAATTAAAATTTTTTAAAGACCTTTAACTATTGGATAAAGCCCTGAACGACTTGTAAAATAATGCAAAGTAATCTAAAGAAAAAGTTTTTAAAAAAATGTCCTTTTTGAATTGACCGTTTTGTCCACATTTTCTTCACAGCGGAAGGAAGGTCCACGCAAATTTGCTTTATACACAACCTAGAAAAATAAACTTTTTTTTAAAAACTTTTTTAGGAAAAAGACGTGGTCGATAAAGTAATGAAGAGAATCCAAATTGTCCAAAAAACCCTTAAAAAATTTTAAAAATTTTTTAAAATTTTAAACCTTCAAATTTTGACTCATTGCTCTCAGCATTTGGTCCCAGCCAATTTCCATTGTATATTCGACTAGAAAACCTCCATACATTTCCCATATTTCTTCCCGAGGAATCTCTGAAGTAATTAAAGAAGGTTAAAAAATGTCCTTACTATTAGAGTGCTTATTTTTAAAATTAAATTTCAGACTCAAATGGTCCTTTTATACTACTCTAGTTTTTCAGGCTCAAATAACCCTTTTGCCTTAACTTTCTAGTCTCAGACTCAAATGACCCTTTTTGCCTTTCTAGTCTCCCCAACATTATTAATTAAAATATAAACAAACTTGCTAATGTACTGACACTGTCAACAATTTTATAAGTATCAGAATCTGGATAGTGATGATTAATTATATTTTCTTTTCCACTTTCAAAGCCAGCTTTATGCCTTTTTAATTAATTGAATTAATTAAAATTAAATTAAAAACATTGCTTCCTTCCAAAAGTCTTCTCCAAACATTCTAATCATCATTTGACGAATACTTTCATGAATAAATCCAAACTGAAAAAATAAATGTTAAAAAAGTAATTTAGAGTCTCAAAAATTTTAATCTTTTTTGTTTAATTAAAATAATTAAATTTACCATAATAAATTGAAGCTGCTATTGAAATAACAAATAAAAATATTATAATAATATTTTTCCATATTAACGAATTTTCTATATATTTTTTCATTTATAAGAGGAGACTCTAATTGAAAATTCCACGCAATCCATTCTGACATATTTTTTCATCTAAGGAAATTAGCCATTTAATGGTTAATTAAAACTTGAAGCAAATAAAAAATAAACTTGAAGCAAAAGTTGAAAATAAAACTTGAAATAAAACTTGAAGCAAATAAAAAATAAACTTGAAACAAAACTTGTAGCAAAATTGTATAAACTTGAAACAAATATATACTCTAATGTACAACTCAGCTGAATATTTTTAAATATTCAGCTGATATAATTCTTAATTTAAAAAACACAAAAATTATGATAAACTACAAAAAATATAATCAGTAAGTAGCCTAATTAACAAAAAGAATCATTTTAATATGACAATAATTTAAGGAAGAACATAATAATTAATATGATTATTTCCTCTTATCATTTTTAAATAATTTCTTTTTTCTTTAATCAATTAAATTATTATTTAAAAAATTATTTAAAAAATAATAAATTAAATGAATTTTTCAACTTTAAATCGTTTTCACATTTTTGTCCTTTTTGGATGGCAAATTACAATTTTCTTTGCCTCACAAATGCTTTTTAGTATTTTTGCTATTTACACACCAAAATGGAAATGTTTATTAAATAATCATTTAAATTACACAAATAAATTTGATAGAAATTGTTCTTTATATTTAAATTGTCCTTTGGAAAATTTAGAATTTGAAGAAAGCCCTTTTTATTCCGCAACAATAGAATTTAATTGGTATTGTGAATATGGGGCTTATTACAGAACGCTTTTTAGTCAAGTAAGTTTAAAAAAATAATAAACTTGAAGCAAAACTTGAAAAAAATAATAAAAATTAAACTTGAAGCAAAATTTTAAAATTAACTTATTAAACTTGAAGCAAAACTTAAAAATTAAACTTGAAGCAAAATAAACATCTTTATAGATTCAATTTGTTGGTGTACTTTTTGGAACTTTATTAATGGCCCCTTTATCAGATAAATTTGGTCGTAAACCAATAGGATTGATATCTTTAACAGTTGGGCTTTCAATGCTTGCAATATCCTCATTATCACCAAATGGATATATTCTTTTAATTAATCGTTTTATGATAGCATTATTTATGGGGGGATCTTTGGTAGTGATTGCTACATACACAATGGAACTTATTCCTTCAGAGCATAGAATTACTTTAAGAACATTTTGTAATTGGGTAAACATTTGTTTAATTTAAAATATAAAACTTGAAACAATTTAAATTAAAACTTGAAGCTTCCTTTAAATTAAAACTTTTGAAACTTTTCTCTTTAAATTAGGGAATTTGTCGTGTTTTAATGACAACAATTTGTTACTATTTTCCAAATTGGAGAACTTCAAGTATTGCTTTATCCCTTGCTTCAGTTCCAGCAATATTTATTTTTGGTTTTATAATCCCTGAAAGCCCAATCTGGTTACACAGTCAAGGAAAAATTGAAAGAATGAGATCAAGCGAAAAATATATTTCTAAAATTGCTGGTATAAATTATAAACCAGTTGAACATGAAGAAATATGTAAAGCAGAAGTGAAGAAAAGACCAAACCTTTTGTAAGTTTAAAATAAAACTTGAAGCAAATCTTAATTAAAACAAAGTTTTAATTATAAACTTGAAACATTTTCCCTCTTTTCTAGAGCAATATTTCATGATAAAATATTATTTGAACGCCTATTGGTTCTTTGGTTAATGTGGTTTTGTTCTTCACTTTCTTCTTATTCAGTAGACTTGAATAGTTCAAATTTTTCTGGTGATCTCTTCATAAATCAATGGTTGTTATCCTGTCCTGTTATTATTTCAAAAATGGTTTTTTTTAATTTTAATTTTAAATTCTTCTTCTTCTTTTTTTCTTCAGTTTTTATTTGTCCTAGATTCAAACTGGCCTTCTTTTTCACGAAGAACACTTCACCATTGTTCTCAATTAATTGTTTGTCTCAGCTTCTTCATTCTCATATTTTTGGTTATTTTTAAATATGAAGGAATTTGGATTTTATTAATTAATTTATTTGGAACAATATTCCTTGAATTTACTTGGGATGCCAATGTATTATGCACAGTAGAATCCATGCCAACACAAATGAGAGCATCAGCTCTTGGTTCATGCTCAATGATTGCAAGAATAGGAGGAGTATTTGCCCCATTGGTATTAAATAAACTTGAAACAAAATTTAAAATAAAACTTGAAACAAAAATAGACTTAAAAATAAAAAAACTTGAAGCAGAAAATAAAAAATAAACTTGAAAATAAATAAAACTTGAAACAAAACTTAAACTAAAACTTGAAGCAAAAATAGACTATACAAACTTTAAAACTATCTTTTAAAGCTTGTATTCTTTAATGAAATTTGGGGTGCTTCATCATACTTAACTATTGTATCAATTGGAACTTGCAACTTAATAACTTCATATATTTGGTTAATTGATACAAAAGGAGTAGATTTGGATACAGTTAATTTAGGAGTGGAGAAGGAAAGCGACGCGGATAAAGATGAAGAAAATATTAAATTCATACCTTCAGAAAATTGTTTAAATAATTAAAAATTAATTTAAAAGAAGAAAGCTAATTAAAGTAAAAATATTAAAATTGTTAAATTAAAAGAATAAATTAATTTTTTAACTTTTAAACAATTTATATATTAAATATTTACACGTAAACATCTTTAAAAAAACCGGGAGACAACTTTAAAATATGAAAAACTATTTTTTAAATGCAAAAATGAACCTAAATATATTCTAAATTAAATTATTAAAAATCCAATAAAATTAAAAAAAAAGGAAAAATTGTTGGAATGGAAAAACGACTAATTAAAAATATTTTTTAAGTGAAAATTAAGTAGAAAATATAAAAGAGGAATTCTTAAAAAAACTAAAACTTATAGCATGTAAAAAAATTTTTCTTTAAAAAAATGTAGCCTAAGATACTTAAAAAATTACAAAAATATTTGGGTTATTTTGTCTCCCCCTAACTTAAATTATTTTCTAATTAAAAAATAAAAGAAAAAATAAACTTGAATTCCTTGTATTTGCTAATGTGCAGAATTTGCAGATCCTGGACGTATTTGTGAAGAATGAAGAGAATGGTGATGATTACTATTAGAAGAAGAAGAATATCCATTAAGAAAAGATGAAGTTGATGGACTTCTTCTCTGCTGTTGTTGTTGTTCTTCTTGTGATGATGGGCCAATTATACTTACACCAATTTGAAGTTGATTTGCTTTACAAATACATCTACTTTCCCTTTCCTTTTAAATAATAATAAATAAATATAAAAATTAAAAACAAAAAGAAACCTGTAACAAAAATGTTAGTCGTTCCAGTTCTCTTCGAAGAACAGAATTCTGGGTCTTTAAAGTAAAAGAATTAAATTAAAAATAACAAAATTTAATTTAAACCTCCAAAGCATTTTTTTCTTGCTCTATAATATGTACTTTTTCTACAATCTCGTCATGCTCTTCCCTTTAAGATATTTAAGTTACTTTATTTAATTTAAAACAAACTTCTTTCTTTTTCTGTAACGAACAGCAGCTGCTTTATTTCTTTCTAGAATGGTTACTCGTCGTTCGTCTGGTGGCATATCGCTAAAAGAAAGGTTTAAATTTTGTAAATTAAATGTAAACATTTAGGGAAATAAAAATTGATCAACGAAGAAATTTTCATTACAAAGCAACCACTAACACAAACAGGATTCGAACCCCAAACCGAAAAGACCCAAATCCCAAACAATACCACTAAACCATCAATGCAATCAAAAGAATCCCATATTTTTTATATAGAGCTTAACTAAAATTAATATAAAAAATACTTTATAACTGAACGTCTTCCTCTCCCTCCTCTAGTTGAACTAACTTGACTATCAGCACTTAAAATAAAAAAATGAAAAAATTCTCAAATTTAATTAAAGAAAACCTGCTTTCTCCACAGCTAAATTTCTTATTATATTTTTTATGTTTTTCTCTTCCTTGATAAGATTGATTAGAATTATGCCCAGTATTTCTTCCTCCTTCAAGTTCAATTTCATTAATATTACAATTATATTCTGAAGGTGAAGATTTTGTAGAATAAGGGCTGTGTTGTTGCTGATTGTGAGCCTTTTTAGAAACAAAAATTAATTTTAAAAGATATTTTCGGGTTATAATACACATTTGCCTTTACCTTTAAATTGGTCATTGGACAAAATGGTCAAACTATCAGTAACGAAAAAAGAACGAAAACATCAACAAATCCCCAAAAGTATTAAAAAAGAAACTAACTATAGTAATTTGTGGAGGACAGACAGTAAGAGGTTGTTGTGGAGGTTGTTGTAGTGGATGGTCAATATTAGTCACAATTTTCCAATTGTCTTCATCTGATTTTAATGAAGTAGAAGAATGTCCAGTAGAGGTTTTTAACCTTCAAAGAAAAGAATAAATTCTAAAAAATGTAAAGTTTAACTTACTCAACCAAATTATTATTATTGCAATTAATTATAGGCCCAGACAAATTAATTTCAGTTTGGTGATGTTGTGTTGAATTATTTGGACTATTCTGACTACTAATTATACGTTGATGTTGTTGTCCTTGAAAAACTGCAGCTAATGCTTCTCTCGATAAAATGGGTGAATGCGGTTTAAATACAGGGACTTTAAAAAATTAATTTATTAATTAAATAGAAGATACCAGCCAAACTGGAAGTTAAATGTAAATCAGGTGTTGACATTGTTTTTCCATGAAGACCAACAGGTGTAAAACAACCACCTCCACCACTTCCTCCATCTAAAGCGCCTACTCCACCTCCACCAGCAATATTATTATTTACTCCATCAATTTTTAAATTAGGAATTGAACTGGTTGGAACCAAATTTTGAGAAGAATTTCCTTTAAAAAATAATTTTAAAAATTTTAAAAAAATTTAAAAAAACCTGGCAAATTTCCTGAATTTGTTATTGTTGAATTAAGCGCCGCTTTTAAACCAGAAAGGCTTGCTGCGATTAAAGATGTTGAGGGAACAAAAGGGGATGATTGGCCACTCCCTAATTGATGGGTAGAGGACATATCAAGGACCTAAAAATTTAATTAAAATTTGTTTTATGACACTTTGTCCCAAAAAATCAAAAAATAAATGTCCAAAAATTCCCTCAAAATTAAATTTAAAAACCGCAACTTACAGCATTGAGAACGTCAGAGGTACACGGAGTTTTAAGCTGTTGATTATCATCCTGTTTTGAGAGTAATCCATTCTCTCGAAGCTTAAAATTTTTAAAATTCGTTGAAATTTAAAGTAAAAAAACCTGTTGAACCTTTCTGGAAAGATCAATTGTTTTACGTATTTCTCCTTCTATATCTGCTGTGAGAACATTAATATTTGAAAAAATGCCAGGAGAATGGGTTGAAGAAAGAGAAGGAGGTAAATTGAGAACTGAAGTCAAAACTGTTTAAAAAATTTAACTTTGAATAGAAAATAAAGAAATAAATACAAAGAGAATTGACTCAACTATGACCGATACAATTAAATCCACCGCCCAAACTTTCTTCTTTAAGTCGTCCCCAATGCCCTTAGGAAACCCAAAATTAAAGAATAAAATGAACCTGAAGTCACTGGTAAATTTCCAGAAGTTCCAACTATTTGTTGTGTATCACCTAACAAATTTGGCTGTCCATTGCTATTAATTTGTTGATTTGCTTCTCGAAATTTTAAATCAAACGGATTAACTGACAGACATTTTTGAATGATTTCGGCTGTAGACGGGACTTCTAAAAATTCAAAATTAAATATTTGCGGCCTTTCGGAGATTGTACAACTTTCAAAAACCTTCATTCCGTTTAAACTAGAAGTTAAAAATAAACTAACGAGATTCATTTGGAGTTAGGGAAGACAAAAGCCAATCAAATTTGCTGCTATTGCTACTCATATTCATCCTTAGCAGACTTGAAATTATTAAAATTAATCAGAATTACAGCTTTAATACTCTAAAAAATAAACAAAAATTAAAAACAAAAGGCGACATTTTGTCCCAAAGCTTTAAAGAAATAATTAAAACAAACGGAAAATGTGTTGCTTAAAAATAAAATGCAAAAAGAAAAAAGAAATCATTCCAACAACATTAAAATATATTCGTTTTTTTCTATCGGTACACGACACAATTTTTGGAACAAAAAAATTATATTAAAAGGAAAGTGTTTTGCTGATAACAAATAATTTAAATAAAAAATTAATATTTGACATCATTTACATAATAATTTTTAAAAATTAAACTTGGAAATTTTTAAATGTAAGAAAATTTAGAGGAGAAAACTTAATACAATAGGTAAAAAAATAAACAAGTAAAAAACAAAAAAAAATAATACATTTTTCATCTCTAAATACTCTATTTACTTAAGCACTCTATTTTCAATAAACACCCCAGTTAGTCGTATGACTCTTATTTGACTGGGAGATTTTCTGTTCTCTTATTTTCTCTGCTTCTCTAACCTTTTATTTGTTAAATACTATTTCTCTATTGTCACGCTTAGATGGCCCATTAACGTACTCTACATTTACAATTTTTATAACCAGTAGAGTCAGATAACAAGAGAAAATAAGTAAAACACAAAAGAAAGACTCCAAACATAAAGTTAATTATTCAGTTTTTAAATTAGACAGGAAGGACAGAGAAAAATAAATAAAAAAAGGTTAGAGAGCAAAGTGCTTGCTGATCACATTAATTGATTAAATAGCGGTAAAGCTTTTAATTGCCAAATATGGATAAATAAAAATAACATCATTATTAGACTAATTACGTTGGGAAATTGAGCAAGATATTGATTTGATCAGTACACTTTAGACATTTATAAATGACAAAAGAGTCTGGAATTGAAAAAGTTTAAAATGAGACTCTAATAGGCCAAATATTTAAATTATTATTTTTTAATAAAAATACGGCTTTTAATTAGTTAAATTGATACACACAAGATTAAGAACAGAAAAAAGATATTTTTAAAAGAAAGAAAAGAAGATTATAAAAAATTACTAAAACATTTTAATAAATTAAAATGTCAAAAAAAAAAAGAAAATATATGGCAAAAAATATTAAAATAAAAATTAAGGTGATTAGAGTCTCAAATAAAATTAATTTAACCACGATATTCCATTTTTTAAAAAAATTATGCAACAAAATACTCTTCAAATTAATTTAAATAAATGAAAAAAGAGATTTTTCCTCTCTCATTCCATTCCGGAAAGAAACAAAAAAAAACTAAAAATTATTTGTGTTGTGTCGTTGCTAGGAACAACACAAAAAATGTATTAAAGCCGTCATTAAAATGACCAGGAAAGGGATACAATAAAAATAAAGAATGTTTTAAATCCATCATTAAACACATTTTTGAGAGATTAAAAAAATTTTTTAAATTTAAGAAATTATTTTATTAGAAGATTTTCTGCTACTTTCCTTAGCTGTGCGTCATAAAAATAAGAAATAATTTTATTAATTTGTTATGCATTTAAAAAAATTTTTTTTAATCCTTTAAAATGATAAAATAAAAAATAATGCCAAAATCTTCCCCATGTACAGGTAAAAAACTTAAAATGCTTATTGGGGCGCTAAATAAATTTCAAAAACAACTGGAAAAATAGACTGAAAAATAAGAATAATTTTATAAATTTAAGAGAATAAAAGTGCAAAAAAAGTCCAAAAAAATTGTAAGGAAATGGGAGACGTTGAATAACAGAAATTCCGTTTGGATAAAGAATAAAAAAGTCGGAAACAATTTTAAATTAAAAAAAGAAGATAAAACGGAGGAATGGCAAAAATGAAAAAAAAATAAATAAAAAGACCATAAAATATTTAATCCTTACACTAATGTCAAATATAAATAATTAATTTATTTAGCAACTGATGACAAGGAGATAGAGAAAGAAGGGAAGAAAAGAGAAGAAGTAAAAAAATGGCTTCAAAAGATAAAAATAATAAAATTCTGTTTTTCAAATAAGGCTTCTTATAATCCATTAAAATAAAATTTAAAAAAGGTGTCTAAAATTCCCTAAAAAATATAAAATTTAAATCTTTTAAATTTTAAAAATCTAACAAAAATTCTAGGCTAATTTACTATACGAAAATAAATTTAATTTAAAGACGTAAACAAAATTACTTTCGCAAGGATTCGAACCAATCCCACAAAATCACCCTTACCAATCCTTACCAGGCACTAACCCACTACACAAGCCAGAACTAAAGAAAATTAATTTAAAATAAAACTTAAAGAATTTTTATTTCCTTTAAACCTAAATTAAAAAAATTTTTTAATCCTTAAAAAAATGAATCAAAATACAAAATATATTTCCCAATCTTTTTTACATTCTCATTTTTAAACACTCAAAAAAAAAAGAAAACGGAAATGACCTCACACTCGCATATAAACATTTAAATAAAAAATATATTTAAAATGCATCAACACACAACCAAACATTTCTTTTTATTATTAAAAAATGGTCTCTAATTTCATTTTAAAAAATATTCTTTTCTCAATTACCTATATAAAAAATTTTAGAAAAAATTTTGCAAAGGCTAATTAGTGTATGGATTAAAATTTAAAAAAAAATAAGCAAAAAAAATTTTCTTAATTGATACGAAGATAAGAAGAAAATTAAAAAATATTCCTAAAAATTAATTAAAATTATAAGGAAAAGCATTCACTTCCCAAAAATAAAATTAAGATACTTAACACTGAAATACAACTTTAAAAAGCCCTTAATATACTTTATGGCCGAGTGGGTTACCCCTTGTTTTTACATTAAAGAAAAATAAATATAAGGAAAAAGTTCGAATCCCAAGGCTTCCATTATTAATTAAAAAAAATATTTTGGAAGCAAAAATAAATAATAGCTTGCTAAATAAATGTAAAACGCGTGGGGAGTGTTTTCGCTATTTTTAAGCTTGTAAAATGCCTCGCCCTTAAAGATTAAATTTTTTTCTGCTTGTTGGACCAGAGGCCAGTAAGAAAGAGAGCCAAACAATTCTATAAAAATGAGAATGGAAATGCCAACAGAATGAAAAAAGAGATAGAGAGAGAAGAGGGGATATATTTTTTGCCTTAATATTAAAGTTGGGATACAAAGCGTTGTTGTAAGCAAATTGACGAGAAACGAAAAGAATAAAAAAAGATTAACAACCACAAAAGCATAGAAGAGAAAAATATTAAAAATAGGCAAAAAGAGAAAGGTCTTGGAATATAGCTAAATTATTTGTTTAAACATTCTTTATCTTATGGCATTTTTAAAGCTAAAAAAGAATTATTATATTGACTAAATATCCTTTATAGGCCTTTCTCTTCATTTGGAGCGTGTGAATAGCCAAAAGAAAAATTCTTTCAGAAAATACGAAAGAAATGTTGCGGAGTGTTTTTGTTTCTAGAATTGTTGGAAGGGATTACCAAATTTCTTAGAATGATTTTAAGCCTTATGAAAACCTAATACATAATTAGCCGTGATGCTTATAAAGTTATAAAATTAAACCAAACCTCTTACAAGATTGAGAACAGCAACTATCATCCTGTTTTGAGAGTAGACCATTTTGCCGAATCTCAAATTGAATTTAAAAACAATTCTTTTTAAAATTAAAAGAAACCTGTTTAACCTTTCTGGAAAGATGAAAGAGCGATTTATTTATGAATTTATATATACTCTTCTCATCAATTATTGAAAAATACAAGGATGAAAGTCAAAAAAGTGATAATTGTCTAAAAATTGTTAAAAGAAATTTTTGAAAAAACAATGCAAAAAAGACGCCATAAAAAGTTGAATATTTTAAGACAAAAAAATAAAAACCTGTCAAAATGTATTTTCTTTTTTCTCTATAGCCTCTGCACACTCTCTCACCCCTTTTTATATCTCTCCAACTTTATCACAACTCTCTCACTTTAATCCTCTTTCTACTTTACAAATCCGATTATAAGATATCCTTATTTTTCAAAATAAAAATGTCCGAAAAAGATCTCAAAATAAAAACTGGAGTTTTAAAGCGTTATATGCAAGAAGCAAATTCTTACAAGTCTGAAATGCACAAACAATCAACCAAAATTGCCTCATTAAAAGAATCTCAAGAACCTGATCAATACATGATTAAAGTATTTCTTTTTCATTACTATTTAAAAAATATTTTTTTTATTTTTAGAAGGCTCTAGAGGTCCAACAGGTTTCTTTAAAAAATATTCTAGAATTTCTAAAGATACCTTTATTTAAAGGAAAATCAACAAATGTTTTGTTTGGCATCTAAGAATGTACAGAAAACTCGTCTTGACCTAGAAGCTTTTCTTACAACAACAACTGGTGAAGAGAATGCTGAATTGAAAACTAACGCTCAACAGATTATTCAGAAAGCACTGGAATTCGAAAATAATTCTGGTTAAATTCTTAAAGTATTTAATTTTGTTTTTCAATTTTTAAAGACTCATTTTGAGCAAATAAACTTTTTTAATTTTTGGGAACAATAAAATTTTGGTAAAGATCTTATCAAAAACCAAATTCAACGCCTAAATGACCCCTTTTTTACACTTTAGAAACTTGTCTAAACTTTTCTACTCGATTCCATTAAAATAGATGGACTACTATTCCTCTTAATTTCCTTAAAATTCTTCGCTTTTGAAGAATTTAAAAGCAAACTTTCTCCTTTTTGTGGTGCTCTTCTTTCTGTGTTATTTCTCTTCCTTTTATTATAATAATTATTTACTTTACTTAACCTTTGTCCTCCACCTATCTTTGTCTCACTAATTCGTGGAGAGCCGAATTTGGCATAATAGCCTTAAGAATTAATTTTTAAAAAGTTAAACCTTATTTTTTACTTTCATTTCGCATAACGTCCTGAATTGTTCTGAACCGACAACAAAGCATTTCTCCAAATGGTAGGCGAAATTCTCGATTATATTTGCAATAAATTATTGGATTTAGCATACTAAAAATAAATAAATTTTAGAAAATATTCCCATCATTTAATTTTAAAGGGAATTCCTTCGGCACTGAAATACCTTTATTCCATGTTAATTTTCCCATTCTAATATCTCAATATTTTGATCCCGAGGGGTTAGAAAGCTAGGTAAGATCATTAGAAATAAACCTGTTGGAATATCCAAGCCATAATGTAAACGAATCAAGCCATCTAGGAACAAATTCGATCCAATGCTGAGATTTTGCCAAGGCTAACGTGAAAAAAGGTACCCAACAAAATATGAAAGCACTCATAATTATTAAAACCTAAAGAAGTAAATTTATTAAAAATTAATTAATTTATTAAAAAATACAAGTGGAACACGTAAAGTGCCTAATGTAGATCCTCCTCCGCCTCCTCCACTACTGCTAGCACTTGTTCTTACTTCAATTCTTAAATTATCGTCATTACTTATTCCTCCATCAGAAATTGTATTTGTCCCATTTTTGTTGTTATTTTGATCATAATAACCTAATTTTTGTGCAGACATACGCAATGCAAATAGAAACCGAGCATTTGCACGAGCTACTACTGAATCACTTCTAAGTAATGATTTATTTGTTGTTGATGGAAGTCCTTCCAAGTCTCCATCAGATGGTAAATGTACTCCTTGCCAACGTAAAACCTTTAAAAATAATTTGCTGGCGAAAAAAATCCTTTTTTGCTTTGATAAAGGAAAATTGGGAAGAACAAATTTCCCAGTAGTCAAAGGATCCGAACCCAGTGCCACTCTGCAACTGAATCTAGAACCCTACCACTCAACTACCAATATTAGTTAAACAATACTAACTATTTTTATTCACTAAAAGCTTATTTATAATATCCAAGTTTATTTAATTTGAAAAATACCAATTGATCCTGTCTATGCATTCTCTTTGCCGCACTCCACAATTTAACGTAGACTATCACCATTATTAAAGATGGGCACCAAAATGAAATAATTGTAGCATATATTTGATAAAAACGATTTTGTGAGACCTAAAATTATTAAAATAAATGTTAAAAAAATTTTATTAATTTCCCCTCCTATTTTTTCCTTCAAATTTATTTTTATTTCCTTCATTTTTTTGACTTTTTAATTACAAAAGCATATACATATATTTGCTCAATAAATTAAAGAAAAAAAATAAATAAAATTGTTGGGTAAACATAAAAAAACAAATAAATCACACTATTGGCAAAGCTGTCTCAGGAATAAAAATGGCCACTTTCTCATGGAATTTTTTTATTTATTTGGGGTTTAATTTAAAAAATAAAAGTGTGCGTTAAGAGCCTTTTTTGCGTTATTTTGAAAAAAATTATTTTGAAATATTCGTCAAGTTTAATTTTATAACGCACATAAAAAAACAGATAAAAAAGGAGAGGATTGAAAATGGGAAAAAGAGGTGTTTAAATTATATATGGGTGGTCTAAGCAAGGAATGAATAAAAAAGCCAAAAAAGTGGAAATTAGGTAGTTAAAAATAAAAAATAAATACCTGACAGTATTTTTCAATTTTTGGAAATGGTAACAAGGCTAAAGGAGCCGCACTGACCAATAAAGCACCCAACCAAACAATACAAATATACAAACAAATACGACGTCGAGTACGTAAAGCTGAGTAACGAAGAGCTCTAGGATAAAAAAAAGCTTTAAAAAAACTGTCAAAATAACCTGGTTACAGCCAAATGTCTATCTACTGAAATTGCACATAAATTAAGAATAGAAGCAGTGCATAATGTTAAATCAGCAGTTACCCAAAAACGGCAGAGAATTTCTCCTTTTATAGAAATTTATAAAAATAAAAATAATTTAAATGCTAACCAAAAATCCAACGATCTTCTAGAACATAAACTGCAGCTAAAGGCATAACAAATAGACCAACACCTATTTATAAAAGAAAAAAAAATAAACTTTTTACAATTTGTAAAAGTTTAAGTTTACAATCAAGTTTTATTTTTTACAAATTGTAAAAGCAAGTTTTAAAAGAAAAATAAACTTTTTATAAATTGTAAAAAGTTTACAATTTTACAATAAAGTTTAAATATTTTAAAAACAAGTTTTAACATTGTAAAAATATAAAAAACAAAAGAATAATTGTAAAACTTACAAAAATCAGCTAGAGCAAGTGAAATAAGTAACAAGTTTGCAGGTTGCGCCTTTAACTTTCTGACTAATAAAATTGCAGCACAAACACCCAAGTTGCCAAGAATTGTAATTAAAATAAAAATAAATATTAAAATTAATATTAAAATTGCAAATATTGGATGAGAATAAAATAAAGAATTAGAATGAGGCAAAATTGATTTTTCAGTTAATAAATGGGAAGATTGGGAATAATTGATATTATTATTGTCAATTTCGACAATTTGTGCATGGACAAAAGATCCCAAATTATCAAAAATTAATGAAGGAGATGATTCTTTTAAATTTTCAAATTCATTTTTTGACATTTTTAATTAACTAAAAAAAGAAAATTAAATAATATTGGGAGAACAGCCAAAAAAATAAACAAAATTTAAAAAAACTAGCGCGACGAAAAGCAAAGAGGAAAATGAAAAAAAAATTTCCTCTTCACATTCCTAATATGGCTACTGATCACTGAATTCAATTTTGAAAGAAAAAAATTAAATAAGAGACAAATTGAGAAAGAAAGAGAGAAAAAGGCGGAGACAAAAAGGGAGAGGAAAGACGTCTCCGTTCACCTTCTTTTAATTTTTATTCAATTGTGCGTAAAAAACGCCAACAATTTGTTTTATGTTCAAGGAAAATTGGGGAAAAAGTTAAAAATTTAATTTTATTAAAAATAAAATTTTTTGTAAAAAAAGAAAAAAGGAGCGCAGATGGTCGATTGACCAAAATTAAAAAAAAATTTTTTTGATCAAATAAAAATTCTTTTTAGGTATTTTTCAATTTAATTTAGAAAAATGCAAAAAATTTATTTTTAATTTTTCTCTCTCTACTGGGGTAAAAATTATAAAAATAGAGCAGCATCTGTATGTTAAAAATAATTTTTAAAAAAATTTATGATTTCCATATGTCAATTTATTAAAAAAAGGAAGAGCAAAAAATAAAATTTTTATTGCCCTTTTTAAAAAATTAAAAGTCAAATAAAATCCATTAAAAATTTTTTAAATTTATTAAGGAGAAAGAACACCCTTAAACGGAGGAAATGGGAGAAAAATGAGAAAAAAAAATCTTTTAAAAAAATTAAAAAATTTTCTTACTTAATTAAACCAAAAATATTTTTTAAAATTTCTCTTATTGATCAAATGGCGCATACCCATTTTATCAACATTACATTTGATCATTTTACGTAAAACAAAACTTTTTTCAATTAAAAAAATAATTACGTTATCCAAAAATAGAAAATAAAGGAAAGAAATCTTAGAGCCGTGAGTTTTTTTGTTACTAAAAAATTTTTTTAGCCCCCTCTCCCACTCCTCTAGTATAGTCAAATTTCTTAAAAAATTTGTATTAAAACATTTTCCCCAATTTTTCTTGTTATTATTATTATCCTTACTATTAAAAAAAAAGAAAGAAACAAAGTAATAGGGAAATATGAGCTTTTTCTTATATATGGCATGGAGATCGAAATAAAATAAATAAAGAGAAAAGAAGCTTAAATGAATAAATGAAGAAAGAAGGGGAAGGAAAAAGTAGAGAAAATATTGATGATGAAAAAATAATGCCAAATTTTTATTTAAATATGAAAAAAATGTAATAAAATAAAACCTGTGCGCAAGAGTTAACGCCAACCATTTGAGTTTAAAACCTTCAAGAAAATGTTTTTATTCAAGTTTATTTGTTTATTAAGTTTGCAAATTGTAAAAATGTCTCTAAAGCATTGTATTCTATAAAAAATAATAATTGCGAATTAACGCATTTAAATAGTGAAAAAACAGTTGAAAAAATTCTTCAAATTTATGCAAAAATTTATTTAAAAGAATAACTTTTTTTAATTAATTTTTTAATATTCTTCTTCATGCGAATCAAAAGCAACTTCCTCATAGTCCTTTTCTAAAGCTGCCATATCCTCACGTGCTTCAGAAAACTCCCCTTCTTCCATTCCTTCCCCAACATACCAATGGACAAATGCACGTTTTGAGTACATTAAATCAAATTTATGATCCAGCCGAGTCCAAGCTTCTAAAGATAAATGAACTAACCTCTAGGAAAAACAATTTTACCAGCAATTGCTGTTGTATTTGAAAGCATACAAACAGCACGTTGCATTTTAGCCAAATCACCGCCAGGAACAACAGTAGGAGGTTGATAGTTTATCCCAACCTTAAACCCCGTAGGGCACCAATCAACAAATTGAATGGCTCTTTTAGTTTTTATTGTAGCAATTGCTGCGTTAACATCCTAAGAAACAAAATAAAAAGAAGCTCTTAAAAATAACCTTGGGTACTACATCACCTCGAAAGAGCAAACAACAAGCCTTAAAAAAGTTAAAAATGAAAAAAAATAGCTTAAATATTAACCATATATTTTCCATTTCTAGGATCACATTTGACCATTTGATGTCCTGCTTCAAAGCACTTAAAAAATAAAAATAATAATTAAATAAAAAAGCTACTTTATTAGTAATTTCAGGTACATTCATATGTTCATGAAATGCTTTCTCTGCTAAAAAACAGAAAAAATCTAATGGGAAAACATTTTAAAAAACCTGAAATGATAGGAGAATAAGTAGCTAACGGAAAATGGATGCGTGGGTACGGGACCAAATTAGTTTGGAATTCTGTCAGATCGACGTTTAATGCCCCATCAAATCGTAGAGAAGCTTAAAATGGAAATTAATTTTTTAAATTAAAATAAAATCAACCTGTAATGGATGAAACAACCTGAGCAATTAGACGATTCAAATTAGTGTAGGTTGGACTATAAAGAACAACTATCCCCAAAAATAATTTCAAAAAAGTAACCGATGAATATCCAAATTTTTTCTACAAATTTCATAAATGGCTTCATTATCAACCAAAAAAGAACAATCAGAATGTTCTAGAGTAGTATGTGTAGAGAGGACAGAATTGTAAGGCTCTACCATTGCTAAAATTAATTTTAAAAATAATTTAAATTAAAAAAAAAACATGTTGAAATTTGTGGTGCTGGGTAAACGCTAAATTGAAGTTTACACTTTTTTCCAAAATCAGCAGATAAACTGAACAGAATACAAAATTTTTTAACAGAAAAGTTAAACCGTTCCATCATCATTGAAGTAAATCCAGACCTTCAAAAAAAGACTTTAAAATTTAAATAAAATTTTAAACCCTGTTCCACCTCCAAATGAATGAAATATTAAAAAGCCTTGAAGAGAATTACAATGCTCTGCTGTCCCTAAAACCTCCATATTTTATTTAGTTAAAAATAATTAAACTTCGAATGCGATCCATACAAGCCTAGAAATTCATTAGAATTAAATAAAACTTAAAAAATTAACAAACATCAATAAGCTCTTTTCCAATTGTATAATGTCCCCTGGCATAATTATTCGCAGCATCTTCTTTGCCAGTAATAACTAACAAAAGAAATACATTAAATAACTGAGTTTTGCCCTACGTTGTTCCGGATGGAACAACTAAAAATTAAAATGTTTAAAAATCAAAAAAAATCTAAACCTGTCGGTAAGTTCCAGTTCGTATTTCATCTTTTTAAAATAACTTTTCAAAAAATTTTTTTTTAATACCAATAACAGTCGGCTCCAAATCAATAAAGATTGCACGTGGGACATGTTTGCCTATTATTTAAAAAATTATTTGAAAAAATTTAATTTAATAAACCAGAAGGTGTTTCAGAAAAAAATGTATTATACGAATGGTCTTCAACTCCAACACTTAACAAAATTTTAGTAAATTTGTTGGTCCTTCAAACCTTTCATCAGAGGGCATTCGTCCATCAGGCTATAAATAAAATAAATTTTTTTTTAAATTTATTTTAATTACCTGAATTCCATGTTCTAAACAATAAAGTTCCCAACAAGCCTTAAAAATTAAATAAAAATTTTTTTTAATATTCCCTAACATACATTGCCTATTTGTACTCCAGCTTGCCCAACGTGAAGAGAAACAACTTCACGCATTTTCCCCCCAGCCGGCATTTTTTAGTCTTTTTTTAAGGTCTTAAACTTAAAAATATTTTGCTTCTAAAAAATATTAATCCCTTCAACTTCTAAAAAAAGATAAAAGCAAAAGGTTGGCAGTGGCACGCGCGAAAACAATAAAGGTATATTTTTAATAAACATATGGCTTCACTCAACAAAACAATTAAAAATATATAAAGGGGCGTATGTATAAGGCATAATAAAACCTTTAAAAAATACGTCGTCATGGTGAAATTTTTTAAAACCAAAGTCATTTTTTAGGTAAATTATTTGTTAATTTATAGAGGGAGATTTTAAGAGAATTATGTAAACCTTTCCCTGCCTAACAAATAAGGAGGAAAAAAGAGGGGTTGGATTGACTGTTTGTAAGAATAAAAAATTAAAAGCTCTAAAAATTAACCGAAACATCTTGAGCAAAAAATTAATTTTTTTACTTAATAAAAATGAACAAATTGGCATGGAAAATTTTTTTGATTAAACTAAAATTTGTTAATATTTTCATATAAACTTAAAAAATTATCCAGGATTAATTTAAGGTGTAACTTTTTAAGTGATATTTTGTAGATTTCATGTTTTAAGTTACAATTTCTAATCTAATCACTTGAATACCTTTTAGGTTTATATGAAAATATCAACAATTTTAATTCAAAAATTCCCCAAAAAACTAAAATAAGTTAAAATGCTCAAAAATATTAATTAAACCTCAAATAATTTTTATTTACCCTCCTTGACATCTTCATGTTTTCTCTTTCGATCAGATCTTCCCTCCTTTTGTTCATTTGTTGTTAAAGATGAGGAAGCTTCACTAACACGCAAAGGGAGATCAAATTCCTGGTCTGCACCCAAATATGAGTCACAAATAAAGTAGAGCTTATAATTAGCTTTTTGTGAAGAAACTAATGGTACAAAGTCAAGAACATGTTTGGCTTTCACATTAACAGTAAGCCTTTAAACAATTAATAAAAATCAAAAAATTAAAAATAAACCTTTTAATTGACAACAATTGATTATTAACAGGATCACCAATAACCAAATACCAACCTTCCTCCAAATTTTCGGGAACATATTGACGAGAATAGAAAGGAACACGTCCAGCAGAATAAGGATACCTTGGAAAGAATGGAGCAACAACTGGTGGTGCGAAGCCATTTTCATCATTTTCACGTTCAAGTTCAATACAAATTTCACTTGGTTGTCCTCTTAAAGAATAAAATTAAATTAAAAAAGAAATAAGAATTAATACATTTGTCCCTTTTGATTAGCAAGTTGATATTTAACCTCAATGCTAGGATAATTATTACAAAATATAGCAACATCAGTTAATTGTCCTTGACTCATTTGTAGAAGGTCATCACGGTCTTCATCGTTTAATTCAAGCAATTCAAAGATTGATTCAACTTTCTAAAAGGAAATTAAAAAATCTTTTTATATACAGGCCAAAAATGAAAAAATTTTAATGGTTAAGTGGGTAACAGCCTTGTCATGAGGAAAATGGAATGAGTTCGACATTTTTGTCGACATCCCATTTTAAAGAGTAAAATTAGACTAATTTTACTTCTTTTTCCCCTAATAAAAGATTTAAACCTTTTCTTTACATCGTCCCAAAAGTTCAGGTGTACAATGTGGTAATTGTTTCATATAAGATTCATTCGAATACATTGCTTGAGTCAACATTTGTGAAAGTTCCATTGCATGTATTGCAGGGGACAACCAACCATTACTTGAAAGAACATCAACACATGCTTGTACTAGTTTTACTGACTTAAAAACAATCCAATCGGTGTCTTTGGATAGTTCAGCAGTTAAATGAATTCGAGACAAATGTGCATGAATTAAAAGATTTACCTTAATTTTCTCGATGTTTAAGAACTTAATTAAAAAAAAAGAAAACCTTAACATGAGGACTATTCCATTTTTGATTTTTTATTTGACCTTGAAGTTTATCAGCCAATTTCTTCAATGTAACTTCCTCTTTATGGCGAACAGGTAATGATGAAAATTCTGTTGCATTTGAAATTATTTCTACTATTGCGCGCAATTTAGTCTTCGGTTTTAATGAAAGGGAGAGCAATTCTTAAAAGGAAATAGGAAATATTATATAATTTATTACTCTTATTTATTTTTTCCCTCTCTTCATATACTCAAAATAAACACAAACATTCATTAGAAATTTTAAATATTTATTACGCCTCATTTTTCATTATTTGCCTTTTCTACCTTTTTTAACTTAATATGCTCTTAGCAAAAGAGATTGGAATATTTTATATGAAGAGAGGGGTAAAATTATAAAAACCATTAAAAGAAAATTAACCTATAGTCGTATAGCTAACATAATAATAAGCAGCAATCATTCCCAAATTTAATGGATTGGTGTGCATTTCATCTTTAATAGTTATACAATTACTATTTTCAAGATCCTTTAATGTTGATTCGACCAAATCAGAAAGGCTATCAGACAAATGACGATGACTTGTTCCCTTTAAAGGCAATTTAAAGATTAAATTATTAAAAATTAAAATACATGTAAATTATAATAATTTGGATTTTGTGTCATCCGACGATATAAAAGAGTCCACGTTAAATAATCTATTGCATCCTGTTTGTTCTCTATAGTTTTTGTAACAATTTCAGCATTAAAATGATCGTGTAAACAATTATCTAGATGAGATTCTACAGGTAAAGGTTCAAAAAGAAATTTTTTGTAAAAATCTTTTTTTGATGATTGACACATTAGAAAACACTGACAGGCACCTTAAACAAAATTTAATAAAAAATAAAATTTAAGCTAAAACCTTCATCATTTCGTCTTTGCAAATTTGCTAACCCAATCATATGTAGAACATCACCAATTGGATAATCTTCATAAGTATTGTGTTTTCCATTATAAAATTGTGTATCCATTAAAATAACCAAAAATGCACGCATTTGAATCTGATAACACATTGTGTATGGAACTATACATATCTTAAAGAGATAATTAGAAGATTACTTAAAAAAGGAAAAGGGCAAGTAGAATCGAAGATACATAAATAGTATTAGACCAGGAATATTATTACCTCACAGAAATGATAATAAAAATAAATTTAAAAAACCTGTATTGCACCACTATTAAACAAATTTTGAACACTTTCAGAGTCTATACTTGTTGTTCCTTCATGTAAAAATCCAACACCTCTTTTAATCGTTTCCTTCAATGATTCATCATTTAAACGTTCAACAATGCTTGAAAACGGATCCTCTTCTGGATTCATATGTAAAAATCTATTTTCTTGTCGATCAGCTAAAGCATAGGTTAATAAATCAACTGCCAATGAACGTGTTAGGCGACGATTTGGAACAAAAATTAAAACTGGTTTTGGTTCCAATTTGCCTCCATGACGTAATATTGAAGAATATACAGGGCGTACCATTGCACTTAAACGTGTAGGTGTATGCGAAAGATTAAAACCCTTTAACGAAATATTTTTTAAAAAGTTTAAAATAACTAACATCAATGCGTAAATCCAAAGGAACAGAACGAGCATTTGGAGGGAAATTATAATTTTGTTCACAACCCAACCAATGGGTAATATCACGGGCATTCATTAAGGAAGTGGCCAATGCAACAATTCGAAGTTTAGAATCCAACTGATTACCCATATATCTCATTCTTGAACAAACAACTTCAAGGACTGGCTTAAAGAATAAACAATTAATAAATAAAAATCAAAAGCAAAACAAACCCCATTAGATCCTCCAACCATATGTAAATTATCAACAATAAATAGCCTAACTTTTTGCACATCAGAACGGTTTTTCCACCTCCTAGAAATATTATCCCATCGTTCAGCTGTTGATACGACAACATCAGCTTTCTTAAGCAATTTTATATCCATTGAATTTTCACCAGTGAGTAAAACCACAACTTTTTTTAATGGAATGGCAATACGTTCAAGCCAATCAAAATAAACCTTTAAAATAATTTAAAAAATAAAAAAAATAAACACAAAAAAAGAAAAAATTTTTAAAATACATTTTTAGCCAAATCGTCCAACGATGTACAATAAACAGCCTTCCCACTCGGATTATTTTCAAAGTGTCGAAGCAAAGCAAATTCAGCACAGACACTCTTTCCACTACCATTAGGTGCTCCAATAAAGACATTTTCGTTTGTTTCATAACAAGTACGAAAAACTAATAAATTAAGAAAAATATTTAAAAAATAAACCTTGTGTTTGTATTGGATTGAAGGAACGAATTCCACGCTTTTCAAATATTTTTTCAAATTCAGGATTATTTAATGAAGAAATTGGTAAAGGCTGCAGATCCAACAGTTCTGTAGGTGGAGGATACTTCTCTGGTAGAATTAAATGTCGAAATGAGACAGGCAGAACAGTTTCACTCCCTAACCAACGATCAGAGACTATACGGATAAAATAGAGCGGAGGAAGTGGATCAAAAACTGGCACAAACATTTTGACAACATGCTCTTCAGTACAATATTTCCTTTAAAAAAAATAAAATTTCTTAATTTTTCAGTTACAAATGTCCAATGGAAATAATACTCATAAAACTTTCTATAAGAAACCCTTATACTACAAAAAAGTTGTTTAAAGAAAAAACACAAACTGTTTGAGCAGAAAATATTCATGATGTAGAATTATTTCTCCATTAACATCTTCTACAAATATCCAAAAACCTTCAGAACTTCCATGTATTTTTTCATCCCATTGAAAATCTGGAGTTATCGTTAATTCAACACGGAGTGTAGAACGAGTAATTGGCAATATTAATGTAGTCATATCCAATTTTGGAATCTTTATTTAAAAATTTTTGTTGTAAATTAATAATCAAAGAAACCTGTCTAATAAATTTATAAAGAGGTTTTCCCATTTTTGGTACACGAAGTAATTCACCCAGTTGATGGACATCTAAATCATAAAGTCGATCGAATGGCAAATTCTTTTTGTCCAATGTACGAACAACTTCGGTGGGTAATTTCTTGAATTGATGTAAAGGGTTAAGTGATTGCCATTGTCTAGCATTGACCATTTTACATAAGCCCAAAATTTTCTAAAAAAATAAATTTTAATTTTAAAAAATTTAAAGACCAGTGCGAGCTGTGCCCATCCTCTCCATAAAACAATTTCAAAAAGTGCTCTGAAAAGACGTCCAGCAGATTGAGAAATAAAAACCATATCACTTTGAAGGGCAAATCCCTCTAATTTAAGTTGAGAAATGTAAGCCTAAAGAAAAAATTTAGGACTTTTAAGGCAGGCGTCAGAGTAATTTATCTAACATAAACATTTATTTGAAAAAAACCTGTAAAAGAACATTGACTTTAGCACTTGGTTCATCCAAAGATTCCTTAATTGGGATCGGGACAGTTTCAGCCAACTTTTGTAATTCCAACTTTTCTTCTTCACGTACATGAAGTTGCTTAAACTCAGAGGAGAGAGAAAAGATTCGAAAAAGATCAATTTCTGTACAAGTTTCCTTCAACAATTTATTATAAGTGTCCATACTTTCATACGTGCAATAATAATGGGATGCTATACGCCCCAATTCTTGGGCCTAAATTTTATCTAAAATAAATTAAAAGATGAAAAAACCTGAATTAGACCAGTTTTTCTATCATAACGAATCAAATTTCCTCTATCAAGTAAAATACATGCGGTGTGAACCAAATCAGCTCTAGGCTTTTCCAAAAGCTTATCATTTTCCTATACGATAGAATTTACAATTAAAAAAAAAAGGCTTAAAAATACATCAACAGAAATGCCATAAAGTGCAGGAACTTTACACATTCTAACATATAAATATGTATAAGTAAGCCATTCCATTGCTTCTGAAACATTTGATACCGTTCCCAAAACAATTTCAGCATTTAAGGTGTCTGGCAACTTTGCGATCATTTGGCTTTCGATTGGAAGCTTTAAAATAGAAAAAACACTAATTTATCAATATTACTCCTAATTATCTTCAATTTTTAAAAAACCCGAAGAAAAATTAAACTGAAAAGGAAATAAACAAAATTAAAAAATAAACCTGTTGATTCATTAAAGACAAATAATATTGAAGTTCAGTATTATGTGTAATTAAAATTCCTTTTCCCAAAGCATTGTGTTGAGGACGTCCAGCTCTTCCCATCATCTGCATAATATCTAATGGACCAATTTCTGTCCAACAACCTTTTTGAGGATTATAAACTTGTGTCCCTTTTATGATGACGGTTTGAGCTGGTAAATTTACACCCCAAGCTAAAGTAGCTGTAGAAACGAGAACCTTTAAAAAAAGAATAAAAACCCCCCACAAAATTAAGAAAAAACCTGAATATGTTTATCAGCAAATAAATCTTCAACTAAGGAACGATCCAGTCTATTCATTCCAGCATGGTGAATAGCGAAACCATAAGGTAACAAATCCTTCAAATCTAGATTTTTTGCTTGTTCAGCTTCAGTACGCAAAACTTCAGTGGAAGCACTTCCTTCTCTTAAAAATTTACTTATTGAGTCTCTTTCTAAACAAGCGTCTCTGATGGCCTTGGCAGTTTTTGACGTTTCTTTACGTGAATGAACAAAGACAAGAATCTTAAGTGAAAAATAAATTAAATAAAAAATTAGAAAAAAAACCTGACTACGTCCAGCACCTTCAAGTACTTTATCATAAATAATTTCATTCATCGCTTGATAACGTTTCAAAGCCTTCTTTTCGGTTGCACCAATATATTCTTGTTCAAGAGGTACTGGTCTATAGGAATTATCAAAAAAGAACAAGTCTTCTGGTTCAACATGTACAAAACGTGAAACATCTTTATAATTTGGTAATGTTGCAGATAAACCAACTAGACGACAAGAATCACGCGTCTGTTCAATCTGACGAATTGTTCGAGCTACTAAAGCTTCCAAAACTGGTCCTCTATCATCGTGAAGAAGATGAATTTCGTCAAAAATTATTAAAGTAACCAATTGGGTATAAGAGCGTTCGCCACCTAAATTTTATATTAAGAAAAATAAAGTAAAGTAACTTAATCATTAATAAACATAAGATTTTAGAATATTTTCAAAAAAAAGTAAACCTTTTCTCGTTATAATATCATATTTTTCGGGTGTACAGACAATTAATTGAGTCAACATAAATTGCTCTTTGCTCATCTGAACGTCACCAGTCATTTCACCAACCTTTAGAAAATAATAAATTAAATAGACTTCCAAGTAAAAAATATAATGATACTCTAAATAAAATTTAAAAAACCGTAATGCCATAAGCTTCTTCTAAACGTTGTTTAAAACTTCCAACCATTTCTTGTACTAAAGAACGCATTGGAGCAATATAAATACATTTAAATTCATCTTTTCTGATTGTACCATCCTCATTCATGTGCTTTGAAATTTCTCTCAAAATACAGAGTAAAGCTACATTCGTTTTCCCTGCCCCAGTTGGTGCACAAACTAACAAATTATTATCTGCATGTAGGCCTTTATTATAGATTGCTGATTGAATTCTATTTAACGTTCGATATCCTTTAAATGCTGGACGTGCCCATTTTGGTAAATCTTCAATGTCAATTAATTTCTTAAAAAAAATAATTAAAACATTTCCATAAAAAAGTTAAATTTGTATGAATAACAATTCACACTTCAAAAAATAAAAATTCAAACCTCATTTTCTTCAAAAGGTTTAGGCTTTAATGGAGGAACATAAATACTTTCATAACTCTTCTTTTGTGTTCTTTGTGATCCTTCTGGTAAAGTACATTTTTTATTACTCATTGTATGCGATCCTTGGACAAATGCCATATCCTCCAAATCATAAACTTTTCTTTGTTGTGCCCAACTCGCGGCTGCAACTGCTTCTTGAGCTGCTTCGGTCATTCGTCGTTGTTGAGTAACTTTATCTCTTTTGCCACGTTCAGTCTTTAAAATAAAAATTAACAAAACTACTTCTCAAATTAAATACTACCGCAACTATGTCCTCTTCTCTAACTTCTACAAGTTCATCAAGTATATTCTTCAATTCAGGTTTACTTGCCATTTCATTTTCAATTGCTTCTCTTTCTTCACCTTGTGTTTGTTTAAGCCTTGTACAATAGTAGATCATATTTCTGTGTTGACATAGTTGTTTGATGAAATCAAAATGACTAAAACCAAGGAGTAAAACCAATGAATTTTCACAAGAACGATCATCAGCAGAATTCTAAATTTACAATGAATAAATTAATCTCAAGATGAAAAAACCTTCAAAATATTCAAAACTTCTTGAGCTTTTTGTTGACTTTCATTTGGGTCAAAATATTTCGACAAATAACGTTTAACCCAATGAGCATCGATATCACGAGGATTTAATTGTTTTTTCTTTAAAAAAAGTTGAAATTTTTTATAATTAAAAAACCTCTCCAATTCCTTCTGCTTTTTCACCACCATCTGCTGTGCGTAATGTACCTTCATAAACAGCTTCAACGCCAACATCTTCATCGTCACTTTTGTCTTCCTTAAGTTCAGTCACCATCCGGTCATCTTCTTCATCAGACTCGAAATGGACTGGAACTCCGGCAGTCTCATCAATATCATCCATCTATATAAAATGAAAAAAATAACAAAGAACCTCCCCAAAAATAAAAAATATTTACGATATCTCGTTTTTCATCTTCATCATCTGGATTAAAATCTGTTATCTTCTTAGCCAAATTAGATAAAAGTGCAAAACGTTCCTCTGTCAATTTAGTCGAAAAGAGATCTTCTGTTTCCTTCTTCTTATCTTTTTCACGAATTGAATCAGATTTTAATATTAAAAGAATTTCATGTGAAGATCCATGTAATATTTCCCGAGGTTGATCACCAATAATTTCTTGAATTAAGGAGAGAAAGACTTCAAACGTATTTCGAGTTTCTTGAGTTCTTGGTTTGTAAATGCCAGCAATACCAATTTCATCTACTGCCGCTTTTTGTTCGCGGATGTCATCACGATCACGAGATTTCCTTTAAATTGGAATAAATTTAATAACATAAAAGAGAAATAAAAGTTTGTCTTCCAACCTCCGATCCTTATCAATATAAGTTCAAACATACTTAACAGATTACCAATAGGTTATTGATGCCATGCATCATCTTCTATTTTTATCGATTATATACGCAATAGATTCGCCACAACCAAAACAGTAAATAAAAAAAACTAAATACCCTTTAGAAGATTTTTTCTCTTCAGGCACAGCAGTTCTTCGATATTTGTCACCCATCTTCGATCCACGTAAAATATCCTTAGTAAGTGGCATAACTTCTCCAGTTGGTTCATCTCTTGCACGTCTGTCAGTAAGATTGTAATCAACGGAAAGTACAAGGTTTGAATTCTGTCGATATTCATATTGTTGTGAACGAGCAATTTGGTCAGTCATTATTTAAGAAATATTTATGAATCTGAAAAAATAACAGAATAAAATATGAAAGTTAAGAAATTTCAGTAATTTTCGCTAACAAACTCTTTTCATATTATTTCTGTCAAGGATGTTTTGTTGCAACTTTTTAATGGTCATTTTATTGCGAAATTTCTTCATTAGCTAATAAATGTTGAACTTGTCTAAAATATAAAATAACGATCTACTATTTTAATCCTTCTTTAGACTATTAACCCATGAAGCTGCTAAGCGGAAACATGCATTTCTTTATCTTATTGTTAGAAAGGTAATAAAAAATATAATATTTTTCTTAAAAAAAGCTTTAACAAGTTGTTTAAGTAATTTTCCATTTTGTAATTGTTAACTACGGTATATTTCTGAAATAATAGAGAAAAAGAGGGACACGCCCCGATTTGTGGTGACCGATTTGTGGTGAGACCCATGTGTGGTGGCTGTTAGTGACTGGCGCCTGACCGGATCCGGCCGGATTTTTCGGGATTAATCCGGTCCAGAATTAATCCGGTCCGGAATTAATCCGGAAATTGTAAAAAAACCCGGATTTCGGACCCGGACTCCGGAAAAATCCTGCCGGATCCGGTCCAGCGCCGGTCACTAGCAGCCACCACAAAACGGCCTCACCACAAATCGGTCACCACAAATCGGGCTGTACTACGTTGACCCTTTTTTCTTTGCTAAAACCTTTTCTTAACATTCACCTTTTTGTTTATCAAAATGACCGGTCATTTTTTATTGATTTTTTTGTTTTTTTTAACTGTTTTTTATTGTTTATTCATTTTTTATTGTTTATTCGTGTTTATTTTTGTTTATTTATCACATTTTATCTCCCCCCTTTCCCCCCATTAAGCGCGCGAAGCGAAAAATTAAAAAAAAAGTTTAATCTTTTAAAAATTTATTTTTAACTTTTCTTATTTCCAGCCCAATGAGGTCCTTCTACTGGTGGTATCAATTTGTTTCTTTTGTTTTGTTTTTCTATTTTTTCTTTTTTACAGGTGCAGCAGGAACAACATGCTCTACAAGAACATGGACAACTGGATGGCTCTCAAGGACGATGGGACCGGTGATTTTTTAATAAGTTTTTTTTAGCTTTTTAGGTCTACTCCAGTGCACGTCTACAGCTTCAGCCGTTTTGTTTTTTAATAAACCTTTTCTTATTTTTATTTTTTCAGCAATGTGCTCATCTGGTGGTGATGGTCCTCCTGCCCTGATGATGGTGGTGGTCCTCCTGCTCTGATGATGGTGGCCTTCTTCTGCATTTGTAGGTTTAAAAAACTGATTTTAAAACTTGAAAAAAGTTCACTTTAAAATTTTTTTCCAGTTGGGTGAGCTCTTCATGTGGTATTACTTTGTTCATTTTGTTTCTTTTTCTATTTTTTATTTTTTCAGGATGTGCTCTTCAAGAACATGGACGGATGGCACGATGTCTTCCGGTATTTTTTTCGTATTTTTTCTTTTTTTACAGCTTGTGTTCCTGCTCGTCTACCGCTTCAAGGCGTTTTGTTTTTTTTATTAGAATTTTTTTTCATTTTTATTTTTTCAGCAATCCTCGTCTTCCATCGGTGGTCCTCCTGCTCTGTTTGGTGGTGGTGGACATCCTGCCCTTTGGTGGCCTTCCTCTTCGTCTGGCCTTGTAAGTTTAAAATTATTTCAAAATGCTTGGCAAAAATTTAAGGGCGAGCCCCCTCCCCCTCCTTTCGTTTCATTTTTTATTCGTTCGATTTTTTACTTGTTTATATTTCTAACTTTGACTTTAGCTTTTTAACAGATTTGAACTTCTTGGATGTTCATGGAAAGCAACTCAATGGATGAAAAGGTTTATAGAAATTTTTATAGATTTAGCTACCAGGAAAAGTATTTTTAGGGGATGCGTTCTTTGGGTGCGTGTGTTTTTCTCAAAAAGTGACGCCGAAATTTAAAAATTTGAATTTTGGCATTCTGTTTATATTTTTTAATTTACTTCACTATTTCGCATCTAGAGAAGGAGAGTGGATTTTCTCAACAACAAGACATGTCGATTTGGGCGGCCGGTTTGATGCCCGATTTATCTCCTTTAATTTGTCCGTGACTTGTTCTTGATTTTTTCGTGATCAGACTTTCCATTATTTTATAGCTTTTTTAAATTATAACCTTTTTATTTCAGTTCAGTTGATGGTAAAATATGCCTAAAAAGTATAAAGTAAATGATATTCCCGAAGATCCCTCTCCTTCATCAAGCAATGTCCTAATTAATTCTCGAAGGCATTCTGCTAATGAACAGCGTACAACAAGACTTGTTGATAAAAAGATGTATTTTGGTTTTTTTATTTTAAATAATATTTTTAACTTTTAGGCCTAAAGGTGCTGGCCGCGGTGAATTAAAAGGCCTTAAGGATTCCCTTTCTAAATTCTTCACACCGTCTGATATGCGTCGTTCTCGTACAAATAGCTTTAAATTAGGCCTTGATCAGGTTATTTAGCCTTTTATTTGAACAATGTTATTGTAGTTTAGCATCTCGAGGTTGATGTCGATTTTTCTAATAAAGCGATCTCAAGGAGTGATTCCAAGAGTTCAAGAAGTATTCTTTAATTTATATTTTTAATTTTTCCTCATTTTAGCTAACAGTGTTTGCAGTCATATTTCACCGAAATCTCCTCATCATCGCGATCGTCTAGAAGATGCATTAACCAAATATTTTACTCCAAATCCTGATAAAAGAAGACTGCACAAAGAGGGAGAATATTGGCAATTATCCAAGGGTGGAGGTAGTGATTTTCAAAGGCCGAAGCTGTCTGCTGAACAGAGTTTCCGTTATTAATATAACTAAATAACTACATTTTTAGCCAAAGTTGTTGAGTCTGATGATGCTGATGGAAAGGAGGGTGAAAAGGTAACTTTTTAAACCACCACAACTAAAACTTTCTTTTAACGATTCAGTTAAGTACACAGCAACAAGAATTATCCAAAGATTCTTTTATTTGTACTGAAGAACGAATTCATCTACCAAGGCAAAAACAAATTCTTGAAAGACGTGAGAACAATTCTGCTGCCATAAAATCCGCCCAACTCATTAAAAGAGCATACAAAGGTTTTTTCGGTTTTACACTTTATTTTATTTCATTTTACTTTTTTAGGAACCCGAGATTCACGTAAGCAAGTTGCACAACCTATTTCTTCATTTTTAAAAATCTCAAATGGGTCTTCACTCCCAACTTCTCAGTATTTTAAAAATTTTTATATGAAATCACACATTTTTAGAGCAAAATTTCAACCTTTTAAACCCTCAATTCCTTTAAAATCCATAAAGAATGATGTCGCACCGAAAATTACTGATGAAGATAAGCTTCTTTTTGAACAAGCTCGACGATATATTATGAAAGTTATTTTATTTATTTTTTACAATTTTCTTTTTTCTTTATGCTAGGATCTCGAATTGGCAAATAATGCTTTAAAACTGGACGATAAATCAATTTTTCCTCCAAAAATAAGAATTCATTGTTATGAACTTGATACTTGGTATTCTGCCCCATATCCTCAAGAATATGCTTGTTTGCCTGTTAGTTTCTTTTATTACACTTTTGCAACAAGTTTTTCATTACTTTAAGGTTTTACACATTTGTGATGCCTGTTTAATGTGTTTATCAGTTCCAAGTTGTCATATGCGGAAGTGTAAACAAAGATTCCCTCCTGGGAATGAAATTTACCGTGACAATACTTTTTCAGTGTTTGAAGGTTTTTAGGACTAGTTTTTCTTTTATTGTATTTTTTAGTTGATGGAAATTTGGCACGTGTTTATTGTCGGAATTTGTGTTTATTGGCCAAACTATTTATTGACCATAAAACTTTGTGATAATTTGTTGCTAAATTTTATTCATTAAATCTTGAATTTATAGATATTTTGATGTTGAACCTTTTCTATTTTACGTTCTTACATTAAATGATGAAAGTGGTTCTCATTTTGTTGGTTATTTTTCAAAGGTTTCTTTCTAATTTTTTTAAATCAAGTTTCTTTTTTAGGAAAAATTCAGTCACCAAAAATACAATTTGGCCTGTATAGTAACTCTACCTTGCTACCAAGGACGTGGTTTTGGTCGTTTTCTCATTGAATTCAGTTATGCACTTTCTAAACGTGAAGGATTAATTGGAAGTCCAGAAAGGCCTTTATCTGACTTGGGAAAAATTGCTTATCATAATTATTGGCTTTATAAACTTTTTGATTTCTTCTATGAACGATACGACATAAAGGATGAATGTTTGGGAAAAATATCTTTAAATGGTTTACTTTTAACTTTTTATTTATATTTTTTTTAGAAATTTCAAAATTTACTGGAATTTCTCCAAGTGATATTGCTGAAACACTTGCAGAAAATTTGATGCTTCCAACAAGGGATTCAAAGTATTATTTTTGCAATTTATTTCCTTTCATTTTTTTAAATTTTAGAACATCTATTGTACTTGACAAAATGACTATTTGTTCACATAAAAAATTAAAGGAAAGTAAAAAGCATATTTTTTTAGATGAAAGGAAACTGATTGTAAGATTTTATATTTTTTAAACTTTATTTTATTTAAATTTTTAAGTGGGAGCCTAAAATGTATAGCCCTTCTAAAGATCTACGGGTTCAATCTCCTTTGCGCACCCCTTTGCCCATCACTCCTCAAAAGGATAAACAGGATGATGAGGTTTTGATGGTACACACTGTTCAGACGAGTGAGTTAAAAAACAAGAAGGTTTTTAAATTTTAGCTGAAAAATATTTCCTTTAATATATATAGAATCTTTTGAGAGGAGTGCAAAAAAATTTGAAAAGAATAAATACGTCAAATAAAAAAATTTCTAAACCTTCACCTACCAATGTTGGAAGGAAAAGAATTAAAATAAAAGGTTCAAATGGAAGGACAAGTAGTATAAAATCAAGGGAAGTTGTGTCATCTGAAAGTGAACATGAAGAAGGAGAAGGAGAATTTCCATTAAAACATAAAAAACGTGGAAGAAGTAAAAAAGGTTTAATTTTTTGAAATTTGAAAGGTCTAAATTTTTATCTTCAGTTGCCTCAACTTGCAAAAACTCTCTAGATAAACGTCGTAAAAATATTGGATCATCTTCAGATGATGAGAATCTTCAACAAAATAAGAGTAAATTAACTCAGAATGCGGCACAAAAAACTTCTTTAACTTCAACACAATCCTCAATTACACAATCAACTTCTTCACAAAATATTTCATCCTCAAATAAATGTGTAATATCTTCTCCACGTGGCAACATAAACAATTTATCTTCAAACAAACAAATTGTAACGTGTTTAAATTTAACTTCTGATCGAGAATTAAATAAGAAAATTGATAAATCAACAGATAGTGAAAAGGATGAGGGTGGCAAAAAGAAAATTTTCGAAAATAAGACTAATGAACTTCTGGATAAAAAAGTAAATTTTGTTTTCTTTTAATTATTTAAATTAATTTTTTTAGAAACAAATTGAATCTGAAGAAACTGACATTTCATCCCATCCTTCTTCGCCTACAGCGGCATTTCCCAAGAGAAAAAAATTTTTATTGAAAAGTAGAATGCGGCGAGGTGTTCAAAGGAGAAGAAATTCTACTAGCTCTGGTACTAGTTCTAGTACTTCTACCAACGAAGGCTCTTCTGGATGTGACTCTGAAAAAAATAAAAAACTTTTTGGTGTGCCAATTTCTGACGGAAAAAAACCCAAAAAATCTTCATTATTTGAGTGTGGTGAATACAGCGAAATTTTGGCAGAAGAAGAGAATGAAGTCGAGGAAGAGGAAGATCGTTCTTATTGTTCTTCTGTTAGTCCACAACCTTTGGGTGATTTACCCCCTTTGAAGGATCATGATACTTTGATTAATATGGGAGGTTTGTTTCTTCTATTTTCTCTATTTTTTAAATATTTTTTAGGAGAACCAGACACAATTAATATGGGTGGAGAACCAGACAACGATGATATGGGCACAGCCAATTCTTTCTCTACTGTTGGTATTTCAAGTTATAAAGCCCCGGTTCTAATAACTGCACATCCTATGGAAGCAGATGACGAAGAATTATTTGATGAACCTCCAACAGTTGACGAACAAATTCGTAATGGAAGTGGACATCTTTTAGGAGAATTATCACAAAATTTAAATGTAACAGTTAATGTCAATGAACAAAGAATGGATAATGAATTGAAAAATCTTTCTGTTCAGGATAAAAGGACCTTAAAAATTCCTACGATTCGAGGTTTCTTTTCTTTCTTTTTTAAAGGATATAATTAACGTCAGTTGATTTTCAACAAAAATCTGTTTCTCCTTCCGATGTAGCGACAGTCGAAATGCCTGCATTAGACGCTGCTGAACGTCACGTTTCTCCAGCTGAAAATATTAGTCGTTTTGGAGATGATGAATTGGTTGAAGATGATGCTCCTCCAATGTTATCTCCTCAGGCCCAAAATTCATCAGAAAATTTGACTTCTTCTTCTATAACCACAACAACAAATCAACAAGTTAATATTTTAAAACCACCTTTAGTAACAACAACAGTCGCAACAACTGATGATGATTCTTTTAAAACTACCGAAGAAAGTTATCATTCAATAATCAATGAAGGATTACAAAATACTTCTTCATCTTCTGCTTCTTCTGGTTATAAGAATATTTCGGGGAATAATCTTTCTTTTGAACAAGTTCATGATGAAAGTGATTCTTTTACTCACAATCAACAACAACATCAAAATGATTCGGTTTAACTTTTTTAATATTTTAGTTAATTTTCTTTAAAGTTGAAAGTAATGAAACCTGTCGACGGTGATAATAATGAAACTGATAGTAGTCCTCAACCTCGTGTTAGGTCTGAATCAAATGTTGAATTCTGCACTTCTTCATCTATCAACAAATTACAAAGAACTTGCAGTTTTAGTGGTGGTGCACAAACAGTTGTTAATACACTAGAAAATATAAATACTAGGTTAGTTACTGAGTTCAGTATTTACTTTATTTTTCTTTAGTACTAATTTCAACACAACGCAATCTTTGCCACGTCCTCCTGAAATTTCTCCTCCTTCAATTAATGTTCAAAATAAAACTATCGTTAGTTGTTTTTATTCCTTGTTGTTACTTTAAATTTCTAGTTATCACCATCCCTTCAACAGCAACCACAAATGCTTGAACTACAACAACAGTCAACCTTTCTTCAACCTCCTCAGCAACAACAACAGCAATTTACAAATGTTCAACAGTCATCTAATACTGCACCATTTTTTGTAGATTTATCATATGATCAACAGCAGCAACTACAACTACAACAACAACAACAATTTTTACAGCAGCCATCAAAAATGATACAAAAACAGGGAACAACAACAAATATTTCTACGGATTCATGTATTGATAAGAAGAGAAAATCTAAAGTAAAGGAAGGAAAATCTACAACAGACAAAAAGGTTTTTAAATATTAAATGATTTTTTTTTATTAAATTATTATTTTAGCGTTCTCAAAGACAGCATTCATCTCAACATCAACAGGCTACTACTGTTCAAAACCAAAATGTTTCTATGGCTTCAACTTCATCAATGGCTGGTATTACAGGTTTCTTTTTGTGTTTGTTTTTACTATTCCAATTTATAAAGTTCCTGCTTTTCAATCGTCACAATTGGCAGCAAATATGGCCGCACAAGCAGCTAATTTTGCTAATTATTATCAACAACAACAATACCCTTATGTTGGAGGATCTTCAATAAATAATATTGGAAGGCAAGAAAGTAGCAATAATAATGATTTTTGTTCTGTACAAATGAATCCATATTTGTATAATCAAGCAGCTTGGCAACAAGCCTGGCAAATGTCAGCAGCGGCAAAATTTCAGCAAAATCAACAACAACATACTGCATATACTAATCTTCCTTATGAGTTTTTTAATTCATATAATATGATGACCAATGGAGTAGAAGGAGGAGGAGGATCTTCAATAATTTCTCCACCACCTTCATCATCATCTTCAACTAATGCTGCAATGATGATGATGCAGCAGCAACAACAACAACAGCAACAATTTTGGCAGTCTAACAATAATATTAGCAACAATTTTGGACAAATTAGACATTTAAATTCTTCACAATTACATCAGAGCTTTTATTTACAACATCAACATCCTCCACCTATGTAACCTTCCCAGAAGTAAAGCTCTATTTTCTGAGTTTTATTTAAATTTTTATTGTTCCTAAAATATTTTGATTAATGCATACATATTTTGATTATACCAAATAAATTTTTATGATAATAAAAAAAATATATTGGATTTGTGTTCCTTTTTATCTATTTTTTTCTTAACAAATATTTTCGCGATTATATAGCCTGCGATTAATTTTTTTCCACTATTTTGAATATTGTTGGCATTAAATATTTCCGTTAAATCGATTTTACAATAATTAAATTATCTTCTCTTTTTCCTTAAGTAAAATGGTTGATTTATTGTTCGATGTTCGTAATAATTATTATCTTGGTGCATATCAACAATGTATAAATGAAGCACAGGTTTATTTATATTTGTTCTAGATTCTCAAGTTTTTAGGTTGTAAAATGCAAATCGGATGAGGACATATTGAAGAAGGATCTTTTTCTTTATCGTGCCTATATCGCTTTGAAGAAATCTTCGATTCCTTTAGATGAAATTGATTCAAATTCCGGACCTGAACTGGTTGCACTTCGTCGTCTTGCTGAGTATTTTAATACGGTTGAAAACAGGTTCTACTTTTAGTTTGTTTTTGTTTATAAAGTGAATATCTCTTTCGTTTTAATCTTAAACTTATCTAGGCCAACAATTGTTAGAGAAATTACTGAGGAACTTGAACTACATGGTACCGACGGAAATGAATATGTACATTTGTTTAATGCTTCGATTCTTCTTCAGGAGGATGTTTGTTTTTTTCATCCTTACTTTTCTCTAGGCTCAAACCCACTTAACATAGGCTAACCATAAACATTCTCTTTGTGTTGACCGTTAGGTTCAGCTAATGTTAAGATGGTTGTGTTAAGGGTGATTTTAACGTTGCTTTGTTAGCTTCTTCAATTACAATTTTAGGATCCAGAAAATGCTCTTCGTTCTCTTAGCTGTATTTCTGACCAATCTTCTCTTGAGTGTTTAGCTATGAAAATACAATGTCTTCTTAAGCTGTGGCGAATTGATATGGCTTTGGCAGAATTAAAGAAAATGCAAGAAGTTGATGAGGATGCAACCATAGTGCAATTAGCAACTGCTTGGATTTATATGTCTATGGTTTGGAGTTTGTACATTTTTAACGAAAATAATTCTTAAGGGAAAAGACAAGATCAAGGATGCATTTTACATTTTCCAGGTTTATCACTTTTAATTTAAAATATTGCCTTAAATAATAGGAAATGATTGACAAATATGGAGCAACTCCAACACTTCTTGTCTCACAATCATCTTGTTTGATTCAACAACAGAAATACGAAGATGCTGAAAAATTGCTTATGGTAACTTTGTTCATAAAAATGGATTTAGTTAGGGGTCTTTTTTCAAATCTAACACTTGAGAGTATAACTTTATGTGATCTTTCATAGTTTAATTTGTTTCTCAGGATGCTCAACAACGTGATCCTAACAATCCTGAGGCCTTGATTGGGCTTTATGTAATTGCTAATTTTTTAGGAAAACAAATAGAGGTTTTTTCCTTAAATATATATTTTGATATTTTTATAGGTTTCCAATCGTTATGTAAATCAAATGAAGCAGGATCATCCAACTCATTTCTGGACTAGAGACTTTTTGGCAAGGGAGAAAGAGATTGATCGTTAACCATTTTTTGATTTACTTGCATGTCTTTCACATTATACTCCGGAGTGCTGTGGTCTCAAGTTTCTTCTAAACAACTAGGAAATTTGTCAAAGGTTATATTTTTATTCTGATAAATGTTACTGACCGGAATCACAACACTCCGCAGTATAATGTTGAAAGGCAGCAACTTTGATAAGTAAAAATCGACTTTTATTTAATTGATTATTATATATATGTTGTGTTAAAAGCAATTAATAGAATATTTAAGATAAAACAAAACTTTATTTGTAAAAGTTATTTATCTAAATATATTTTAATTTATTTCTTTTCTTGTACATACTCTAGGTTCTGAACATTCATAAACAATGGAAAATGTTGTTAATGACCCCAACGTTATAACTGGAAGCCAGAAACGTCCAAAGCGAAATCGTGAACGTCGCCTTTACACACCTTCACCTCCACCTCGTTTTGGCGGAGAATCTAAACGGAAAAGGGTTTGTTGAACTTTAAACTGCTTAAAATTATGAGTTTTTTCTGTTTTTGGTTTTAAATGCTTAAGAAACTAGTGTCATTAAGCAAAAATTTTAGGAAAGATCGGATGATTTATTGACCTCTAATTGTCTGCAAGCTCTACCTAATGCAAAGATTTCTTGGGCTAAAGAACCACCTCGGCAAGTTCATACTGCTATAAAACCTCAACCAGAATCTCCTCAATCTCATATTCAATCTTCATCGTTTCAGCAAACTTTTGATTCTTCATGTTTTATTTTTTTATTTAATTAGTTTTAATTCATTTTAGTTCATTTTGCCCAATGTCCTCCCGTTCTTAAGTCTGGGCAATCAATTCCTCCACAAATTCAAAGGTCATCAAGCACTTATGGTTATACACATCAACAACCACAAATGCAAACAGTTCAACAGGCGCAGCATGTGATTGTTCTTTTACGTCAAAATGAGAAATTAGCCAAGGAAGTTGCACAATTAAAACGGTTGAATCAGGTTTTTTGTGTTTTTATGTTTAAATGGGTTGGTTGAAACTTTCGCTTTTTGATTGTTTTAGCACAAATAAAAATAGATTTTATAAAACACATTTTTCTATTTTTAGGAGCAACAACAACAAATCCAGTCCCTAATAAGTGCTAACCGTGAATTGATTTGGGCTTTTAATGAAAGTCGAAGAGAACATGAAGAATTAATGAAACAACTAAAAAGTTTAATGGCGTCAAATAAAACTGTTTCTACTCATAATGATACGAATGGGGATCTTAAACAGATTGTGGATAAAAACGAAGAAGAGGTTTGTCTTTTAAAAGGAATATTTTTAAATATACTTATGTTAGACCTTGACAAAACAGATAATATCAGAATTTGATCAACAAAAGAAACGAACAAAAGAAGAGGAAGTTTCCGTTATTAAGGAAGAATTAAATAACCTCAGATCAAGTCCTGACTCTATCAGGTTTCTTGGAATTCGTAGACCTGCGTTTTTTACTCCAAGAGAATACGGGGTTTGTACAGGTTTTTTTGTTACTATGGGTGAGTGTATATTTTTAGAAATATTGAGAAGGCTTAAAGACATTGTGGGAACAGAAATTCAATAAATAAATCTGTGTTAACGCAATAATTTTATACATATTTTTAGGACTGGCACTCAGTAATAAGCGGAGACTTGCGTAAACAAATTGTACTCAAAATATTCCAAGCTTTATGCCCTGAAGTTACTCAGAAATGCATTGATGATTATAACAAGGCTTATCCTTCAAGGGGTGATTATATTAAAAAATCTATTGATTTTTCATTTGATACGGAAAATGAGCTTTTTGTTTCTGCGTCTTCAAAGGATGCTTACCTTGGTTTTATTGCTGAAAAAATTTTTACACTTAATGAAGCAATTTGTCGTTTTTCAACGTCAACAACAAAAAGTGGAGATGACGGTGTCGAAGGAGAAAGAGGTTCTTCTGATAGTGATGATAATAGGGGAAGTAATAGTAGTGGTGGTAATGGTAGTAATAGTGTTCGTAATAGAAGGTTAGCAGATGTGTTAAAACGAACCAAAAATATTGGTAATGATGAATAAAGAGGGAAAACTTTGTATTGTTTTTTTCTATTTTTTAGACGCATAAATTAATTTTTCTTTTAATTCGGTTTATTATATACATATTTTTTATTTTATTATACCTTTTTACAAATTTTTTAGAAAAAAATTTGATTTGTAATATTAATTTATTTTCTAATATTTTTTCTGTTTTTTACAGCAATGGATTAATGAGGTTTTTTTAATGAATATCATATAAATTAATTATCTTATTTTTTAGAAGACTGATCAGCGAAAATGGATGTGACAAGGTTCCTAATCTTAAGGGTTGTAACAGGGATGAGGTGGATTAATGTAAAAGACTGACATGAGTCGGTGGGTTATTTTTAAAGTTGGTTAATATTAACATTTCCTTTTTGACTAATAAGTTATTTTTAATTAATTTGGGCAACACCATTTTAAGATTATTATTTTAAACAATATTAATTATTTTGATTAATATAATACTGAAATGAGGAGATCAAATAAGCCTTTTTAAAAAAAGTAAAATTCCTCACGCCGTTTTTACAAAATTTTCTAATTATTTCTTATTTCCTCTTTCCAAATCTTAAAATTATATTTTTTCTTTTTTTTTTCTGAATTTTATTGTTCCTTACCTAACCATTGAAGATCGGTCAAAAGGGGCTCTTTTTCCAAACCTAACCATTGCCGCTCGATCAAGGGGAGCGCGTTTTCCAAATCTTTAAATAAAGAGATTTTATGTTTAGGATAATTTTATAATTTTTTCTTACCTAACCATAGCTGCTCGATCAAGTGGTGCTCGTTTTCCAAATCTGTGAGTAATTTTAAATTAATTAAGACATTTTTTATTTAATAAGTATCTCTTTATTTAAAATTCTGATTTGCGACTAGTTGGGGTTTCAGTTTTCTGTTACTGTCTTTCTTAATATTTTCCGGAAATTTGTTTTATTTCGCTTACTCTCCTTTATCTCTAATTTCTCTCTTAAATCTTACCTGACCATAGCTGCTCTATCAAGCGGTGCTCTCTTTCCAAATCTACAATAAATATATAGTATTTTGTATTTTTCTCTCACCTTACTAATGCTGAACGGTCTAGTGGTGCGCGTTTAATTATACTAAAAAATTTTTTATTTTATAAATTTCTTTCTCTCTATTACCTCTCATAATTATTTTCATTATCTCCTTCAATTTCTGCTAATACTGCATTACTGTAATCATCCCCAATATCTTCAATTGGTACTAAAGGACTAAAAAATTTGTTTTTTTTTAATTTAAAAACTAAAAATTTTACCCAAAATCGTCAGAAATTTCTCCATTAGAAAATTGGTTAATTATTAAAGCACTGAAAATCAGTGTTGCCAATAATGTGTTAAAAATTATTTGTGCCATTATTTAGTAAACAAAGAAAGTGTTTTTTAATACGAGGAAAAAATGTTTAGAAATGTAAATTTATTTAAATTAGAGACGAGAGGCTCTGAAAATTAAGTTTATTTTTTGTTAAGGTGAAAGGAAATAATTTTAAATGTTAATATTCTAATAGACGCCCATTTCCTTCATTTAAAGGATTAGAGGATAAAATCCTTTAAAATCAAATTTTATTTTTTAAATAAAAATTTAATGGGTATTTCATTTATTTTTTTAATCATTTTTTTTTATTCAAAAGAAAAGTCTCGAAAAAAGTGTATAGATTCGAAAAAAAAATTTTTCTTAGCAAGTGATAATTTAATTTAAATAATATATTTTATATATAGGTAGTAATTTTGCCAATAAAAAAAAGAAATTAGAAAAACTTGAAGAATAAAGGGTGTTGGTTATTCATCCCAAGAGAGATTAAAAAAGGCTATTTCTTTTTTAATTTTTTTTGAGTGTGTGAAGTAGTGACAAAATAATACTTGAAGAAGAAGAAAAATTGCTTTTGAGGTGACGAGTTTTTAAGGTTTTTTGTTAAATTTATTGAAGCATTAATTCCTCTTAAAGTTTCTATATTAGTAGGAGTTTAAATTTAAGAAGGTAGAGGACGTTCGGGGGTTTTCTGAGGGGTAAATTGCTTTTCTAATTTAAAAATTTCCAATTTAGGGTTAAAAAAAGGCTAAAAGTTGATAAAAATGATTAAAAATGTAATGGATATTTATGTAGATTTTCAATTATTTATGTTTGTTTGAATTTTTGTGTTTTTTTTTATAGAAATATTATTATTAAAAGTTAAAAATTTCTAAAATGTAGAGGACTAAAAATAGGTTAACATGGGCATTTTTAAGGGTGCAAATAAAGGATTTTTTGTCATTTAAAGAGTTTGAATCCCACGCAACTTTGTTTTTTGTTCTTAAAGTTTTTTTATAATTTTTTGTAAAAGGTTTTGGTCATGTGTTTTAATATTTTTTTAATTCCCATTGGAATCTTGTCGTCTTAAAATTTAAAATTTTTTTAAAGATTTTTATTTTGAAGTGCAAAATCAGTGTAATTCAATTTAAAAAATTTTTCCCTTTAAAAATAAAAATTTTTAAAATTGCAAAGAAAATGAAGTGTATACTTAAAATTTCAATAGGGGCAAACTATGAAGGGAGTGGCGTAGTGGTTAAGTTCCCCGTCATTCACCTGGGAGACCAAGGTTCGATGCCTTGTGTTGTTTACTGTTCGGTACATAGCTTAATTGTTTAAGAAAAAAATTTCTCTTTTTTTATTTATAAGAAAAATTTTTTCTTGCCTATATTAAGTTTTTAAAATGCGAAAAAAGGAAATTTACTATTTAAATTTTACGTTTATTAATTTGCCCTCTAGTTATTTCTTTAAAAAATAAAATGTAAATAAAATGAGAGAAAATGATACTCAAATAAAAAAAACATTAATTAACATTTATTGGATAGAAAAAATTGGGATGTAAAGGGGAAGATTCTCTTAGATGTAGTAAAAGGCTAAAAATAATGAGAAAAAATTTTATTGTTTTGTTTAAATTAATTTGTAAAAGAATGTTTTTTGCTTGCAAAAATTTTTGTAAACAATTCAAAAAATAATTCACGTCATTCAAAATTTTTCTAAGAAGCATATTTGAATTAAATTAAATATTATTTTATTTTTTGTGTGGAAGGTGTGCCTTTTTGCCTTTGTAAAATTAATACATACCTTTAATTTTTTTGAACAATTTATAATTTAATTTTTTATTTGAGAGAGAATTAATAAAATAATATTTAAATTAGTTCTAAATAGCAGTAAAAAAAATTTTTAAAGAATAAGAATTATTAATCTTTGAAAAATAATTTCAAGTGGTTTAGTTGTAATTGTGGTCAGATGGATTAAGGCGTTGCTTACAAAAAACTAATTTTGAAAAAATATTTTAAAAAAATCCAATTTTTTATTCTGGCATATTTTATATTTTTAAAGAAAATCTTTAAGTATGGGATTAAAAAATGTTGTTTTACTAAATTGCAACAAACACTTGAATAAAGTTTTTTTGTGTTAATTACCCTTAGGAAAGATTCTTTTTAAAATTCTAAAAATTCCTTTTCTCTTATGTTTTCTTAACAAAATTAAAATTGCCGCAAATAATTTATTTATCCATTATTTGGCATTAAAACAAGTGAGAAGTTTACCAAATCCATTAAGAAATATATTTTCCAAAAGATCACCTCATCATACTAATAGATTTGATTATCCGGGTTTTTAATAATTTTTATTTATTAGGGTTTTAGAGATTTCTGATTATTTTTTTAATAAGATTAAAGTGGATTCTAGTTTTGAACTTTTGTTAGTAAAGATCTAATTTTATCTTTCTTATTGTGCTGTATATTTTTTAATATTTTGCTACGAAGTGTCCAACTGAAAATTAGCGGCAAAACATTTTTGACAAATAGAGAGTGTTTGTTAGAGAAAAAGAAAAACGTTTTCTTTTCTCAATAAGGCAAAATTTGATAATCTTATCCGATTTTCTGGACATCTTATCCTTCGCAACGTGCACCTTATCGCAGACATAACTAACGAATAGTTAGGTACTTCTCGTTGTTTTTGGTACCATCAGAGCAGAAAATTAGCCACAAATCACCATAAAATGAAACTTTAGAAAAACTAGTTTTTCAACCTTAACTTTTTTCTGTTTTATAAAATTCTGTTTATTGTAGCAGATTTTCTGCTCCATTTAATGGTACCAAAAACACCTAGAAGTACCTAACTATTTGGTAATTTTAATGTCTGGCGATGAGTCATTCCCAACCCCTTTTCATTTTTATTCGTTTAATCTGTTTTTTTCTGTTTTTTAAGAATCGAATAGATTATAATTGAAGTCTGTATTTCTTTTAGATCTCTAGTTATTGTTGTTAAGTGTTATTTTTCTATGTCCTTTTCTGGATCTGAGGTTATTTTTAATCATGTTTAAACATTCCTTTATTAAGATTCTTCACTGGAAGCCACCAACAATAGAAGATGAAAGCGATGATACATTTCTTTCAGAACTTAATGCTTTAGCAAGAGATGTCCGCACTGAACTTATTCTTGCCAGGGAAGAAGAGGAGCGTTTGACCGAGTGCATTTTGGATGGATTAAGAAGGACAGAAAAGACCCTTGGTTTATCTTTTACTTTTAAAACTAAACAATATGATTATAGGTACTTCTAATTTCCAACGATTCTTTGATCAATGTTCGGCTCGGGTTAACACTGAATTTGATCGGTCGGAAACGGATGCACGACAATTGTCGACTTCTCTGGATACTCTCTCCGGATTGGCCCAAAACATTTCTAAACGTGTTGCATCTTTAGATCTTGGTAAAAGTCGTGTTGTTGAATGCTTGCAGCACGTCAGCGTTGGTTCAATCTTGATGAGTTTGTAATGAATAATTTTTAGGATTTGAGAGATTTGGGTACTTGTGCAAATGGAGTACAGCAAGCAATTAGAGATGAAAATTTCGAGGAAGCAGCGAGTCATATCCACAGGTTTCTGACACTTGATTCAATCGTCTTTAAGATGAGTGATAGTCAAGATGTTAAAGGTTGATATTTACTTTTAGAAGCTTCTCATTAGATCACAGATGCCTGCTATTCTGTCAAGAACTGTTACGATATATTGCGTAAAGCTTCTACGGATCTTAAACAGCAGATTGAACTAAAATTTGATGAAGCCAAGTCTAAAGGTGATATTGCAACGATGGAACGTTTATTCAAGCTTTTCCCATTAATAAATGAGCATCAAAGCGGATTGAAAAGATATGGTTCTCACATTTGTGATAAAATTGTTGAGCTTTCTGAACAGAATTACAAGATTATGGAGGTTTGTTTTGTTAATTTAATGCATCTTATTTTTTCTATTTAGGCTGGCGGAACAGACGACAACAGAAGAAACGTTCTTTTCGCTGACACTCTGACAATGCTTTTTGAGGGTATTGCTAGACTGATCGAATTAAGTCAACCAGTTATAATCAGTGCTTATGGGCAGGATAGGATGTTGGATTTGATTGAAATAATTCAGCCTCAGTGTGACAAACAGTCAAGTAAGATCTTGGATGCGTTTTTAAAGAAGCGTCGCTTTGAAGAGTTAGCAAACCAGGTTAATATGTATTTTGAACTATAAAATAATTTCTTTAATTTTTAGGTCCGCATTTTACTTAATACAGAAGATACTTCCTCACAAACTGGTATCCTTGCTTTTTCTTGTATTAAACTATACATATTTAGGGCAAATCAATCCAATCGAACTTGACCTGCTCCTTTCTGAAGTAACCTTAATGCACACTCGTGCCGAGCTCTTTTGGCGTTTCCTTAAGCGTCGATTAAATCGATCTACCCATTTGGATATACAAAACCAAAAAGGGAAGATGAGCGATTCAAAGAAAGAGGACTCTAAAGATAAAGAATTGTGTGATCCGTTAATAGATGAACATCGAGAGTTTGATTCTGAAGAAAGGAGGAAAATGTACATTGAAAAAATGGAGAAACAGCGGGAGGAACGACATCGTAAATTGGATTTGGTGTTGAATCGGTCGGGTTTAAACACGCGGATGCAGGTTTTGTGAATTCTTTTCCATCAATCTTTTTTAATTTTTAGGAATTACTTGGAAAGTATGTGCTAATGGAACAATATTATATGGTAAATTCTGTTCAAAAGGCAATTTCAATAGATACAGCAGAGGACGGAGCCTTAACTAGGTTTATTAGGAATTTTATTTTTACTACGTTTTTCCTTCAGTTCACTGTTAGATGATGTTTTCTTTATTGTACGAAAGAGTATTCGACGTTCTATCAGTTCTTCCTCAATCGACTGTATTTGTGCAATGCTTAACAATGGTGTGACCATACTTGAAACAGAATTTTTCAAATGCATTAGTGCCCCAATTAAGGTTTTTTAAATTATTTTCTTCTTTTATTTTTTATAGTCTGGTTATCCAAGCGTTGGTTGGACCACTGAAGCATATCAAACTGCTCAAAGTGCCTACACTGCTGTTTTACAACAAAGCAAAATCAGTGAAACAGCCACTAATAGTGTGGAGAAACAACGTAACGCATTTTTGATCGGGCTTAATAATATGCGCTCTGCTGTTGAATGTATTTGTACATTAAAACTTGGACTTGCTGAGGACTTTGAGAAATATTTGAATCAGGTTTGATTTCTAATTTTTAGTTCAATTAACAAGTTTCTTGTAGATAACCCCTTTGGAGAGCAAAAAACTTGAAAATGCTGTTTGTCAACTTGATGATTTTACTAAACGTCTTGAACAGTATGCAAATCTTGGGATTGTTAAACTTTGTGACTCAGCATTTAGGACAAAGCTTAAATCTAGGTTTGTGTTATTTGATGAATGTCCTTTCATTACTTTTGTTTTTGCAGTGCCGATGAATTTATTGAACTTCCTCATATTTTATCGAATGAGGAATTGGCTGACTTTGAGATAAATGATCCTTTTATGAGCAATTTTATTCTTCAGTTGGATAAGCAATTAATTCGCTTTGAGTCTCTCCTTGTGTCTGAAAATTACAAGGTTCGATTTTCATATTATTTTGTAAAATTATGTTTACTTTTAAGATATTAGTCTCCTGCTGCGCCGGTGAAGTATCTCAGCAGCTAGAAAGGGTAATATATAAATGCTCGTTTAATCGGCTTGGAGCTCTCTTTCTTGATCGAGAATTTCGAGAATTGTCATCTTATTTAAGCTCTATATCTAGTTGGAATATTCGCGAGAAATGTACTCGTCTTTTAAATGTAAGGATTTGTTGGACAAAATATCTTACTAATTTGTCATTTTAGATAATTGCTTTATTGAATTCTGAAAGCCTGGATGAAGCAATACAATTATTAGAGCAAATAAATACTTCATCTATTTCTGTTGCAATGTTGACACAAAATGATATACGACGGACTTTATCTCTTCGTGAAGAATTTCAACGAGATCAAATTAATGCAAAAATTAAGACACTTAAAATGTGATAAGATACGAATGTTATTTATTTTTATAAAATAATTCTAATCATGTTTTCTTCTAAATTTTATTTGCCTTTTACAATTCAATATTTTTACTTTTTTAAAGTTTTTACCAGTTTTCAGCGTTAAAATTAATAATGGAGGAAACGACAAGTTCAAAAATTCTTGGAGATGGTGATGTTTTTGAAATTAATGATTTTACTGTTGTTACGGATTTTGAATTATTTGTTTTATCACTCGAAAATGCTTTACAAGAATTGAAAAAGGAGGTGGAACATAAAAATGAGGTTTTTATACTTTTAGATGTTTAGTCAATTTTAATTTAGGATTCTTCAAGTTATGGACATGCAAAGGGTTTAGTTATACATTCGCAAAGGATCGTTGCTTATGAAAATTTTAGTTTTCGTGTTGAATATTTTAAACAAAATGATGGTCTACAAATTGAAGGTTTTTTAACTTCTTAAACACTTGACCTAATCTTATAGAAGATATTGAAGTTATAACTGATGTTGACTTTGATGAGAGGTGTAACTATTTATGTAATAATTCTAAAAAGTTACTGGACAATGAAGCAAGTTTTCGTGAATATTCATCTATTTCGAGACAAGTTTATTTTTTAATTCTTTTATGTATTAATTATGATTTATAGTATGGGATTTCTTGCGATTTTATTTTGCTATCAACAACAGAAAAGAAATATTTTTCCGAAAATGTAGTTAATATGGTCCTTTCAGCAATGACTGTGTCGACATCAAATATTGAATTGTTTGTCCATTTTTTTATTTTTAATATTTCTTATCATTTAAGTGAACTTCCTGTTTTCTTCCAATTTAATTCTGGTGCTTCCTTTGGATCTATGCAAAATAAAAATTGTTGTACTACTTTTGAAGGAATCGTTCTAAATAAATGTTTAACTAGACACAAATCTTTAGAAGGAGCCTTGGAAATGTTTAAACAAAAAATTGTTTTTTTATATTTGTTTAATTAAAAAGATTCATTTTAAGGATTCTGATGAATATGATGTGAATAATATCAAAGTATTTCTTTTCCTTTAAAAAATGTTCATATATATTGTTTTTAGTTCGCTTTGGAATATGACTTTAAAAAGGATTTGTCTAATGAAGTTGACACTTTTAACAAAAATATATCCATTAGTACTGGCTTAACTTGTTCTCATAAATTTATTCTTCAACGAATTGATCCAACGTTAATTAAAGGTTTTTATCTTAGTGCTGTTTTTATCCAAAATTCTATTGATTTTGATGAATCAATTATCGATTTGGAAAGAGCCAACTTTTGGAAAGTTTTGTTTGATTTTGATGAAGAATTTAGCTATGAACTTTGTTGGTTTTTGTTTTTAAATAAAAAAATTCTTTTTTAGCTTATACACTAACCAGATTATTAGAGCACAAAGAAGAGGAATATTCTAATCAAACTGTCAAGAATTTAATTCCACAATCAAATACAGATGCAAAATCTATGGGGGCTAGTGCTTTGGGTCCTTTACTTGATAAACCTGCAGTAAATTTTGAGCTTGTCCCAAAATTGGATCTTTTTGGTGATGACGATTTTAGTCATGTTTGTTTTCTTTTTTAAATTTATTATATTCAATTTTTTAGGAAGGATTATCTGATTGTCTTAAGTTTATTATGGAGGAGGGAAATTATGTTGAATTTGGTGGGAATGATTCAAACCTTGATCAGCTACTTGTATTATTTTTATTAAATTTAAGAGAACAATTTTTTAATTGTCAGCGAAAACTTTCTCTTGCAAAATCGGCACCACCAAATTCTTTAACTAGAAGACTGACAACATGTTTATTGACTAGAATCGATAAAAATTTGGTTGGGTTTTGTCGTTTATGGATGAAATTTTTGGAAATATTGCGCCATTATTGGGAATATAATATGGATTTGCCTGGGTATTTTTTAACATTAAAAATTGTTTTTTACATTTTAAAGATTTGAGCAAGATGAAAAACCTGATTTATCTTTCTGCCTTTTGCATCAAAAATTGCAAATGATTCAACATTGCATTTATGTTAAAAGGAGTCGACATTCTGATTTTGAATCTAAACAAGGTCAAACAGTAAATGAAGGCTTGTTTTCTTTAATTTTTACTTTAATAAAATACGGCTGTACTATAGTATACCGGACGCAAAATTTTGTATCAAAAGATATACCATTCGATTCGCCTCGACGAGCTGAGTCGAATGGTACTACTCTCATGATGCGGAAATGCCTATAAGTCGAGATACAGACCCCTGAACATTGAAAAAGTGAAGGGAGGACTAACAAGGGAACATCCTGGACTATGACCAAAAAGTTTGCTTCACAATACATACCATCGTGTAGAGCAAGGTCGGTTTACTATTGCTAATTTTTGGGATTTTTGGCTGCGACCCCAAAATAAAAAAGTTACGAGCCCTCAAAGTTTGATACTTTTGGAGCGTTTGAGTCACCTTGTAAAATGTAAATCTTAAGCATTTGTTTCATTACTATATATGTTGAAAAAAAATTTTTCTTTCAAAATTCGTTGTGGTGTAGTGGTAGTGTCCCCTCCTGGCAATTATGGGTCATTGGTTCGAATCATTTTGGGGATTTCTATTATTTACATATAAGGAAAAAGGTAAAGAAAAAAGAACGAGAGATAAAGGAAGGGAGGTAAAAGAAAATGTAATTAAATGAAAAATAAACTAATACTCAACAAGCCCAAAAGTATCAAACTTTGAGGGCTCGTAACTTTTTTATTTTGGGGTCGCAGCCAAAAATCCCAAAAATTAGCAATAGTAAACCGACCTTGCTCTACACGATGGTATGTATTGTGAAGCAAACTTTTTGGTCATAGTCCAGGATGTTCCCTTGTAAGCTCATTTTTGGGTTAAAAAATTCGAATAAGAGTATGAAAGCTCATTCGAAAGAGCTCTGCGAGCTGAGTCGAACTAGCCCAGAACGAGGTAGAACAAACAACTTTGAGCTGAGTTACATGTCCCTGAAATTCTAAAAACAATAGGGGGAGTAAGCTCCTATACATAAGTGATGACTTCGCTTGCCCTAAAATTAGTTCAGTGAATTTGCTAAATTACTATCATCGTCGAAAAAAGTTTTTGCCGCTGCGGAGGAAGCAGGGCATGTCGAGCGGAACGACGGCCGCCGCTTCGCTACGGCCGCCGCGAGCGAAGCTCGCGGCGGCCGTCGTTCCGCTCGACATGCCCTGCCTACCCTCCGTAGCAGCACAAAAACAGTTTTTCGTACGCAATTCAATCCAAGACTTAACTTACTCCTCATAGTTTGCCAATCTTCAAGGACCTGCACCTTACTCCCCCCTATTGTTTTTAGAATTTCAGGGACATGTAACTCAGCTCAAAGTTGTTTGTTCGACATCGTTCTGGGCTAGTTCGACTCAGCTCGCAGAGCTCTTTCGAATGAGCTATCATACTCATATTCGAATTTTTTAACCCAAAAATGAGCTTACTCCCCCCTTCACTTTTTCAATGTTCAGGGGTCTGTATCTCGACTTATAGGCATTTCCGCATCATGAGAGTAGTACCATTCGACTCAGCTCGTCGAGGCGAATCGAATGGTATATCTTTTGATACAAAATTTTACGTCCGGTATACTATACTATATCCTAAAATACAATAACTTTAGAGGATGATGAATTTTTTGATGCAACTGAAACTTTTAATGAAGAATCTCCTATTTGTAATTCTGATATACCAAGAGGTCGAAGCTCACCTTTAGAACCACCGCAATTTCTCAAAAACAATCCAAATGAGAGGATTTATGTTCCAATAACTTTGGTTAGTTTGTTAAAAAATTTTAAGATCTGTTTTTATTACTTTACTTGAGTTTTAGTTTAATTAATATAGAATAAAGGTCCAATGACAGAAGATCAATTAAACAAGCACGAATCTTATTTACTTGAATTAGAAGACTCTAATCTCCGCAACCGTGCTCAATCTGATCTTTTACTTTCTGACATGCAAGCATTTAAGGCTGCAAACCCAGAGGCTATTCTGGAAGATTTTTTGGCTTGGCATTCTCCAAGGGATTTAATTGACGGTTTCTTTTACTTTTTAATTTTTATATTTTTTTAAAGGTGAACTTTCTGATCGAATGAAATTACCTGGAAATTTATGGCAAGAAAATTGGCATATGGTGCGTTCAATTCCAGCTTCTAAACAGAATCGACTTTTTAATGAAACCAAGGAAGCAGAACAGGTTTTTTACTTTCTAAATATTCGCTAGAAGCTTATTATATTTTAATTAACTTAATGTGAGAGACTAATTTTAGTTCCTATGGGTGTACTTTATTTCTAAATAAATTCTATTTTCTCAAGATTTTGCAATATTTTTCTACCATCAGACTCAAAGAACTTATTGATTTACTTATCCCAGTTGTTATTGTGCAAATAATTGAAGTATTAATTCGAGAATGTAAATTCTTCTAATTTTATTTAAACTTTTTTTAATTATTTTAAGCATCAGAATGTTCTTTTTCATTAAAAAAAAAATTAGAGAATGTTTTGAGTGAATTTCTTTTTGCTTCAAAATCTGATAATGAGGATTTAGACGTTTATTATGTAATTCTTAAATATTTAATATTTTTTACTCAATATTTTTATATTTTAAGGATTTGACAGATTCTCTTCGTTCAATAGAAAAATTTTTATTAAAATATTCTTCAGTTTTTAATTTACTTGTAGAACAGGTTTTTTTTTAATTTTCTAAATATTTTAATTTTTAAACAATTTTAAAGGCAATAACAACAAACATTTCAATGGAATTAAATTCATGTGTTGCTTCCTTTGTAAATGATGTTTGTTGTCCAATTAAAGTTTCAGCTGATGAACTTTCACTTTCAAACAATTTAACGAATATTTTGGTTCCTGATTTGAATGAATGTCGGTTATTGGAGGTTTTAAAAAGCTTTTTTGTTGATAATAATTGGAAGGAACCAAACAGGTTTAACTTTTTAAAAAATTATTTTTATTATTTTTTTAAAAAAAGGAAGCAAATAATTTTTCGTACAATGATTTCTCGTCCTGGTTCTGGGTCAAGACTTATGCCTCAAAGAATGTTCGTTCTTTTCTCTTAAGAAATGATTAAAATTTCTGAATTAAACTAAATTTTAGGTACATATCTCTTCAAGATGACGAATTTATTTTGAGGGGATCTTTCACCTCTGACCTCACATATGCATAATTTAAAACAATAGAATTTTAAACATTATTTTAAATTTTTAATAGATTTTTAAAGTTTTTAAATGTTTTTTTTAACTAAAAATTAAATTATTTGTTCTAGAGTTAAAGATAATATCTATCAATTGATAATATTTTTTGACAATTAAAGAATCGTTTAAATAGATAACATTTTAATTTATTTTTTTAAAATTTTTTTTAGATATATTACTTTATGAATATGGACAAAATGGATTGTAATGGCGGTAGAGAAGCTCTTCTTCTTCAAAACATTTGTCAGATTGTTCAAATTGTTGATGATGATAGATGTACTTTACTTGGAGATGAGATGAAAGAGATTAAGTTGAGTTTTATAAACAACTAAAAGTCAACTGAGGTTCAGTCGGGTTAGTTAATGTATAAGAATTTACTTGAGAATTGCTTATATATAAAAAAAAATTCTTATTTAGATATTGAATGATGAAAAATCTAATTTGTCAATTTACTGCGAGAATGGAAGGATTAAAAAAATAGGTCCTGGTGACGAGGTTTATTTTATATAACGTCAATAGAATACTTTTATTTAATTTTAAGATTATTAACCAAATAACGAGAGGAGACGTACAAATTGTTGATTGTAATGGGGGATGTGTGCTCCCAGGCTTTGTGGATGCTCACACTCATCCAGTTTTTGCTGGTGACAGAGTTAATGAATTTGCAATGAAATTGGCTGGAGCCACTTACATGGAGGTTTCTTTAAAGAAAACTTTTTGACCTTTAAAAAATAGAAATTTTAGAATAATTGAGCATTTGTGTACTTGTTAATAAAACAATTTTTAAGTAAATTTTTAGGTCCAAGAAGCAGGTGGTGGCATACATTTTACAACAGAAAAGACAAGAGAAGCTAGTGAAGAACATTTATTATCTAATTTTATTAAGGTTTCTTTTTATTGCATTTATTTAAAACAATCTTTTAAATAGATTGCAAAAGAAATGTTAAATGCTGGAACTACACTAATTGAGGCAAAAAGTGGCTACGGTTTAACTACTGAAAGTGAATTAAAAATGCTTAAAGTTTTACAACTTGCCGCTGATTCAAAAAATTGTTTTTTGGAAATTTCTTCAACATTTTGCGGAGCTCATGCAATTCCTAAAAACAAGACAGAAACAGAACAAACAACACTAATTATCAATGAAATGCTTCCAGAAATAGAAAAGCAGAAGAAAAATAGGAAACTTTCATGTCTAGAAAATGTAGATGTCTTTTGTGAGAAAAATGTTTTTGAACTAGAAAGCACGTAGGTATTTCTTTTAATTTTTTGAGGTAAAGTTTTAATTGAAATTATTTAAGTAAACAAATATTGGAAGCAGCAAAATCTATCGGATTACGCCCTAATTTCCATGCTGATGAACTTTATGCTTTAGGTGGTGCTGAAATGGGCGCAGAGATTAAGGTTGGGATTTTTTTACACATTTTTAAACTTTAAAATTAAAAATCAAGTGTGGGTCCAAATTAGTTTTTTTCTTTATTTTCTTTTTGTTTCTGCTGCATGACTCCAAACATGTCCTGTTTCTGGGTCAACATCAAAAATACACTGAAAATTATTTTTTAGATTTTTGAAGAACATTTTAAATTTTATAACCGTAAACGTAACCCCACAAAGGGGATGATAAGGAATACATTTTTTGTAAGGCGTGTTATAACGAGGAATTGGGTTTGCCCCATAAGCACAGTAAATAACAGGCGATCCTGGTGCAAAATCAAAGTTGTATAAATAAGGCAATTTGTGCATTCGAAGAGCTAGGGAATGGTCATAAACAGGTTGAGGAGGTGGTGTTGGAAATATTGAAGGCATCATTGTTGCAAAAGTTGGAGGAGCTGCGGGAAGAGTTAATGGGGGAATTGTAGTGTAGGCGTAGAACTGTAAATGTAATTTTTAATATTGGATACTAAAGTCTTACATTTGGTGATTGATTGTTTCCTAGTTGATTATTACCAATTTGAGTATTTATACCTCCCTTGTCTGATGCCGAAAATATTTGTTGACCTTGTTGTCCACTAAATTGAGTCAATTGTTGTTGTGCTGCTGATCCAACTGTTTGTATAGATTGAGGTTGACTATTAATAACATTATTCCCTCCACCATACTGTCCGCCAGCACCAGCCGTTGCTAGTAGTTGGGGTACTCCATGTGCATGTGAAGCAAAGGACGTTGAGGATGGAGAAGAATATTGTTGAGAAGAATAAATTTGTTGTTGTTGATTTATTGCTTGAGGAGAATACTGTTGAGGAAAATAATTTTCTTGTTGTGGAAAGTAGTACCATTGTGATGAAGATTTTCCATTATTATAGCTTAAATTAAATGGGAAATGTTAATTGTTTGTTGTGGTATAGTGGTTAACATCTTTGACTTTAGCAAGCGGATGCGCAGGTTCGTTGCCTTCGGCAACAATAAATAAATATTTATTTTTTAACCGATAAAAAACTTACTCATTAATCGCATTGTCGTATGTATTATAATATTTTGGCTGTTGCTGATTTTGTTGATAATATTGTTGTTGTTGTTGTTGTTGTTGTTGAACTCGCTGTAGTTGTGGCTGTTTCGTATATTGTTGTTGTACAAAATTACTTCGACTGTTCCCGCCACCGTCGATTCTTTGTCTTTGCAATAGTCCAAATTTATAAAAGTTTATAAAAAGGAATAAAATTAATATTTCTCTTAGGGTCATTCTTTATTGAAAATTAATAACAATTTTATTATTTAATTGCTAGCAGATTGAAAAATTAAATCTAAAAAATTAAAAAAGAGATCTAATGACCAGGAAGAAAATAAGAGAAAAAGCAGCATCAGCTTTTGTGTTTAAAGATGCTGAAAAATTGCGATTTATGACCGCAAAATTTTCTCAGTATATGCCCTCTTATTAGAAAAATGAACATGGAAAGAAGCTTTAAAAAATCGCCTTCCTTTCTTTAGAAGGAAAGAAAATTTTTGTGTACGTCAAGCATTTGATCTTCCTCTCATTTTTTCTTGTTTTTTTTTGACCTAACGAGGAAATTAGAAAAGGCTCTTGTTTTTAAATTGGGGTATGTGTACGAGATGAGCAAGTAAACCAACGAAAAATGTCTTAGAGGAACGAGTTTTGCAGCGGCACAAGAAAACCAAAAAGAAAAGAAATGATTTTTTGAGGGATTTGAAAAAAAAAATAATTTTTATTTCTAGATATTTTTATTTTTTAAGGCAACTGCTGTAAGCCATTTGGAAGAAATCAGTGAAGAAGGAGTTCATGCTGTTGCTAAATCTGGAACTGTAGCAGTGAGTTTTTTTATTTAAAAAATAATCTTATTTAAAAATGTCGTTGAATTCATTCTAATAAAAAAATATCTCTATATCTAAAGGTGCTTCTTCCTTCTACTGCGTATGTGCTTAAACTAAAAAGTCCCCCTGTACGAAAGATGATCAAAGCAGGTGTTTGTATAGCTTTAGGCTCAGACTTCAACCCTAATGCTTATTGTTATTCACTGCCTACAATAATGAACTTGGCATGCGTTCTTTTTGGCCTTTCTATGCCAGAAGCATTAGTTGCAGGTAACTATTTATGAAAGTTTATAGTTAAAGTACCCCATCATTAAGCAACTTTACATGCTGCTCACAGTTTGGGACGTGGAAGAACGCATGGAGCAATTTCTGTATTTTTAGACATTTTACTTTAATTTCTAATTTTTTTCTCTAGGAAGGTAGAACAGCAGATTTAATAGTATTAAATACAAGCAAGTGGGAACACATCATTTATCAATTATCAGCACATCAGTCAATCATCGAAAAAGTCATAAAATATGGGAAAGTGGTTTACAGAAGAACGGAAGGAGGATAAAAAGGTAAACGTTTTTAAAATTAAAAAAAAAATTATATAGAAAATTTAACGTAAGAAATATATGATACATAGCAGCTAAATAGAAAAACAGTTTAATATTTAGAAGAAAATGGGGGATTTTTTGGGCAAAAAATCTAGTCAAGGGTTGGGTTTCTATAAAATAAGAATAGAAAGGTCAACCACAAATTTTATACCAAAAACATATATATATAGTTGATGAATTCTATCCCAATAAAAAACACAGAAATCACTTAAAAGAATAAGCCAGCAACTCCTCCCATCTCTTGCTGTTCTTTCACAAATATTTCGAAATACTAAAAAATAGTGGTAAATATTTATTATTCACAACTAAAAAAACCTGATAAATAATAGTAACAGCAAGTAAAATCCCTGTTCCGCTTCCAATTGCTCCTTAAAAAATTTAAAATTACTTTATAAAATTGCTCCCCTTAATTATCCTTTTAAAAACCTCCTAGTCCCTAGAATAAGCCCTCTTTAAGCAAAGTATACCCATAAAGTCAGCTGTAACAGAAAGAGCACCAATACATAAACCACCAAAGGCAGCAGCAGTAGGAATATATCGGTTCAATTCGTGTATCATTGATTTTTCTCTATGTCCCCTCATTATCATTTGTTGTTCCTTTAATTGCTTTGCTACGTCTTTAGCACTTGAACCGCTAACATCAATCCATGTTTTTGAGAAAAATGCGCAGGAGCCAAGCATAAAGACAATATAGGTAAGACAGTGAATTGGGTCTTCGACTACACTCGATAACGATTCCGGAGGCGATAAATAATAGCAAATACCTCCTATAAAATTTGGCAAGTTTTAACAACTCAAAAACATTATACCAGTCGGATAACTTCTATAAGTTCCAGAAGAGTCAGACCAAGTACCAAGTATATTGACAAGAATATTTCCTCCAAATTTAGCTGCTAACATTTGTGAAATTACATACAAGTTGGAAACCAATGCAGATTGAAGAATAATGGGAATATTGCTTGTATAAAACAATTTGATTGGATATGAACTATGTTGACCACGATAACGGGAACTTTTTATTGGCAAATCAACTCGGAAACCCTACAAAAACATTGAAGAATTTTGAAAATTTTCAAACCTGGAAGTATATAACAACCGCAAAAACAAGCACGGTGGCCAGTAAATTCATCAAATTTGGCAAATTCTGGCGGTAAAAGGCTTCTCTCAATGCACGTACTTTGTCATTACGTGTTGCCAACAAATGGAAAAGTGCAATAATTGCACCCTCAAATTCTGTTCCTCTTCCTAAAGGTTTGACATTTAAAATAAACCTTAAATTTAATGCCTGTATTCATTGTTGCAGGAGAGAATGCCTTCCAAACAATAGTCTCACAAATGTTTGTAGCAATAAAGAGGGAAATGCCCGAACCAAGTCCATATCCTTTCTGTAAGATTTTTAATGATATTTATCGAATTAAGTAATAAAATAAACCTGAAGTAATTCGTCAAGCAAGAGGACAATTAACCCAGCAACAACTAATTGAATAACAATTAAAAGACAAATTCCGGCACCAATCTCATGAGGATTTCCATACATTCCAGAAGCAACATAAACGATTGCCTGACCAACTGTTATGACCATTCCAAACACTAAAATAGGTAGTTTTCTAGTAAAAAGGGGAAAACTTACATTTTTGAGCGCCATTAAAGAGAGCCCTTTCCTTCGGGGTATCCCCAACTTCTATAATTTTAGCTCCAGCCAAAAGTTGCATAATAAGACCAGATGTCACAATGGGAGAGATTCCTAATTCCATAAGTGTTCCTCTGTTAGATGCCATAATAACTCGAAGCCAATAAAGAGGGTCAGCACTGTCAGTTGACATAATACCTTAATTTGAAATTAAAATGCTTAAAAGATCCAGTCTGATTAAAATGCTGATGTACCTCAAGGTAGTAATCTCTAATATGGTTAAGATTTTAAGAAATAACAAACCGAAAAGGGGAATCTGACAGCAAACAAGAAACACAAAAAGCGTTATCGCGGTCCAAAGCATCTTTTCCCTGAATTGTATTTTCCTTTCAGGTTTAGAAACCTCTGGCACAAACCCGCAAAAAGGTTTAACAAATTCCAGGAATTTAACTGAATTATTAAAGATTATTTAAATTTTTCATTTATTAAGAAAAACTTACTTCCCATTTTTTAGAGTTGTATTAAATTTTAATTATTTAAGATTCCTTGAATACTAAAAATGAAGAAATTTTTTAAAGATTTAATTAAAATTATAGAAAAATTAGAAAAATGGAGCTTTTACTCATGGCAAGTGTAAATAAGATTGTAAAAGCTGCAAAGACTGCAAGCGATATTTAAAATATTTTTCGAAACGATTCTCCATTCGAAGTTTGTGATGAAATAGTATAGTTATGAATAGAGTGTCATAGAAGTAGAGAAAAAAAGAGATTACACAAATTTACTAAACTAAGAGTGTAGGAATTTTAGGATTTTACGAGTTATTTTTTCCAAATTTAACCTTTCTTTTTACTTATTTCTGTTCGGCACTCGTTATTTTACTCTTGTCTAGAACATTACCAAAATCTTTCTGTTATTTTGAATAGGAGTCCAATACTTGTCCTGAAATTTCACACAAGCATGGTTTAAGTAATCTATTTATTTTTTAGTTAAAAATGTCGTTGATCGTGCCGGAGAAGTTTCAACATATTCATCGTGTGATGAACACGAATATTGACGGTAATCGAAAGATTCCGTATGCCCTTACTGCGATAAAGGTTAAATCTTTTTAGGCAGTTGAACATAGTTTTTAGGGTGTTGGACGTCGCTATGCTTTCCTTGTCTGTCGTAAAGCTGATGTTGACATTCACAGACGCGCTGGTGAGCTGTCAGACGAAGAAATGGAAAAGCTTAGTACTGTTATGCTTAATCCTCAACAATACAGAATTCCTGCTTGGTTTTTGAATCGTCAGAAAGATATTCGTGATGGAAAGAGCTCTCAGGTTTTTAAAGAATTTTTTCATTTCAAAGTATTTTTTGACCAACTGAAATGGTAACAACTAGTGTTATTCAAATGCGATTTTTCGGTAACGGTAATACCTATTTTTTTACCGTGATAATTTTTGGTATTACCGAACCGTGAATAACACTAGTAACAACGTTTACCATTAAAAACTTTCTTCTTTTAAAGCTTTTATCGACCAACTTGGAGAGCAAGTACAGAGAGGATTTTGAACGAATGAAGAAGATTCGTCTTCATCGTGGTCTTCGTCATTATTGGGGTCTTCGTGTGCGTGGACAACACACAAAGACTACTGGACGTAAAGGACGCACTGTTGGAGTGTCGAAGAAGAAGGGTGGTTAAAAATAAGGGTACTAATTTGGAAGAAATCAAAAAGGTATTTGTGTTACTGTTGTTATGTTATAATAAGAGTTAAAAATTCTGAACGCATTCAATGGATTTTTGGGGCTACCAGGATTCATTGTGCTTACTTGACCTTTTCATTGAGTTTATCAACTTTAAAAATCAATTAAGAAACAAGAAAGTTTTTAATAAAAGTAATAACTGAGGAATGAACAATTCAAACATTATATAGGTAACAATCTCAAACTGTCAAAAGTTCAATTTTATTCTTGAACCGCCGCAGAAGTAGAATCAACTTCTTCATTCTTGACTTCATTCGCCTGTTCTCCATAATATGGCTCCATATCCTCTTTGCAATAAGCCTTTTCGAGCGGTGTCACAACAACATTTTCCCAAATACTCATTTCTGCTGTCACATCTTCAAAAAATAAACTATAAAAAACCTTTTTAAATTAGTTATACTTGAAATTCCTTCGCCAGCAAAAAGTTGCTCAGTTCCTCCATGAATAATTATTCGAAGCATTGTCTGTGCAGTGCTACAAATTAAGTCCTAAAGAGGGATTTAACCAATTTAGATTTTGTTGTTTTTACCATATCTTCCAGGGTTAAGTTAAAATGGATTCGTGCGTTTGGTTCACAAGGATCAACAAATGCTGGTGAACTTGGTAACAACATTCCAGTTGAAATAATTTGAAAAAAACGTCGAAAAGCTAGAGCTAATGGGAGTGGAGTTCTCATGGGAGTATTCATTACACAATAATGTGACTTAAAATTTTTTTAGAAATATTTAGGGCCATAAAAAGGATTAAAGATAAACCAATAATTCAATGCACCAAATATTGAGTGGAAACAGTCCTTCATGTTTATTTCTCAGGTGTTTCAAAAGTCTAATTAAAGCCTTAACAACAGAGTGTGAAGCATTTTCCTCAAACCACTTGGCATGGCGAAGTGCAGACATACTTTTAAGAAGAGTTTTTTGAGGTACTTTTAAAAGATAAGGTTAAACAAATGAATTTATAGTTATTATACGATGTAAATCCTCGTCCAATTGATTAATATTTTGAGGCAAAATTGTTACCAAAATACGAACAACTGCGTGTGTCCCAGCAATTTCACAACCAAAATCACGAATTACACAGCCAAAGACTGAAAAGGAGGTTTTCATATGTTTATACATGGAAATAAAAAATTATACTTTCAGAGTGATGTTCTGCCTTGAGGTCCTGAACTATTTTCTGTCCCAAAGAACTGATTGACTCAACTAAAATATTTAACTTTAAAAACTAAAATTCACTTACTGACTGGAAGCGTTTTCAACACAACAACTAAATCAGCAACATTATGCTTACTTATCATTGTACCCTTTTTGAATGAACCGACTTCTCTAACCTCTTCAATTGCCTAGAAATCGCCGGGGTTTAATAATTTAAATAACATTAAAATTTTATTACCACAGCTGGAAAAGTATCAGGCGCGACTACAATCTTATCAATACTTTGCTTTACTTTACCAACCAAAGCAGAAACAGCAGACTGTTCAGCAGCAGTTGGCATTATATCATTGTGACGAACAAGAAGAAACTAAAAAATGTTTTCAGGTCTTTTCTCCACAAAAAAATTTACTTTATCTCTTGTTTTAGATTTTAAAGTCTTATAAAACCTGAGTCAAAGCAGTATCTTCAGCCTCAGTTGTGGTCCTTGGAAAAAAACTTTCACATAAATAAGAGTCAAAAGTTGGCGGTTTGAACGGATAAAGCTGTGCAGCGCCAGGAGGAAACGTAGATAATGGCATAGGAGGACCACCTAAAGGCTGTGGTGGATAAGGACGAATTCCTCCACTTCCTCCCATTTGACACAGTGGAGGAATTCCTGGAATTGATGAAGCTGGCGGAGATGGATGATATGGAACCGGTGGAGCACCAAAATAAGGAATCATATTGAGGGTTTATTATAAATATATAACTTAAAGACTAAAAAATTTTAATATTATGAAAAATATAAGAAAAACAAAAATTTTTTAACGAGGAAAAAAGATCATCACAAAATGGAGAAATAGTGTAACCAGACGAAAAAGAAATTTTGCCATTATGCCAAGAGTAAGAAAAAAGTACAAGTTTAAAATAATAAAATTTTAAATCTATTTAAAAAAATTTTTGCGCAATTACAATTATCTTTTTATTTTTTAATCACTTTTAGATTATAAATTTGTTTCCAATGCTTGATTGTTATTTGAGGCAGTACTTTTCTGCGTATTTTCTACTAAAGATAATTGAGCAACAGATGCTGCATTATTTTCATTTGGACTTAAGTCTCCACCAATCAATGGAACAACGACATTTTGTTGACCAAATAAGCAAAATGGAAGTACAGATCTACGAACTACTTTAGAGGTTATTAGAATACCATAAGGAGAGTTCATATCATAAAAATCAATAATTAAGTAAAGGCTCCATTCGGCAAAGAAGCTTGATTGTGAATGGAAACGTGAACTTAATTCCCTTAAAAAGAGAAGGAAAAGGTTAAATTTAATTAATATTAACCAATAAATAAAATATCCAATATATAACAGATTTGCAACAAGTAAAAGACACAACGCAAAAAGCATCTTTACTTCTACAGCTAAAACTTTGTCTTTTAAGTTTAGACGGCGAATGCGTGAAAAGCATAATGGATAGCCAATTAAGCAACAAATTAATAAAAGAATAACAAAGAATTTGGTTATTCCATAGTAAATTGACTTAAAGTATATTTTTATATTTTAGACACCTTATTCTAACTAATAGAAGTGCAACTAACCAAATCATTGTGATTAATGAAGACAGGACCTGTAAGCTTCATATAAGGTTTATCCTCATCATTTTGAGTATTATTGAAAAGAATATTTGTTCTAAAACAAACAGGCATTTGTAAAATTGGAACAACGATTGCAATGGAAAGTAAACCTATTGGCCATATAATAAAACGGAAGAATTGGCGAGCATAACGATGACGATAAATTTGAGGTAATAAAATTGAAATAAAACGGTTTAATGATAGGAAAATATTTAGTTGATATTGGGCAAATGATAAGGCCCATACCGAAAGATATAATAATTGTGCTGGTTTATTTGGGATATCTGGGGGTAGGAAAAGTTGGAGAACCTGAAAATATTTGTAAAATTTATTGAGAAGATGAAGTTTTATATGAAAGATTTTGAGGGGAAGAGTGGAAATGTCTTAACTAAAGTTTAGATTTATTTTGGATTAGCCGTTAGTTTTATCCGAAAAGAGTACGGTTCGAATCCCGCTTTCTGTAAATTTTGTTTAAAAATTTTTCATTTCTTTCACTTACCCATCCCCAATAAGAACATTTTTTAAGTAAGTATAAAGAATATTTTGTAATATCAACAATTCCAAGAGCAAAAAATAGTCGGTAAAAAGAAGAATTGAAAGGATTTTGATGTCTTTTGCGATATAAAAAGTGTAGAAGTGAAAAGTATATTGGAAAGGTTATGGCTAAATTAAATAATGAACATATTTTTGTCATCCAGGAGAAGAAATCAAGAAAAAAATAAAGTATTGGTGAAGGGGAATTTGTTATTAAATTATTGTCCATTTTCAATTAATTCTCTAAAAAATTAATTTAAAAAAAAGTTAAGTGAACTTAAAAGGTAAAAAAGTAAAATAGCAATTTAAAGAAAAATGGCAATTTAAATAATAAATTGGCACTTAAAATAATTTTAAAATTTATTAAATATTAATAATCAAAGTTTTTTTTAATAAGAAGTTATAAATGTAACCATTATTTTATGATTTTTAAATATTTTATTAGAAAAACTATTTATTTATTAACTTATATTTTTTTAAGCACCTGGTTTTTATTTGAATAATAAAATTAAGTTGATAACCTTTTTATTAATTTTTGGGCTAAATTGTATTTAAAGATCTTAAATCTTTTGAAAAAAAATAATAAAAAGTAAAATATGTTGTAAAAAAAACTTTTTTCTGCTATAATTGAACAAAATTTAATTATTCAATTAAGTATAAAATAAAAAGATTTTTGTTACATTTAATTTTATTTACATATATTCTATTAATAAAATTTTAAGAAAAATTAAACATTAATTTTTCTTAAAATATTTACAAATTAATTTATACAAAATAATAGAATTTAATTTTTTGTGGTTTACCTGGTCAAATATTAATCAAAGTTATTAAATTTAATTTTTTTATTAATTAAAAATTAAACTTAAACTCTGATTTAGAAAAATTACAGCCCTGGGGTTCTATTATCGAGAATTATTTATCTTTCAATCTCCGACTTATCCTTTCAATTTTTAAAATTTTATTTTTTTCTATTGCCCTTTGTTTCCGATTATCATAGATTTTTGAAAAAAGTTATATATATTTCGCTCATTAAAGGTTTTATGGATTAACGTTAATCCTTTAAAGAATTTATTTTAAAAAATATAAAATTGTGGGAGGATTATTTATCTAATAAATACATTTTTTATTAAGATTATTCAAAAGTTAATAATTTTAATGAAAAATATATTGCCTTCTCTATTTATTAAATATTAAAATATTTATTTTACTTTATTTTTGTTTGTTTCATGCTAATTTTTAACTAGAAATAATTTTATTGAATTATTCCTAAAAAAAAAGTTTAAGTTTTGGTCGTTCGGTAGCGCAGTTGGTTAGTGTCTTGAGTTTTCATGGCTAATGAAAATAAAGGGAGTGGGTTCGGTCCGGTCTGGTAGAAATGTTTTAATTTCCGCTTATATTTCATTTTTTGATTTAAAATTAATTTAATTTTTTAGATAAAAATGTCTTCTACTAAAAATAACAATATTCTTCCTTCTGAGGATAATTTATTAAACTATTTATTTGACAACAAGTTTGAATCAGTTGAATTCTTTGGAAAAATTGAACAGTCTTTAATTTTAAGTTATTTTATTCCGTTATTTTTTATTGGATTATTTGGTATGTTTTTAATAATTTGGGGAACAGTTAATATTTTTTTTATAACAGAAATTTTAACATTTAATTTATTGAAAATTTTTAGGCAATATTTGGTTAATTTTCTCTGTTTTCAAAATTCTTTTGAGGCATTATATTCCTGTTATAATATTGCGTCAAATGTCACTTTATATTCTTATGCTTGCTTTTGTAGATCTCATGGTTTTTTTTAAATTATTTTATTAAAAAAATATTTTTAGGTTATTTTAACAATTCCTTTGCATCTTCATTCAATGCTTACTGGCCAATGGAGCTTTGGAACTTTTGGCTGTAAATTGTTGGTTTCTGTTGAAAATATTAACAAATTGCTCTCTATCATGGTATTATTTAGAAGTTTTTCTGGGGTTTTATGGCCCCAGCTTAAATTATTTTTTTAATTTTTAAAGGTATTAACCTGTATGTCTGTTGAACGTTTTATTGTTATATGTCGACCCTTTGAATATTGGAGTATTGGAATAATTAATAGAAAACGTCGAATGTTTGATTCCTTCATTTTATTAACAATTTTATTAATCACCGTTATGATCTTTTGTTCTCCCTTTATTTATTATGCAGATGTTAGCCGTCAATTTTATTTGTTTTCTAATGGAGATGTTCAAAAGGGGAATAATATGTGCAGTTCACATTTGCCTGAGAGATTGATGGTAAAAAGAAATTTTAATTTTTCTTGTATTTTTTAATTAATTTTTTTCAGATGGTTTTTATCAGTTATATGGTTTTTTTCGGATTTTTAGTGCCTTTCCCGATAATTATATTTTGCTATGTTTGTATAATTTATCGACTAAAAAGAAAGCCTAACGGTTAGTTAAATTTTATTATTTTCTATTTTTCAATTTTAAGGCTTTACCATTTCAACTTATTCAAAACCTGCTGTTCGTTCTATTCTTCGTATTATTATTTTTCATTTTATTTGTTGGACACCTTTTTGGATTTTTGTTTCTTTACCTTTGGTTTCACATTTCAAATTAATTAATATTGAACCAATTTTTGATTTTTTACCTTTTGCCAGACAAATTAATGTAATTGCAAAGTAAGCTTAATTATTTTATTAGCCGTTTGTTTTTTTAATTAATATTCTAATTTTTAGTGTCTTACCTTTTGCCAATAGCTCTTTTAATTGGATATTCTATGGGTAAGTGTTTTTAAAAATATTTTTCTCCTTCAAAAAAAATTAATTTAGTATGATGAATAGCCAACTTAGAGATTCAAATAATTTAATTGGAAGCAGAAATGCTTATATGTCTTTAGCTATGTTACCTCGAACGACTTCTTTTTCAATAGGATTAAATAATAAAAGACGTTCAACACGTTCTACAAAGTCACTAATAGCAACTAGCAGAGTGTAAAAAATTCTTTGAACAAAAAAGGGAGATTTAGACGTTTCTTCATGCTTTCGGGAAAATTGGTATACTTAAAAATTAACTGAACTTTAATTTTTTTTATTAAACACTTTGTGTTTACCTCTTAAATCTTTCTTCAACAACTCAGTGTTGACATTTCTACTGAGACCTTTGTTTAATTTTTTTATAAAAAATAAAAGAAAAGGTGTTAACATGAGTGAAAAAGGGGATTAAAAAATAAATAAAATATTACAAAATTTAAAAAATTAAAAAGGGCTTTAATTGAAAATAAAAAAAGACAACATTTTTTATTTGAATTGGTTTATATTAAAAAATTTTATTAAAAATTTTTAGGTCTTTCTATTAGAATAACAATATTATATCACATGAAAATTACTGAACCATATCCTTATTTTTTGTCAAACTAAAATTATTTATCAGATTAAAAAAATAATAAGATTACACTAAAATATAAAATAATAATTATTATTATATTTTTACAAAAATAAACTTAAAAACTTGAATTATTAAAGTTATTTTCATCAAAACATAATTTTACTTTAAACATTTTTGGCATTAAAGAAAAAGGAGAAAATATTTTTCAATAAAATTATAAATTTGGCAAATGTCCTCTTCCTCTTCTTCCCAGAGCAGTGAAGTTGAGGAAGAAAAAATTATGGAAAAACAAAAAGAAAAACTTCAAAAACAACCAAAATTATCAACTGGACAGCGTCCTTGGAGGCAAAGAAAAAAGTCTCAAATTGAAAGCATTGAAAGGAAAGTGGAACCGGCATTGGAGGAGAAGGTAAAGGATAAAGAAGGAGGAATTGCTGGAACAAGATTTAAGGTTAAAATGATTGAAATATTTTTATAAATTAAAAGATTTTTAGATAAAGCGTTCAAGCATTGATCTGGGCCGTCGTCATGTTGCTATAACTAATCAAAAGGGAAATGGTGGAAATAATAATGATGAAGGAAATTCTCAAGGAAGTGAAAGCGCTTCTACTGTGATTGCTGCATCAGAACATCCTACTCAACCTAAAAGTGGAACTTGTATAGGATTAAACGAATGGAGGCGTTTTTCTAAAGGGTAAGATTCTGTGCCGAAGTAAGATTTAAATTTTTTAGAGGAAGCAGCCTAGAATATCCACCAAATATTGAATTTTATCGAAATACATTGGAAAAATTAGAAAGTGGATTAGCTGTTGATGATTGTCGTCCACCACAAACAAGGCCTTCAATGATGGACCTTGTAGAAGGATTAAAAAGTAAACAGAAAGAACAACACCGAGATAGTCTTTTCAGCTTGGAGCTTTTTAAAGAGAAAAACATTGAAATTATTGAAGGGCAGCAACGCATTCTTGGTAAACTTAGAAGTCAGCCAAGGCGTTCAGAAAGTGGGGCATCAAAGGTAAATTTAGGAATAATAAAAATACTCTAATGGACTAGAATATTTCAGTTTTTACACTGGTGCTTCTATTATTCTGTCGCTCTTTTCTCTCTCACCCTGTCTAAAAATATCTCTTATTTTATTATTCTCACTTCTCTCTTAACTTAATTTCTATTTGAGTCACATTTAATTTCTAACTAATGGAGTCACAAAGAATAAATTAACAAATTTTTTCAGAAGTCAATTTCCATACAAAAACAACGTGAACAATCTACATCAGGTTCGCCAATAACAAACTCAAATGTAAAAAAATTTGGATGGATCGAAGGTGTACTTATTCGTTGCATGGCTTCCATCTTTGGTTACTTGTTTTGTATAAAGAAATTTTTAAATTTAGGTGTAATGCTTTATTTGCGTTTAAGTTGGGTAGCTGGACAGGCAGGAATTTGTAATGTTTTTTAATCATAAAAACTTACTGAGACTCAAAAACAAATTTTTTAGAACGAATAAACCCAAATAATCGCGAGCAAAAACACAAGAAATTAGTCGCGAAATAGTATTATTAAAAAGATGTAGAGAAAAAAACTTAACTAATAAAATATTTTTGAGTCTTGGTTAACTTCTTACTTGGATTTTAAAATTTTTTTCTTCTTTCAGTATTTGGCTCTTTTGTTGTCCTCCTTGGAACTTTTATTACGGTAATTACTACTCTATCAACTTCGGCTATTTGTACTAATGGACTGGTAAAAGGCGGAGGAGCTTATTTTTTGGTTTATTTAGTTTTATTTTTATAAATTTTATTTCTATTAAAAAAGATAAGTCGTTCACTTGGCCCAGAGTTTGGCGGTTCCATTGGCGTTATTTTTTCTATTGCCAATGCTGTGGGTGCTGCAATGTATTTGGTTGGATTTGCCGAAACTGTTCGAGATTTACTCAAATCTCATGGAATTTTTTTGGTTAAAACTTTTGAACTTATTTATTAATACTTTTTTCTTTAATTAGTTGGACGGTGAAATAAATGATATACGTATTATCGCTTTAATTGCCTGTGCTTTAATTATTATAGTTATTCTTGTTGGGCTTAGCTTTGAAAGTAAAATGCAGATCATTTTAATGGTTTTACTTTGGCTTTCAATTTTTGATTATTGGATCGGTACTTTTTTACCTCCAAATGAAGATCAACAAAGAAAAGGAATTGTTGGTTACAAAAGTTTGTTCAAATTTTAATTTTAGGTTTATTTATTTTCTTTCAAGTTGATGCTATAAAGGAAAATTTTATGCCAAATTTTCGTGATGGATACGATTTCTTCTCAGTTTTTGCTGTTTACTTCCCTGCTGCAACTGGAATAATGGCTGGGGCGAATATTTCTGGTGATTTAAAGGATCCTCAAAAAGCAATTCCACTCGGAACTCTTGTTGCTATAGGTTAAATTATATGCTTATGAAGATTTTCCTAACACTATTTTTAGGAATAACTACAGTGGTTTATCTATTAATGGTTTGGATGACAGGGTCAACTACACTGAGAGATGCTGATGGAATTAATTTATTTCATTTATTAATAACCGAAGGTGTTAACGCAACTAAAGAAGTTTAAGCTTTTTAAAGTCCTCCATATTTTTAAATATAGGTATTGCTTCATTCATCGTCTAATATTTTTATTTCTGCTACAAATTCTACAGAGACTAACCTGTTTTCTTCAATGCATTATTTTACTCCTCCTCAATGTTCATTAACACATAATTGTTCTTATGGACTTTTAAACTATTTTCAGGTTATTTTTTAGTAAAAATTATTTAATTTAATGTGTTTATTGTTAGATTGTTGAATTAGGGTCAGCACTTGGACCTCTAGTTACCATTGGCATTATTGCTTCTACACTTTCTTCTGCATTAGTTTCGATGGTTGGAGCACCAAAAATATTTCAGGTTTTTTAAAACTTCATTTCTTGTTTTTAACAGTATTTTTCAGGCTGTATGTCGAGATCGTTTATTTCCTTATATAAATCGTTTTGGCCGTGGGCATGGGCCTAATGATGAACCCAGACAAGCACTTATGTTGGCTGGACTTATTGCTGTTTCTGTTATTCTGATAGGTATTTTGTAAACTTTTTTGCTTTTAAAAAATGATAATTTTTAGGAGACTTGAATATGATCGCCCCTCTTATCTCCAACTTCTTTCTTTGTTCATATGCATTGATTAATTATGCCTGTTTTGACAATAGCTTTGCTCATTCGCCAGGATTTAGGCCTTCTTTTAAATTTTATAATAAATGGGTTTCGTTAGCTGGATCGTTGATGTGTGTTTTTTGTATGTTTATTATATCATGGTGGACGGCTCTACTTACTTTTTTCTTTTTTATTGCAATTTATATTTATGTCGCACACAGAAAACCAGGTTTATAAAAATAGGGACTTAATTTTAAAATAAAAAATTTTAAAAAAGATGTCAATTGGGGCTCTTCTGCCCAAGCTCATTCATACAGAAATGCTCTACAATATGTTACAAAATTGGAACGAACAGAGGAACATGTGAAGAATTATAGGCCTCAAATTCTTGTAAATAGAAATATTTTTAAATTATATTTTACAAAATTTTTATTAAAAGGTTTTGAGTGGAAATCCTGCTTCCAGAGTTGGGCTCGTTGATTTTGCCCATTCAATTACTAAAGGAAATAGCCTTTTAATTTGTGGATATATTATTCCTGTAAGATTAATTTAAAGAGACGTTCTAAATATAAGTTTTTAGTACAAGTCTTGCAACACAGTTTTTACAATTTTGCAAAGTTTTAATCAACAATTGCGTGATTGGTTTGTCTCTCGTCATTTAAAAGGCACATTTGCCGTTACTGTTGCTAATCCAAATTTGAGGGCTGGTGTTCAAACACTCTTACAGGTTTTCTTTAAAATTTAATTCTTTTTTAATTAAAATTTAAGGTTTCTGGACTTGGTAAACTTCGCCCAAACATAATCTTAATGGGTTTTAAACAAAATTGGGTACAAAATCTGTCGCCAGATGCAATGAATGAGATTGTCGATTACTTTGGATTGATCCAGTATTTTTAAATTTTAAAATAAATTCATTGCTTGTTTAGAGATGCTTTTGATTTAAATATGAGTGTTGGTGTTATACGCAATTCAAATAGAGGATTCGACATCTCTGAGCTTATTCTCGAGACAGGGGAGGAACTTCGCCTTCATTTGAAACAACAACGTGGTGATACATTAAGCACTAGGTTCTTTATCTTTTATTATTTTTGGGGAGGGACATTGAACAGTTCTTGAGACTGTTAGAGTTTTAGGAGTCTTAATCCTGTAAAATAATATCCATTTTTAGAAGTTATCCTTTGGAAAGTCATCCTCATCAAAGCCAGAGTATTAACCAACAACTTCAATCGTCATTCCATACAAATTCTTCCCCCCAACTTGGAATTTCTACCAATTTCTCTATTAATCCACGTCAAAAAGCTCGTGACCTATTTTTACGTTCATTAAGTCATAAAGGTGAACAACAACAAACAACTTTTGATGGTAAAAGTGCTCAAAGTGGAGATACAATGCAAACAACATTAGGCGATACAACTTGTTCTCCCCTTACAATAACACCTGTTAGTAGCTGTTCTGCCACTTTAAAAAGCAATAAGAAATTTGATGGAGGAGGAGGAAAGCTGAGAAAATGGTTAGCTTCTTCTTCTAAATCTAATGTATTGGATGGAGATGATCTTGTTGAACAATCAAGGTTTTTTAACTTTAATAAGTTCCTTTGGGTACATTAAATTCTAAAAATTAAAATTTTAAGAGAAGAGGGTAATCAATCACTTGGCAGTGCTTTTCAAGCCCTTCCAATTCCTTCGGATACTTTTCGTTTTCAAACACGTGTTCGACATGGCACTATTGATGTTTGGTGGCTTTATGATGATGGAGGGTTGACACTATTAATTCCCTACTTGTTAACAAAAAAGGTTTATTCTTTAGTTTATAGAGTAAAACAATCTAATAAAAATTTAATAGGGCAGCTATCTTGAAGGTGCAAAACTACGAGTATTTACGTTAGCTGGTTTAGGAAAAAATCTTCAACAAGAACAACAAAGTTTGGCCTCAATGCTTCGTAAATTCCGAATAAGTGCTGATCAGGTTAATGTTATCCCTGATTTTACAAATAAAAAACCTGACCAGAAAAGGTTTTCTTTTAATTTTAAAGAATTTTATTAAAATTATTTATAGTCTTTCAAAATTTGACAAGCTGATAGAACCTTTTATACTACGTTCATCTAGAAAATGTGCTGCAAACTCTTCTGTAAAAGTTAAATTAGGAGTTGGAGACGAAGAAGACAAAGAGGAATCTGGGGAGGAACAACAATTTCAAGGTTTAGTAACTGAAACAGAACTGGACGCACAGAGGGAACGTACATGGCGTCAATTACGAATTGCAGAGCTTTTAAGACGTTATAGTTCTGGATCAGACTTAATTGTCGTGTAAGTTTTGAATTTTATAGAGGGGAATCTCTAAATTATATTTTTTTTTTAGTACATTGCCAGTTCCCAGGCGTGGTCTAACTAGTCCGGCATTATATTTAGCATGGCTTGAAATGATGAGTGCCGATTTGCCACCAACTTTACTTCTTAGAGGAAATCAACAATCTGTGCTTACGTTTTATTCATAAAATTTTGAACTATTAGCTTTTTTTATATTTTACGCACTGATAAAAATATATTTAACATTTTTAATGCTAATTTGTGCTGTTTCTGCGTCCTTAATTAATTTCATTTACCGAATTTATTAATGACAAACTCTTGATGGCCAACTGTCAGTGACATTTTGCCTTATCCAAATTGAAAACTGTTTGTTTAATACGTTTCATATTCTTAAAATTAAAAGCTGTTTCATCGCTGGAAAAAGTGTTAATACTGTAATTATTTATTGCACGAGATTTGAAGATAATCTGCGATTTTGAGATTTTGACGGGATTGGGTGGTAGGAAACAGGGGAAATAATGAGAGAAAATAAGGTTAACAATAGATTTTAAAAATTTTGACTTATTGGTTCTTTAGAATTGAAAAATTTTCGAACATATCAAACAATATATTAAGAAAAACATACCGTATTTTCTCGATTAGTTCCTCTCCCTTGATTAGTTTCCCTCCCTCGATTAACTACCCACTCCAGAGAAGGGTTGAAACAAAATTACATTTAACTTAGTTACCCTCCCTCGATTAACTACCCCCTCCAGAGAAGGGTTGAAACAATAATTACTCAGGAGAATTAATCGAGAAAATACGGTATTTTAGCTTAGTGCTGAAAGGGCCTTTTGCAAAAAAAAAACTTTTTCAGAAAGACTTTTCATCGCAATGGAAAAATACACTTTTATTACCGTATCAATTTAACTCTAAATCTAATTATCATAAGGGATCAATAAAACATGCAGCCGCATATTCTTCATAAGCATTATCATGGTCTAAAATACTCAATAATGACATTTTACACCGTTTCGGTACTTTAGGACCAGGTTCATGTTCCTGAGCCGTATTGGTTGGCCTATCGGACTTTATTGAGAAACAACTGTCTTTGAATTAGCCGTTCTGAGTCGTCCTATTTTTTATGGCAGGATGTTTGAGTACCGCCATTTGAATCTGAAGATCATTTAGTTTAACTGGAATAAAAATGAAGATCCATTAAGAGGAATTTTTTGATTGAATATATTATTAACTAATCAGATTGTATAATCTTTTGACTTTACTAATTTTATATTATTTTAGAATGAGTAAAAAATCTATTGATACTGCTACAAATACGTCTAAACATCCTGACGAGGAAAAGAAAATCGATTCTGATGCCAATTTGACTTGCGAGAGTTCATCGTCAAGAGGCTCATGGATACCAAGTTTGGCAGCTTCATGGGTTAATACTGCGAAACAGAAGGTTAAATTTTAAATAAATAGTTATTTTAAAAATAATTCAGACAATTTCAACGTTTGAGATGATGAAAAAAGATATTCATGAATTTTCTGATACTCTTCAACAAGGAGCAAATACACTAGCTGGGGCAACTGTCAAACAAGCCCATACTCTCCAACACTTGGTTACACCGGTTTCTGACACTATTGATGAACAACAAAACAAGGTAAACAAAAGTTTTTATTGTTTTATATATGAGGATTGATTAATTTAAGACCGAAATTGAGGGAACTTCTAAACAAATAGAAGAAACTACTAAAAAAGTTTCTAAAGAACAAGCTGGACTGTTTAGTCTTGGATGGATGAAACAAGTGGTGGACACTGTTCACAAATATGCAACTGAAGATACCGTGGAAGATGAGTGTACTGAAGAGCTTTTCATTGGAACAGGAGGAAGGAAAACAATACTTGACCAGGTTTTTAGGGCTTTAAATTGGATTGTTTTAAGCTAATTTATAGTTCACACTACTTCAATTGCAAAATGACTCCCGAACATTCACACAACCTCCTCAACAAAATGTGGATTTGTACCAGGAATGGCTTAATGATTTTAAAATTTCCGAATATAATGGTGAAATTAATCTGCTGTTGAGTAACAATCCTCGTCTTCGTGAAATTTACTCTGAACTGGTTGTCCAAATTCTCTTAAACTTTATTAAGAATTTTAGGTACCTTCCCAAGTTGATAATAATGCTTTTTGGAATCGATACTTTTTTAAAGTTCATATTAAGGAATTAGACAAGCAAATTTCCATCTCTGAAGATCCTTCTCTCAACCTTTATACTAGTTTTTTGCATTAATGTTTAAAATTTTACCTTTTTTTTATTAGATTCTGCCTCAAAGGAAGGCCACAGCCCAGGTACTAGTAATGGTAAGGATGATTGGAGTATGTGCAGCAGTGGACCCGCCGCAGAGGTTAATTTTTTGATTATAACAAAACTAAAAAATTTTTAGGAGTTGGACGAAGAAAATGGACGAGAAAAGGAAACATCAACTCCTAGACCATGTCAGAAACAAGAAGAGGAAGTTGACGATTGGGAGGAATGTGTAAATGAAGCAAAATGTAATAAGAACGAGGTTTCTATAGAGAACAAGGAGTAGAGGCCAAAAAGAATTTATATTTAAATTGATGGGATGTAAAATTTTGTTTATGGTCCTTTACAGTCTATAATGTCCAGTAAGCCTAATACCAATAAATGTATATTATTTACTCTCTAATTACAACATAATTTAACCGTAGTCTAGGAAATTTCATTTTTGAGTTCAAATTTTTCAATAATCAATCAAGTTTGTAGGGCACTATGTAAACTTAAACCATTTTCTTTCTGCTCATAACCTTTTCGGATTGTATAATTTGTGATAGAATGCTAATATTTGAATAAAAAACCAGAAAGCTCAAAATTTCACATTTATAAATATAAAAAAATAGGAATATTTAATATCAATTTTTATGTAACTTATATCAATAAAACCTTTCTCAGTTTGTTGCCTCAAAGTCATTGTTTTCCCCAGTAGCAGCAGCAACAACAAAGTTATTGTCTAAATATGATTCAGTCCCGACAAGTGGAGAATCACCAACACGATTAACATTTAATTACAAATAAATTGAATACTTATTTGATTAAAAAACCTGGAATTTTATTCCTTGCCCCATTTGAAGAGGTTCCAGCAGCTACATTGGCATTTCCATCATTAGGCATCATCCATCACTAAGTGGCGTTCCTCACGGCATTATTCAATGAACACAACCACTGACACACACCTGAGCTCGTGAATACCTCGCTACACAGCATGATTCCAAACTCAGACCTGCCAGGACTGAATCCATTGAACAGCCACAACAAAGCATGACTCCCACATCACTAAAAATATAAAGAAATTTTTATTTATTAGTTAGTGTCTAAAAAACCTGGAACATGCTTATTCCAACAAATGTAGTAGTCCAAGGAGAAGCAAGCGCCAACAGGAACAACAAGAGGAACGACTCAAGCCCTGAGCAAAACAACGTGGGTATGAAGTTTTACTCAGAACTGAGCGCGCTCCCTGGCATTATTCAACGAACACAACCACTGGACACACACCTGAGCTCATGAATACCGCGCTACACAGCATGATTCCCAAACTCAGACCCGCCAGGACTGGATTCATTGAACAGCCAAACTTGATTCAATGCACACTGCTCCGACACCCACCATTTGTAAACCCAATTAGAAACTGGCAGAGCCTGGTTTAGTGTAACACAATTAGCAACTGAATAAGCCTGGTTCCATGAACCAACTGGCAGAGCCTGGTATAGTGAACACAATTAGCAACCGACAGAGTCGGGAGGTTCTACAGCACTCGTACTCCACCAGGAGGTTAATAGAACTGGTTCTCGTTCAGGAGGTTCTACAGCACTCGTACTCCACCAGGAGGTTAATAGAACTGGTTCTCGTTCAGGAGGTTCTACAGCACTCGTACTCCACCAGGAGGCTAATAGAACTGGTTCTCATTCAGGAGGTTCTACAGAACTCGGTACTCCACCAGGAGGTGTTCAAAAATGCGACATCCGGAGGGTTCACCAAATCAAGGCAAAAGTGAACTCGGCACTAAATATAATAAACAATAAAGATAAAGGATTATGAAAAGAAACCTTTTATTCTATCAGTAGAGAAAGAAAAGACTCGATTACATCCCAAAATCCTCATTCCTGATCAGCAGAAATTCTCCCACTGACAACTTCTCTTCGTTGCGCATTGATTTTAGGTTTTTTTCGTCAAGATCTGGAAAAACAGTGAAAATTATTTCTTAATTAACTAAATATTTTACCTTCTAGATTAATTTGAGGCCAGTTGTTATTCAAGAAGGCATAAACATCCATATCCCATCTGTAAAGTTGAAGGCTCAAACAATGGCGTATCCCATAAATCGTTGTATTCTATACTGTATCTCATGTCATTGTAGTCTCTAATTTCTTTTCTATCTCTAATTCTATTTCACAAACTATTTTGTCGCGATTAGATGGCAGTTGAAGAACTTTTTAGAAGAATAACAAAATGCCAAAGAAATAAAATTTAATAAATTTAAACAGAAAATAGCTGTGCGCCAATTGGACGCTTCGGCGTTGGCCGGCCAAGAGCAAAGTTTAATTTTCAAATAAATTTTTATTGAACATTTAAAAATATAAAATGACCACAACAGTCACTGGGTAACAGAAAAAAATATTTAAAAAAACTTGGCAGTAAATTAAAAAATTATTTTAAAGTTAAATTGTTAACATTCTCCGTCGCCTTATTATTTCATCAAAATCGGGTAAATCTCCTCGTTTAGCCATTCTTTCAGGATCTTTTTTTATTTGATTTAAATTAAAATTAAAAAGACAAATTACCACGCAGCTCCAATTTACAATTTGGGCCCAAATAACCAGGCAAACAATGGCACTTTCCATCTATTGAATCACATTTTGCGCCGTTATAGCACTCACATTGTTGACTACATTTATCCCCAAATTGGCCCTCTGGACAGTCTACATAATTTTATTTATTAAATAAATTCAAAACAATTAAACAAACCTTCTGAACAATCTTTTCCATTTTTGCCCATAGGGCAAATACATTCCCCAGTTATTTGATTACATCCATGTCCAGCACAATCACAAGACAAAGAACATAAAGGCCCAAAAAGGCCAAAAGGACATATTTGTTCACACTTAAATTTAAAAGTAAAAAATGTTTATTAAACAAAATAAACCTTCTCTCCATGATAACCAGGAGGGCAGAGGCACTGCCCATTTACAATATTACAACTAGCCCCATTTTTGCATGAACAAGACTGAGAACAGTACAAACCAAATTTGCCTGTTGGACATTCTTAAATTGAAAGAAAAGATTAAAGATTTTTAAAGAAGAAAGAAATTAACCAAATTGACATTTAGAACCATAACGTCCCTTTAAAAAATAATTTTTATATATTCAAAAATATAGAAATAAACCATTGGACAATGACAACAACCACTAATTGAATCACAAGCAGCTCCATTACAGTCACATTCAAGCGAACAATAAAATCCATAAAGGCCTTGAGGGCATTCAGTAGTGCAGGTTGGGCCCATACGGCCAGGTCTAAACCCAGAGAGGGAGCAGGCCAGTGTACCGCAGCCCAAAGTACCGCAGCCCAAAGTACCGCGCCCATTGTACCGCAGCCCAGTGTACCGCGAGCCCATTGTACCGCAAGGCCATTGTACCGCAGCCCAGTGTACCGCAGCCCAATGTACCGCGAGCCCAGTGTACCGCACGCCCAATGTACCGCAATTTAAATAATCAGTTAATTTGTTTGAAGCTGTTTCAAATTGATTGAAGCATGTTTCAAATTAAGTGAAACATGTTTCAAATTAATTGAAGCATGCTTCAACTTAATTAAAGCATGTTTCAGCTTAACTGAAACATGTTTCAACTTAACTGAAACATGCTTCAATTAAGTGAAACATGTTTCAACTTAAATGAAACATGTTTCAAATTAATTGAAGCATGCTTCAACTTAATTAAAGCATGTTTCAACGTAACTGAAACATGTTTCAACTTAACTGAAACATGCTTCAATTAAGTGAAACATGTTTAAACTTAAATAAAACATGTTTCAAATTAAGTGAAGCATGTTTCAAATTAACTGAAGCATGTTTCAAATTAAGTGAAGCATGTTTCAACTTAACTGAAGCATGTTTCACTTAATTTGAAACATGCTTCACTTAATTTGAAACATGCTTCACTTAATTTGAAACATGTTTCATTTAAGTTTAAACATGCTTCAATCAATTTGAAACAGCTTCAAACAAATTAACTGATTATTTAAATTGCGGTACATTGGGCGTGCGGTACATTGGGCTGCGGTACACTGGGCTCGCGGTACACTGGGCTGCGGTACAATGGGCGCGGTACACTGGGCTGCGGTACTTTGGGCTGCGGTACATCGGGGTGTACCCCCCAGAGAAGTTAAAAATATTTAAAATCATTAATAAGACTTAAGTATACACTTAAATTAATTGTAAAATACCAACCCGCAAAGACAGTGTCCACTTGCTGCATCACACCTGGATCCTTCAGAACATTGACATTTATCTCTACATTTGTGTCCATAACGACCAAAAGGGCAAAGCTCTGCACATCTACTTCCAGTAAAACCAGGGAGACATTGACATTCTCCAGTTTTATCATCACATTTTCCTCCATTTTGACAGAGACAAAAATTTGAACATCTCAAAAAAAGAATTAATTTAAAGTCAATAAAGTCAAAAAAACCTTTCACCATAACGCCGATCTGGACAAGCAAATTCACAATGGGCACCAATAAATCCAGGTAGACATAAACACCTAAATAAGAGGAGAAAAACTTAAAAAAAACCTATGGAAAACGAACTCTCCAGTTTCAGTATTACATCTAGCACCATTTTTACAGTCACATTGTTCTGAACATTCAATGCCAAAACGTCCTTCCATACAGGCTAAAAAATAATTACATAATAATTTCTCCCTATTTGACGTTTATTTTTCTTACTCTGTTCGCAGTCTTCATCATCAGAATAGTAGCCCGCTTTACAAAAACATTTTCCATTGATGGGGTCACATTCCTGGTTCAATTTACAATTGCACTGCTGAGAACATTCTGCACCGAAAGTGCCGGGAGGACATTTCTGTTAGTTCAATTCATTGAAAAAAAATGTTAAAAAGAACCTCAGAACAATGAAGACCTTTAAACCCTGGAGGACATGCACATTGACCAGTAATGTGATCACAAGAGAACCCTAATCCAAGACATTTACAAAGCTGTGCACAATCTTGTCCAAAAAAGCCTTTTGTACAGACTAGAAGTAACCAGATAAATGAAGGAATAAAGCAAATAAACCTTTGTTACACTTCTTTCCTTTCCAACCAGGCATACATTGACAATGACCACTTATATGATTGCAAATTCCTCCGTTTTGACATTGACAGTGTTGTGAACAATTCGCACCAAAGTGACCTTCTTCACATTGTTTGTCACATCTGACAATTATCATCAGTTAAACCGTTCTCTACACATTACATAGAAGGCTGGAAGGAACCGTTCTCTACATACTACCTAGAAGGCTGGAAGGAACCGTTCCCTCCACACTACCTAGAAGGCTGGAAGGAACCGTTCCCTCCACACTACCTAGAAGGCTGGAAGGAACCGTTCCCTAGTATTAACCCCGTTTTAAAAACAAAAAAAAATACTTTTTGTCTGTCCATCCAGGTAGACAAATACACTCTCCATTTGTATGATTACAACCTGCTCCATTTTTGCAATCACATTTATCGCTGCAATTAATACCGAAAAGGCCAAAAGGGCATGCTAAAGAATAAGAAGTATATACATAACTTTAAACCTTTTCAAAAAACTAACGAAATTCGCATCCTTTTCCAGTCCATCCGGAAGTACAGAGGCATTCGCCAGTTTCAGAATTACATTTCCCATTATTTGCACACAAACAGTGTGAAAGGCAATTTGACCCGAACAAATCAGGAGGGCATTCTAAAGTAAAATTTTATTAAAAAATATATTAAATGACCATATTCACAGCTTCTGCCCATCCATCCAGGTAAACATTCACAGAAACCAGTAGCTGGATTACACATCCCATTTGAGCAGTTACACTTTTTAGCACAACCAGAACCCCAATTGCCAATGGGGCAACTTGAATTACACAAAGATCCAACCAATCCAGGAGGGCATAGACACTCCCCCGTTATGTGATGACAACTATGAAGTTCTCTTTAAATCTTTAATTAAAATTTAAACCTTTTAATGTCTTCTCCATTTTCTTCGTTTAATGGTAACCCACAATTGCATTTGTTCATACATTGATTGCCAAAAGTCCCAGAAAGACAGGGACGTTCACAATGTTCACCCCACCAGCCAGGAGAACAGTTACATGCACCCGTGGCCGAATTACACTTGGCCCCATTTTGGCATAAACAAGTACCGGAACAGTAAATGCCAAATTTGTCCTTAGGACATTCTTGAAATAAACAGTTTTTGAAAGTATTTTTTGAAGTCAGTTATGAGGAAAATTAAAGGAAATTAAAGCCCTTAATTTAAACTAAAAAGAAAACCTTGTTCACAACGCTTTCCAAAAAGACCAGGAGGGCAAATACATTCACCATCAATTGGATTACAATTATCAGTGCCCAAAAGTAATGTTTGTTGTTGCTGTTGTTCTCCTAAAATAATCAAAACATTCTTCCTAATTAAAATTTAAATAACCTTCCACTTTATATTCCAAATGAATTGAACTATTTGCCGCTACCTCACAATCACAGATTTGCATACAATTTAGACCAAAAGTACCGTGGGGGCAAAGACGTTCACAATGTATTCCGTGGAATCCTATTTTCTTTATTTTTTAAATTTAAATAAAAAGAAACCTGGTAAACAGACACAGCTTCCATCGTTTAAATCACAACTCGCTCCGTTTTGACATTCACAAGTATTTATACAATTTTGACCAAAACGTCCAGGTGGGCATTCTAAGAAATTTTTCAATACGTACTACCTTCAAGTCTTTTTTCCTTTTACTCGCAAAATGGTCAATGGACATAATGGTCAAAACCTGTGTCTTTTCACTTCATGTTAAATTAATATTCATCAATGTCTGTTTGACCATTATGTCCTATGACCATTTTGAAGGTGAAAGGAAAAAGATAAAAAAAATGAGGGAAAATAAAAGGAGAAATACCAAAAAAACAAGTTAAAAATCTCCACAAACCTTCACTGCATCTAACACCATAAAATCCATCTCTACAGAAGCAAGTCCCATTCAACGATTCACAGGTTGCGCCATTTTCGCAGTTGCAATCGAAAGCACAATCTGGTCCATATTTTCCTTCAGGGCAATCAGTTAAAAGACAAATGCCACTGACTGGATGGCACAAATTATTATTGCTATCAGAAGAACTAGAACAGCTACATTCCAAAGAACAATTTTTTCCATATTTTCCGGTTGGACAAACTGTCAAAAATAGTAAACATAAAAACCCCTATTCAAAATAAAAACAAACCTTTTTCACAATTTTCACCCCAATAACCTGGTTGACATTTTGCAAGCATTTCAAAGTTTATATCCAAACAGTTGCCATTAATTGGATCACAATTTCTACGAGAACAATAGTCACATTCAATTGAACACTTTTCCCCAAAAAACCCAAAGTTACAACGATCCTGGCAATTAATTCCTTGAAAACCAGGAAGGCACTGACAAGCACCGGACTTTAAAAATAGTCCTTTTTTATTAAAAAAATAAAACCTTTGCATCACATTTTTGGGTACCTTCTTTGGAACAACGACAAAGCATTTGACAATTCTTCCCGTACTTCCAATCTGGACATGGCAAATCACATTTTTCACCAAAAACTCCTTCAGGGCAAAGACAAATACCTAAAAAAATTTTTTTATTTAAAATTAAACAAAAAAGAAAAACCTAAATATTTATCACAACTTCCATCTCGACAGTTATTTTTACATATTGAAGAACAATTAAGGCCAAAAAATCCTTAAAATAGAAAAATATGTAAATAAAGGTTTGGGTTTTTCCGAGGGTCAGCTACCCGACGACGGCTAATTTTTAAGTCAAAAAAAATGGAAAAATAGTTACAACAGAGGACAATGTTTACCAACATTTTAGTCACTCAATTAATACATCAAAACCAAAAATTAAAAAAAAACCTTTAGAACAATCATCCAGACATTTTGTCCCATTCAAACAGAAACACTCGCCAGTAATAGAATTACAATTTCCTCCTCCACACTGACAGTATTGAGAACATTCAACGCCAAAAGTTCCTTCCAAGCAGGGTAACTCGCAGAGTTTTCCTTGCCATCCGGGCATACAATCACAGCCATTCTTTACTAGATTATTATTTAAACATCCACCACCATTTCTACAGTCATTGCAAGAATATTCACAATCTGGACCAAAACGCCCAAAGGTACAGGTTGTTGAAACCGTCATTTCTGCTAAACATAAAGAGGGATATTTTAAGGAATTTAACTTCTTTAAACACACAAAATCACCAAAACAAAACCATTAAAAAAGGTTAAAAACAGAAAGAAACAAAGAACCTTTTTGTGGCGGAGAAAGCTTTTCTTTAATTTCATAGTGTTGTGCAGCAACAATTCCTCTGATTTTAAGACGTTCAGGTAGGCTTTTTTGCTGTGTTTTTGAATCAATAAGTTGAAAATTAGTAGAAGTAAAGGGTGAAACTGAATTAAAATAAAGAACTGACGGACAAAATGCACAGACTTTGACAAAACACAGAAAATAAATTAATATTACACACATCTTTCTAATGTTAACAAAAGGAGACTTATTTACCTAATCTATTAGATTGAAGTTCACAGTTATATCCATCATCTCCAAGTTGGTAACCTTCAGGACAACTACATTGGTATCCACCGAGTGTATTTTCACAACCAAACGAACACAAAGGAGCTTCAAGTTCAAGGCATTCATTAACATCTAATAAATGTATTTTAAACAGAAATAAAGTTGAAAAACATACCAACACAGCTAACTTGGTCTTCAGCAAGTTTAAAACCTGGGTAACACTGACATTTAGCCCGACCATTTCCAGCGTTTAAACAAAAGTGTTGGCATCTATTTTCCTCAAAGGAGCAAGGATTCTCTACTACAAAACATCTCACTACTTATTTAAAAAATAAAATGCCCACAAACCTAAACAACTTTTTCTGTCCTCTCCCAATTTGTATCCTTTACGACATCGACATCTCCAAAAATGTCCATCATATCTTTCTTCACAAATTTGTTCACAACCCCCATTGAGTTTAGCACAGCTATTCTCTCTAATACAGTCACGATTGTTAGGTCCCAATTGCAAAGGGAATGGACATTGACAGAGAAAGCCTCCGTTGGTATTTACACATTTAAATTGACAACCTCCGTTAGAGATTTGACATTCATCCACATCTGTTTTTTAATTTAATTAAGTATTTATTTTTAATGCTGAAAAGACACCTACCAATACAATTAATTCCATTTTCCCCCAATTCAAATCCACTATGACATCGACAGTAAAAACTCCCCACAACGTTTACACATTCATGCTCACATCCTCCATTCCCTGCCAGGCATTCGTTCACATCTAATTGTGAGTTTTAGTTTTAAAAAGAAGCTTTCAAATAAAGCAAAGAATGGGTAAAATATCTACTCAGAAATCCCACAAAAATAAGAAAACAAAATTTAATACCAACCAAACTGACAGGTTGATCCATCAAATCCTGGGGGACATTTACAAAGTTTATTGTCCTCAATCAAGTTATTATCTGTCTGACAAGCACCCCCATTTTCACATAATTGTGGAGTACAATTCGCTTTAAATTAAAATATAAAAACTTTAATTAAAGAAAACCTTTTAAACAGCCATCCTCTCCTTCCAAGTGAATCCAACCTGGGCAACATTCTGGTATTAATTGTCGGCGCTTCCTTGTTGAGTTTGTTGTTGAATGGAAATAGAAAGTTCTGAAAAAAAAGATTAAATAAAAAACAATAAATGTCCAACTAATCGCAGGAATTTGTCGCTATCTCTAACTTCCCTGTTTCTCTAATTCTTCTTATCTACAACACTATTTCGCTTACTTTTTCCTCGACTACAAAACAGAACCAAACCTTTCAATTAAAATAAAAATTTTCACTCCGGATTACAATACGATTTTACAGCAACTTCTTTGACTTTGTAAAGGTTAATATTTTTTTATTGTCCTTTTCAATCATGTACTTTTCTCAATAAAATTATACATCGTCAATTAAAAGCAATGAAGCGCAAAAAACATTTCATGTACAACAACACATCTTGTCGGTTTTTTTTGTTATATTTAGGGTACCCAAAAGATCGCAATCCCCATAGCGTTTACATCAGAAGGTCATTAGAGTCGGTTTTGTTGATGTTTTGGATGCAATTCAATGAATTTATTGCTTGGCTAAAACCAAATGTAACAGGCATTTTTCCTTTTTCTTTTTCTTCTCATCATTAAATAATAATAATCGCTTTATAGTCACACAATTGTCTCAAAACTGTACAATTTACTGCCTAAAAATTTTTTTGCACCCGCAGCTACACATGTTTATTGGAAAGCAAAGGGTCAAACTATGCCGAACGATAAAAAAATAATAATAATCTCGTAAAAGGGCAAGGTCATATAAAAATGGGAAATATATGGTGTCAAGATTAACGGAAAAATATTAAAAACCAAAAGATCAACTGATCCTTATTCTATTAAAAATTAATTTTTAAATAAACTAACTTTGGTACTCGAACAGAACATGCAGCAGAATTAAATCCTGAAGGACAGTTCCTCGCCTTTCTCGTTCGAACATATCTAGTGAGTGCGCGCATACATGGCCTTCGAACTGTGTGAACTTCTAATTCTTCATTTGGACAAACATTCTTTCTAAAACAAAAAACAATGTTTATAATTTAAATAAACTTGTTTTTCCAACATTTAAATAAACTTGTTTTTCCAACATTTAATAAACTTGTTTTTCCAACATTTAAATAAACTTGATTTTCCAACATCTCAATTCCCTTCTATACAATTTTATTTTTTTTTTTCAGCAAAACACACCCTTGGGAGGAAACACATTTAAAGCCACACCTTACTCAAGCTTTACCGATTATTCCTTCTGGAAAATAAAAAGTTTTGTGTTTGTGTTTGGCAATAAAAAGGTTAAGTTTTGTTTGTCTATTAAAAGTATAAAATGTTTGTTTGCTAAAATGTTATCTCTTCTTTTATTTTCTTTTTATTCATTATTTTGACCACACAAATGTTTGTTTATTTCTCGGTTGTAATTGAAGCATTTAAAAAGAGGTAAACAAGTTTTAAGTTTTAATTTTTAAAGAATGATTGAAAGGGGGACAAAAGAGTCTCATAAGCATAAATCTTTATTTTTTGAATATTTAATCCTTCCTATCTAAATAAAAATCAGAAAAATTTTTTTTTCTATCAATCGTCAATGATTGCGCAACAATTTGCCGAAAAAATAAATAAAAAAATTATTTATGTCTTTTAATTTTTGACACCTAAAAGCGCCGTTTTCCTTCCCTTGGGGTTTTTTTAATTGAAAAAAAAATATTTTAAAGAAGAATATTTTCCCCAACCTTTTCCTCAATCTGTTCTCCTTCCTTCAATTTTTTTCGTTTAATTTAAATAATTTTTTTTAATTCAATTTCTCTTCAATTTTGATTAAGCACACAAACAATTGGGCTTTTCCCCCCTTTTATTTTTTTAAAATAAAAATAATAAAAGAATAAATAATAATTTGTCCTACAAAACAAAATGTTCCCCTCATTTTTTGCCCAATTTTTGGTCCTTTTTTTAAATAATTTTTTCCTTTTTTTATTGATTTAAATGGGGGCTAAATTTGTTTCGAGTCCTGTAATTAGAAAAAAATATTTTTTTAATCGGAAATATTTACGGAAAAAAAAAAGAAAAAATTATTTAATTTAAAATACAAAAGAAAACACACACAAAAACTTTTTTTCCTCTTACTCTCTACCCGCCTATCCTCTACAAAATAAATCCGCCTATCCCCCCTTACTCAAGTTTATTTTCTTGTCTTTTTTTCTTTCTTCTCTCAATATTACTACACAAATAAATAAATAAATAATACTAAAAACTTTAAAAAAAAAACATTTTCTATTCTTAAACCTATTTAAAAAAAGAGAAAAATTAATTGAAAAAAAATAAATAAAAATAGAGGAAAAAGATTGTTTTGATTTTACCGCTTTTTATTTAAAAAGAATTGTCCACCTTTTTTAAAGAGAAAATAAAGTTTTTTTAATTTAATTTGTCGGAAATTAAATTTTAAAAAAATGTTGGAAAAATTAAAAATAAATTTTAAAAAATTAATTAAAAATAAACTAACTGTCCAAGCTTTAACTTCAAGCCATTTTCACTGCTTTTAACATTTAATTTCTCCAGTCCGTCCAGTGACCACAATAAAAACTGAAGGAAAACAAAAAGCGTAGTTAACCGCCCAAAATACATTGAAAATCTGAAAAAAATTTTTTTAATTAAAAGAAAAAATTTTAATAATTTAATTAGACGGACAATTTTCGATTTTATTAAAAATTAATTTTTAATTTTATTAAAAATTAATTTTATTTTTTTAGTCATTTTTGTACTATTATTCAAGCTAAAAAATTTATTTTGTTTTACTTTTTTTAATTCACCCTTAAGGGAATATTGATGACCACAAAATTAAATGAATGGTTAAATGAGTGGATGTAATGGAATTAAAGGATAAGAAGGAAAATGAGTCAAACTGACCATTTTTTAGTGTCAAAAAATAAGAGGGATTAAAAAAATAATTTTACGTATTTTTACTATTATCTTTAAAAAAAGGAAATTAAAAAAAAATCTTAAAAATAATAAAAAATGTCTAAGACAACCCTAACTGTGCCTTTTCCCCTTTAGAGTAGTGCGTAGAGAACATAAAAAAATTTTTTTATAATAAGAAAAATAAAACTTGAAAATACAGCCAAAATACATTAATAAAACTTTAAAATAAAAAATACAAAATAAAAGCTTAATTTTCCAAGTTTTATTAAAAATGAAAAGAATATCATTTCATTAATTTAACCCCCCAAGTTTTACGCGATACACTTAAAAGAATTAAATAGCAAACTTTAATTTACACATAAATTTAAGTTTATTTGTTTGCACACTTAAAAACTTTACCAACTTGACCAACAGTTAAATAAACTTTAAATAAAGTTTTAAAGTTTGTTTTGTATTTTTGTAATTTAAATAAACTTTTTAAAAACACACAAACACTAATAAACTTTGAAAAGGAAAAAAAGAAAAGACAAAACTTAAGCAAGCAAAAGATAATGTACATATTTTAGCAAAATAAGTGACCACCCACACAGCTACCCAAGTTTATTTAAAACAAATTCTTTTCTTTTAACAAGAGTTTATTTTAAGTAAAAGAATTAATTTAAAAAAACTTGAGCTTTAAGGGAAAATTTTCAAAAAAAGAAAAACACAAACTTAAAGCATTTTTAATAAATGACCAACAAAAGGCAAATGAGATGAATAACATTCTTCACCCAAAACACTTTTATTTTTTATTTCACCTCCCGTTGTTTTTATCCATTTTTGTACTAAAAAGGCGGGGCATTGTAAGCGGTCTTTTAGAATGCTAATAATAAAAGAAAAAGGGGGAAAAAGGGAATTAAAAAAATAAAAAACACGAGCCTAAGACCCCGTTTTTTTTAAAAAAGTTTGTCCTTATTTAAATTAATTTTTAAAAATAGAACAAACTTAGAATAGTCTCTGCTTTGCTTTAATTTTCCATTTTTCGCTTATTATTGTCTCATCGGATTTCCTGGACAATACGAAATAAAATGAAAGAGGTCAATGGCCAAAAGAAGCAAAGAACGGATGCCAACTAGCCTAGTACAACATAGTAGGTAGTAGTCTAATCTATTTCCTTTTCTTCTTCTTCTTCCATGTTGTTTTTTCCTCTACTTTTGTGTGCTTTACCTTTTGAAACAATTTGTCCTCTTCTCATTAATACAAAATATATCCGGAGTTGTATAGCTAATTTATTTATTAATAATAAATAATCTAAAAGGAAAAACAATTTTTAAAAAAATGATAAAATGTGGGAATAAACCCAAAAAAATAAAACATAAAATTAAAACAAAAATATCAAAATTTATATTTATGCATATATTCTCTCTTTTTGGAGTGTGTGTGTGTACTTTTTCAGGCAAAAATAAATTTCTTTTTAAGCAGATGGGATTTTTAAAATAAAACATAATTAATTAAGGACATTTTCCTTTATTTTATAAAGTCCTCAAATTCTGTCCACAAGTAAAAAATGATCAAAAAATAAAGAAAAATGTCAAAATCAATTAAATAAAATTAAAATATCAATTGAAAGAGACAAAAAAGAGGACAAATAAATTTTAAATTTACAAAAAATCTAAAGGTCAAATTTTTTGAAGCTAAAAATAGGCAGAAAAACAAACAATTTTGGCGCAAAAATATCTTAGTTTTTTTTTAAACATGTGGTGATCAGCAAAAAATCAAAAAAAAATTTACTTTGAAAGAGACAAATTAGACCAAAAAGTTTTTTATTTTGGCAAAGGCTTTCGAAGAAATAAATTAACATTATTGTCACTGAAGATTGGTTGACTCATGTAATAACTTTAAATTAAAAGAAAAAAGATTTAAAATAGTTAAACCGTTCAAAACTTTTTTTTTAATTAAAAATAGCAAAAAAAAAGCCAGGACAAAACATCCAAAAAAAAATTCCAAAAATTTAATGGCTTAAAATTCCCTAAAAATTAAGTCTAAAAACGGCACCGAAACCACTCTCCCTTCAATCTTATTTTACCTAAAAAACCTGTCAATTAAAATGCTCACATTATCAATGCTTCCATAGAATTAAATCGTTTATTTCCAATATTAAATTGTCCACTAGGCGAATCAAAATGTATCCAAAAATGTTTGTTCTTCTGGCTATCGTTTAAAGAAATGGAAAAATCTCCAGGCATGGATTCACTGTCTCGGACCTTTTTTTTAATTTAATTAAATTTAAAAAAATTTTAAAAAAATACTAAAAAGTCTCCTTCACTTCCTCTTTGCCTTAAAAGTATGTCTGCCTGTTCCCTTGTTATATGTCCATAATACCTTTAAAAAAGAAAAATGTAAAAAACAAAAGGAAAAGAAAATTTAAATATTGAAAAAATTAATATTTTTAAATATTTAATTTTCCAAAAAGAAAAATAAGTTTTTTTTCTGTCGAATAAAGAAGCAATTAGTACTAAATTAGAAGATTGTGGTCCCGCTAAAGGCTAAAAAAAATAATATTTTTTATAAAATAAAGGGTAATCGAAAATTAAGTTTTCTTTGTGGTGAAAGTCTTTAACTACCCACAGGCCCAAAAAATTAAAAAAATTTGTTGTTAAATACCAAGGCTGACGAGAATAAGGTCCACTCAATTGATCCAAATTTGAACTAATATTTTGGTGATTATTGTTGTTACTACCAACATAGACACCACTACAAGGTTGGGGAGAGGAAGCAAACAAAGAAGGGGAAATATTCAAAGCTTTGTTGTTGTTGGTATTTGGATGTAAATTTTCGAAAGCGCTTCGTAACGGGTTTCGTTCGATTACTTCAATATAATTCTGAGAAACAAAATATTTTTTTCTTTAATTAAATTAAACCGTTGGGATGAGGCCTAAAAAATAAAATTTAAAAGAAATTAAAAAAAAGGAAATAAACCTGACTGACCGCATTGATTTCTAGCTAACCACCAATCAGGATCCTTTTTAAAAAATTAATTTAAAAAAGTTTAATTTAAAAAAAGATACATCTATTGGGTGCTCCAAAATGTCCAACCTCTCATTTTTAGAGAATGACAGTTCTTGAGAACTTTGAGCTTCGAATGAATAGAGGCAAATTACAATCTAACAGAAAAAAGAAAATGAAATCTAAATTTAGAAATTAAATAAATAAAAAAAAACAAACGCGACTTGCCATTGGAAGATGCTTCATAAAAGCCTCTTAATTAAACACTAAAATTCGGTAAATTTAAGGTCACCCAAACCAGCCAGTTATCAAAATTAAGCAAAAAAGGGTACTATGGGATTATATGCCCGCATTTTCCATATTTTCTTTTCTTTCTATAAATGGTCAGGTACGAAATGGTCAGACTGCAATCAAATTTTATAAAAGAAAATGAAAGAAAATCAAATGAAAGAAAAAATGCAATTATTTTGGTGGCCAAAGCGCCATCTAACCAATTCCCTATACTTAAATTCATCTCATGTCCATTTGAACAGATTTTGTTTTTTTGTATAATATTTTTTGATTGTAAAAAATGTATTGCATCTTCCTCAGTTTGGGGAAGCTTAAAAATATTCATTTTTTTTGTAAATAGAATTTTAGCAAGAAAATAATGACTCCTCTCATATTTTTCGTTCATTTATATACATAAACCTAATTTAATCCTTTTTTGATTGCAGTCTGACCATTTCGTTCCTGACCATTTATAGAAAGAAAAGAAAATATGGGAATGCGGGCATATAATCCCATAGTACCCAAAAAAGTTTAACAAAAACCTAAGAAAATTTGTGGGACAAAACGCCCCCTAGTATTTCCCTTCCTTCCTATAAAAATAAACCATTAAAATCTAATTAAACCTCCAAAACTTTTCTTGAAATTTGCTTCAAAGGTTCATTTTGTTGTTGCTGTCCCTTCCCAAGTTGATGCTGTTTTTGCTGCCTGTGATCATTTCTTTGAATTCTTTTTTCATTTTCCTGTTCAATTTCATCGCTTCCCAATACTTCTTCTTCTCTTTCTTCTTTTACATAGTTCGAAGGAAACCAACCTTTCCGAAAATTCCCAGATTTTTCCTCCCCCTTCCACCAGCCATCAGAGGATTTATCCAAAACGACAAGCTTTGTGCCCTTTCTTAGAGCCAATTCGTCTTCTCTTTGGGGAGTATAATTAAATAAAACAATTGCTGTATTTGTACTATTTCCTCTTCGGTCGGTAAAAGTAACAGAAGAGTTATTATTACTGTTTGTAATTGCTGCTAAAAATAATAAATAAAATAAAAGATCCAGTTAGGCCGAGAGAAAATCATTAAATTGGTTCAGATTCAACCTACTCCCTAAACCCTTGTAAGTCAAAACAATGAAAAATCGATAGAAGATCGAACCCCAAAGTTTGGTATTTGCCAGGTACTAATAAAGCTTTCCCTAACTTATTAAAATAAAAATAACAACCATCTTCCTTTCTGACAAAGTTACTAGGCACAAATCCAACATCTCCATTCATATTTCGAGCCTAAAAAGAGAACAAAGTTTAACCTCTAAAATGAAGAAAAAAAACCTTCCACCAAAGTTTATTGTCGTCAATTAATACAAGCCTTTCTCCTTTGATTATAGAAAGTTCCTGGAAAAGTAAAAGGTTTAAGAATTTGGGGGTTACGCCACATATTTTCTCAAGATAATTGACCTAAAGATACCCAGAAATGAACCTAACATGGCAAGTTAATACTATTATCCATTTAAAGAAAACCTGCTCTTCCTGAGCCTGATAATCAAATTCAGCAATAATGTACTCTTCGCTCATTTTTGTAAATAAAAAAGAATAATATCAAAACAGAAAGTTTGTACAACAAATATCTGAAATTAAACTAATAAAATGAGACACGCGACAATTAACAGAAAAAAAACCTTAGCAAATAACAAAAATTTATAATTTCCTAGGCAATAACTCAAAGAACTAAACAAGTACGCAAATTAAAAAGTTAACTTTTTTGTCTCTACATCTTTTCTCTACATCACTTCTATTTGCTTCTCTGCCTTTGAATGTGTTAGACACAAAAGATAAATTTTTAATTTAGTCCATTAGAGTACTAAGTATAATAGAGTACAACTTTAGTTTTAAAAGTGTAATTAAAGTCTAGTAACAAAAAATAAAGTTTATTAAATAAAATATAAATAAGGTGTGTACTTTTGAATTAAAATAAAAAAGTAGACCTTATAACAAATAAAAATTTTCGCAAAATTGAATAAAACTTCATCTCTTACCGCGGTAATCACAAGCTAAATTTTTAACTATACCACAACATTTTCTCAAAGCGTTTGGATTGGTCAGATCTGGGTTCTTGCAGTCAATAACAACTGATTTGGCATTTTCAGCTCTCTTCTTTCGTAAAACATTATTTTCTTTAGGTATGACATTTGATCCCACTTCATTTTCTTTAATTAACGGCATTGTACTTCCCAAATCTATCATTGCAATCAAAGAAATTAGAATTAAAATAAATAATATTGTAACCATTTTTAGGCTTTTTGGTTAAAGAAAAAACAAATAACTGATTTTTGTATGCTCACCTGGCTTTTAAATAGCGCCAAAATAAACAAAAAATAGTTGAATATAAAACGAAAAAAATCACATGTTGGAAGTGAAGTTTTTGGTCCATTGACACGTTTCATGTTGGTTTATTGTAAAATTATTTATATTAACTAAATAAAAAACAAAAAATTAAAAATATTTTATAAGGGAAAAGCAACGATTAATAAAATAAGTAAAATTATTTTATAACTTTATTAAGAAATATTTAAAAAAAATGGTCATATTTATGCTCTAAATCTAATAAAATATTAAACCGCCTGATTTTTATTATTTTTTTAACGGTTGAAAATGTTTTTTTTACGACAAAAAATTAAAAATATATTGAAAATAAATATTAAAAAATATTTTTATACATTTAGAAATTTTTTTATAAACTCCCCCTTGCCGTTGCTGAAGTTAAATTGTATTTTTGTTTTAAAAATAATCGTTGTTGTGGTAGTGAAGAGCGTCGTTGTTGACGCACTTCAACATAATAACCATCGCGAACATTAGAGAAAATAAATTCCATTAGCTGAGACCAAGCTATTCTGATAATAAAGAATTTTGTATTTTAAATAGGATTGCATGGAAGGGAAAATACATAGCAAAAATCAGAATATTTTTTGTAAGCATCAAACTTTTGTATTTTCTAGAAATCAGAAATTTTTGTAAAAAACCAGAAGTTTGTATTTTATAAAACCAGAATTTTTAATTATAAAAATAATTACAGTGTTTCACATCGTTTTTGAGCACCGCCATGTCTAACACATTCTGCCACCATTGCATCTGCAATTGCAGAAAACAAATCTGGACGAAAACCAAAAATACAAAGTTGGGCAAATATTTTACCAAAATCAAAAGAAGTTGAAGCTATCTAATTTTTAAATTAATTTTAAAGAGAAAAAAATAAATTAAACTTTGTAAGGAAAATCAACATTGGCAACACAATCAGTGACTAGCCTAAAAATATTCATTGTCAATTGATCCACTGTTTCAGCACTCAAATTATTCATAAAAATTTTAAATTCAGTACGAAGAGTACAAGCACGTTTCAAAATTTTGTTTCCAATTAAAGGTCTAAAACAAACATAAAATTTAAATTTAAAAAAAAACTTTGCATGACGAAAACTCTGTTGAATTCGTAAACGAGTAAGTGTCGCCATTAAAGTTGAACTGTATCCAGCAAAGAAAACTTTTTTTGTGTTTAAAACATTTATGTTTCCAAAAGCATATCCAGATGAAGAACTTGGTTGATATTCATTAGCTTTTAGCTGAACTGTACAAACTGAAACACTTCGTGTTCTCTGCTCATGTTTTTGCTAAAAACAGAATAAAATATAAACATTGTATTTTTAAACTTTTTTACAAACTTTGCATTGTAAAAAATCAGAATTTTGCAAAAACAGAATGTTTGTATTTTTCACAATCAAAATGTTTGTAATTTTCAAAACAGAATGTTTGTATTTTTCAAAATCAAAATGTTTGTAATTTTCAAAACAGAATGTTTGTATTTTTCACAATCAAAATGTTTGTATTTTTCAAAATTAAATAAACTTATTCACCGTATTTTCTCTAATGTTTGCATTATCTCTATTAATCTGATTAAAAGTTGCCGAACAAGTTGAATTATTTTGTTTAACATTATCTTCATTCAGAATAGGCGTAATTAAGTTTGTTAGCATTGGAATCACTTCTGTTTCCTTTAATAATTTATTTTCATCTTTTTTCTTGACATAAAAATTTGTTTTTTGATAATTTTCTGGAATTTCAGTTCTGTTGTTTTTTCCTTGTTTTGTTGTTATTGTTGTTGATTGCGACAACAGTAAAGGCGTTGAATGTTCATTGCCCATTTTGTTTTCTTAAATAATATTATATAGGATTTAATTGTGTTAAAAAGCTAATTATTTCCTTCTTGTGGGAAAACTTTAAAGTATAAAAATATTAATTATGAGTAAATAAAAATAAATTAAAAAAACTTTGTATTAAATAAATACTATAAGAAGCTCAAAGGCTTAAAAATAAGTAATTAAAGATGAAAAATAAAAAAAAAGCATCCGGTGGTTATTTAATAAAAATAAATAAACAAATAATGCCCTAAAGGATTGGATAAATAAAGAAGATGATTCTGAAAAGGAAAGTTAGTTAAAGGAAAATTTAATAAAAAAGGAAGGTTGGAAAGTGGGTATTTTTATTTTAAGTTTATAAAAATACAAAAGTTTAATTAAAATCAGAATTTCTTGTGTTTTAGAAAAGGTTTAATTAAAATCACAATTTCTTGTGTTTTAGAAAATGTTTAATTAAAATCAGAATTTCTTTTGTATTTTCAACATTAAAATAATTCTGGTTTAATCTTTTATTATTTAGCGGAGGAGGAGGATATAGGTAGGTGGAAAAAGGAAAAAACAAGCAAGATTCTGCAAATAAAATGCAAAAAAAAATTTATTTATCCACCCAATTTTGTGTTTGTTTAATTTTGTTTATTCTGTTTTTTCCAAAATTTGTCAATTGGGTGAAATTGCCTCTTTAAATATAATCAAGCCACGAGTATCAATTACATAAAAAAGGAAAAAATGTTAAGAAAAGGACGAATAAATTGTAAAATAAAAAAAAGTTGTATTTCCTTTTGTATTTTTAATATTTCTGTATTTTTATAATTAACCCTCTTCTAAGAAATTACTTTCAAAAGTTATAATATTTAGTCATTTATTAAAAGCAAAACCATCTCCCTTACATGCTTTTAATATTTTTAGGACGTTAAAAAAGGATAAAAAGACATCCGATCCATCAAAAAAATGAAAGAAAAGGGCAAATTGCGCGTTGATAGGTTTTACTTTGAATAAAAAATATTTAAGGATTTTTTGGTAAATATGTATAAATTGTGCAATAAAATAACCAGTTAGTTATATCTTTAAACTTTTTTTTGAACAGATATTCTCTTTTTTATTTTTAATGTTTTTAGCTTACAAAAAGTTTAAACCTTCTTATATTCTGATTGTTTTTCCAACCTTTTTATTTCAAAGTAAAGTTGGAATAAATACAAAAGTTTAATTAAAATCAGAATTTCGTGCTTTACAAAAATGGGAATTGTGTGTTTTACAAAATCAGAAATTCTTGTATTTTAAAAAATCAGAATTTTGTATTTTCCAATATTTTTAATTAGATTTTTACAACTGGTTTTTTCATTGCATCAAAATTAAAAGGATATAAAAACAATTAGGAAAATTTGTTTAAATGATTGCGCTTTTCTCGACATTACAAAGCAAAATGCTAATCAAATTGCTGATTTTGGAGTAATTGCTATTGCTTTAAACTTTATGTTAATTTTTGATAAATTAAAAATTAAAGTAAAATATTTGTAAAAAATTTTACTTTAATTTTTTCCATCATAAAAAGACAATTCCGACCAGTAACTTTTCGCCGCCACAGCTACTTGTAACCTCTTTTAAAAGCTTCTGGTTGGAGTAAAGGATAAAGCAATAAAAAAATAAAATTTCTTTTTATTTTACGGATAAAAAAATAAAAAATATATCCACTTCTAATACACAGCAATTTATAACCTCGAGAATAATTTAAAAAATTAAAAAGGGCATCCATAAAAAACAACTTTATAATAATATTTTGCGGGGAGGAAACTAGCCAGCGGCAAAAGAAATAAAACCAGCATTAAAAATAAATGTAAAAATATAAGCTAAGATCACAGTTGAAAGAACAAGCAAAAAACCTAAGAGATTTAGCGGAAAAGAAAGGGAAGGTTTTTCTTTTTTTAATACAAAAAGGGAAAATTCCGCCTAGTAGCAGCTTTTCATTCACTACATATTTATTAACTAATTTAAAAAAGCTGTTAGTTGGATTTAGTTATATTTTTGTATTATTATTCACGATTTTTTAAAAATTATGTTAAATATTAATTTCAGAAAATGACCATTATTTATTTAATTTTGGTTTTTTTATCGTTGCAAAATTTAGAGGCTATTCCAGTACCTAGTTCTAAACTCTCTTCCCCACTGGTATCGATAGACAATGGTAAATTAAAAAAAAAAATTAATTTAAAACTTGGCTTTTTACTTAAAGGATGTATTGTCACGTTCGAAATTGTACCTGAACATATGCTGACTATAACCCTTCCTAATTTGAAACTGACAAAAACGACTGCTGTAAGCAGGTGAGACTCACACGAGTTTTGGTCTTATAACTCGTAAATTAATGAACTTTTAAAATAATTATCATTCGATATATTTTAAAAGGCTCTGATTTATTAAAATTCTAAACCATTTTAATTTAAGCCTGAACGAATGTGCTTTTGTTTGTTACTCAAACTTCTGCTCTGCTGCAATTTTCGAATTGGGACAGCCTGAATCTCGTTGTCATCTTCAAATAGGACCGAGTGAGACTTGTAACAGACGAGGACAAAGACATTACTCATTCAGGAATGAACCTAGAGCTATTATTAGTTGTATTCGCTGCAGTAAGTTTTCCCAAGACTCTAACAACTATTTTAATAATTTTCTCCTTATTTTATAAACCTTTAGGCCCATCCAAACCAGTAACAGTCTCCCATGATGCCGAACTCCCTTCTCACATAACAACAACTCCATTAATCTTCTTCCCCACAACAACAACTATAACAACAACAAATTCAGCATTTTCACCTTCTGCTAAACCTTTTGATGTCTCAACTTCCACCGCTTTAACTAATAAACTTGAAACGTTAGCTCCACCAACATTGCCCCCAGTCGCTCCAATTGCACCCCAGGCTATCCCAAATGTAAACCTTTCATTTATTTAAATAATTTTAAATTTAAAGGACCAAGTGTCAAAAATTCAACAACAAACGACTATTCTCCCACCACTTCCTCTAGAAGACGGAGAAGAAACTAAAATAGGGTCAGACGATGCAGCTAATATACCAAAGACAGAAGAAAACTTTGATAAAAATGGAAATGAAGAGAAGGAAGGGGAAGAGATTAGGAAGAAGAAACCAAAAGAAGAAGAAGAACAATTTGTAAAAAGAACAGTTTTACAAAAAACGGAAAATGAAGGGGAAAATACTGTTGAAAAGGAAGTGATTACTAAGGATGAGGATGAAGAACCCAAAAAATTATTTAAAACAGTCTTTTCGTTGGATTTGCTTGCTGAAATGCATTCTAGAAAAGGGTGGCAGATTGCAGCTCATTCAAAGGATAAAATGGTCAGTTGTTAAATGGTTAAATTAAGAAATGTCAAAATTAATTGAAAAAGGATGAGGAAGAAAGGGGGATTCATAACCTAATTAATTAAGGTTTAATTTCATCTTTAAGGTTATTGAAAAGTCCAAAAAAGAAGACAATTTGACTAAAGACAAGAATGATGAAAAAGAAGACTTTATATTTTTAAAAGAAAAGGAAAAGAAGTCAGACAAAAAAGAAGTAGAGGAAATAGGTAAGAGAGAAAAAATAGAGGGAAAAGAGTCGGTTGATGAAAAGGTTGGAATAAAAGGAGTAAATGAAGGGGTGGAAACAAAAGAAGAAATTAGAAATAGGAAGGAAGAGAAGGAAGAAGAAGAGAAGAATTCAGCAAAGAAGACAGAAGAGAAAGGGAAGAATAAATCAGGGGAAGTTGAAGATGATGGGAAGGAGGTGATCGAGAAGAATAAAAAGGAAGAAGAAAAAGAAAGAAAGGAAGACAATAATGAGGAGAGGCCAATAATTAAGAAATTAAAAAAAGAGGAGGATGATTTATTTAAAAGAAATTTAAAGGTACAAACTTTGGATCTAATAAAAGAAGTAAGTAATAAATTTAAAGAAATTGAAAACGAAAAAGATTTTAAAGAAGAAAGCAAAAATATAAAAAGTAGTGAGAAAGAGCCAGAGACAAAGAAGAACAAGGAGAAAGACAAAGTTTTAATAGAAAATGAACTTATTTTGACAACAACAGGATTTAGTATTAATATAAGGGAAAAAGGTGAAGATGAGAAGATGAAGAATGAAAAGAAGAATAAGAAGGAAATGTCGGAAGAGTTGGCCAAGGAAGAGAAAGGAATAATTAGAGAAGAGAAGAAGGAAGAAAAAAGGGAAGATGAGGAGAAGAAGAGGAAAGAAGGATCTTCTACCAGGTGGATACTTGAACGAGTAAATACAGAAGAAGAGAAGAAAAGGGAAACGGAGGAGATTGGAAATAAAGAGGAAGAAGTGAAGAAGAAAAAAGTTGATGAGTCAACTCTATTCTCTACTGATGATACAAAGGAAGAGAAGAGTAAAGCAGAAGAGAAGAAAATAAAAGAAGAAAGAAGAATTAAAGGAAAGGGGGAAGAAAAAAGTGAAGGAATAGGAGAAAATGAAGAACATGGAAAAGAAAGGAAACAGGAAACAAAGAAAGAGAAAGACGAAAAGAAAAAACTGAAGAAAATTGAGGAAAGAGAAGAGGAAAATGTTAGAAGAGTTTTAGAAGAAGAAAAGGATAAGAAAACGAAAATTGAAGGAAAAGAAGATGAAGGCAAAATTGATGGAGAAAATAAAGTAACAAATAAAATGGAAGAGACAAAAGAAAAGAAGAAAAATGAAGGGAAGAAAAGCGTTGAAGAAGAGGATGAAAATAATTCTTTCGATAAAACGAAAAAGGAAGAGTTGGATTTATTGAAGAAGAATGAAACGAAGGAAAGGGAAGAATTTGTGATTAGAAAGAAAGTCGAGGTTGGAGAAATAGAACAGTTGAAGGAAGAACCAGTTGTTAATAAAAAGGCTGTAGAGGATGAATTAAAAGTAGATAATGAAGAAAAAGGGAAGGAAATAAAAAAGGTAGAAGAGAAAAATGTTAAGGAAAGCGAAGAATGTGAAGAGTCTGAAGAATCGGGTGAAAAGAGGAAGGGAAGATTAAATAAGGATGAGGTAGGTAAGAAGATGAAGAAGGGAAGAGAAGAAGAAGAACAAAAGAAGAGAAAAGAAAAGGAGGAGGAAGTGAAAATAAAAGAAAGAAGAGAGGATGAAAAGATGGGGGAATCCAAAATAAATGGAGAGGAAAAGAGAATGGAAGAGGTTAATACAAAGATAAGAAGAGAGGAAGAAGAGACGAGGGAAGAAAAGGGTGAAGAAAAATCGAAGAGAAAGGAGGATGTGAAAAAGGATGAAAATGACGAATCTGATAGTAAGAAGGGAAGAGAAGAGAGGGAAGAAAGTAAGGACGAAAAAGCAAAGAGAAAAGACGTAAAGGAAGAGGAGGATGAAGACTCGGATAAAAAGAAGAGAAAAGATGTTAAGGAAGAGGAGGATGAAGACTCGGATAAAAAGAAGAGAAAAGATGTTAAGGAAGAGGAGGATGAAGACTCCGATAAGAAAAAGAAGAGAAAGGACGTGAAGGAAGAGGAGGATGAAGACTCGGATAAAAAGAAGAGAAAAGATGTTAAGGAAGAGGAGGATGAAGACTCTGATAGGAAAAAGAAGAGAAAAGATGTTAAGGAAGAGGATGATGAAGACTCTGATAAGAAAAAGAAGAGAAAAGACGATAAGGAGGAAGAGTCAGATAGGAAAAAGAAGAGGAGAGACGATAATGATGAGGAAGACTCTGATAGGAAAAAGAAGGAAAATGAAAGGGAAGAGAGAGAAGAGAAGGAAGAATCAAAAATTGTAAATGTAAAGGAAGACTTGACAAGATTGAAAAAGGCAAAAGAAAGCGATGGTGTATTAAAGTACGAGAAGAACATTGAAACTAAAACAAACATAAAAATCGTAAGCGGAAAGAAGGACGAAAAAAGAGGGGAAAAAGAAGACTCACAAATTAATCAAGAAAAGGAAGAAATAAATTTAAAAGATGATAAAACGAAGAGAAAAATAGGGGAAATAAATGAAGAAAAATTTAACGAGGAAAATTCAAGAAAAATTGACGAATCAAAAGGTGAGGGGGATAAGTGGAGTGAAGATAAATTAAGGAATTTGGATATGTCTGCAGAGAAGAGAATTATAGATGAAAAGATTGATGAAGAGGAAGGTAGGAAGGAAGAAAAAATGGAAGAAAAGAAGGCAGGAAAGAGAAAGGAAGAAGAAGAGAAGAGGAGTGAAGAAATAGAACAGGAAAAGAACAGAAGAGAAGACCTAAAAGGTGAAAATTTGGAAGAAGAAAAACAAGTAAAGAAAAAAGGGGAAGAAAAGGAACTAAAAGAACGCGAGGAAATTAAAACAAAAAATGAAGGTAAAAATAAAAATAATAAAAACAGTGAAGAAATTGTTACGAATGAAAATGCTTCTGAAGCAAAGAAAAGCTTAAATAGTGAGGAGACTCCAAGTAAAAGAAGCAGAGCACATCAAGCAAAAACTGTTGTAGCAAACGATAAACTTCCAATTACGGGAAGGTAAAAAATTTTTTACGAAATTTAAAGGGAACACTAGAGTATAGAAAATTAACATTAGAGTCTAAACAAACTAAAAGCACATTCGAGTCTCAAAAATTAAAAATAACTAGAAAAGTACGTTAGAGGCGCAAAAATTAAAAATAGACTAGTCATGAAGATTAAAAGTAAAATAGAATATTAAATTACCAACCTTTTTCTGTTCTTAAGGTCAATCAGCTCATTAGTTCCAAACAAATTGAACGAGGTAGAAGAGCCAGAATTACGTCCAGTTCCATCAACAATAAAATTAGAAAATGGTTGTTTCATAACATTCCAAGCAGAAGCCTTAGCCAATCGTCCAAAGAATTTTACAGCTCCATTTGAATTAGAAATACCAGTAGAATCATTAGAAATTTGTGCTGTTAGATGTTACCAAGACGGCTGTACAGGAGCGTTGTTTCATTCAAATAATAAGAGTTGTATTTTGGGCTATGAAGACAAACACTTTTGCAATTCAAAACCTATAATTAGCAGATTTAGACATTTGGCACAATTAAATAATATAAACCCGTTGTGGATACATTGTGTTACATGCCGTGAGTTTTTTAAAGAATATATTTCAACGTGTATTTATCAAAATGTTCAATTTCAAAACACCTAAAATTGAAATAAATAACTAATTTAAGACATTTAATTGACATGAGAAACAAAGAAAATTAGAGAAACATTAGAGTCTTAACGAAAATAAAATTAAAAGTACATTGGCGGGGTTAAAAATGTGCTCGAAATTAAATATTTATAGGCCCAGAAGTGAATAGAGTAACAGGAGATTTGGATATTGCCTCTTCCTTAAATAGTAATGCAAAAAAGGATGAAAGAAAACAACAAATAAAAACAAAAGAAGAAATTTTAACTTCAACAACAAAGACAACACCAAAAGCACCACTAGAAACAAAAGCACCACTAGAAACAAAAACATCAATAGAAACAAAAATAATATCCTCAACCCCTTCAATATCTCAAAAACTTTTGGTTACAACAAAACATTTAGAGAATAAAACATTACCAACAATAAATAGCATTCTTATTGGGCTTACAAACATTTCTAGGAGTAAAACATCTCTAAAACCCCCAACAATTAATACTATTTTATTACCAAAAACAAACACTTTTCCTCCTACGAACACAACAAACAAAAAGACTGAAAACACAACAAGCAAAAACATAGAAAACACAACCAGCAAAAACATTGAAAACACAACAAGCAAAAACATAGAAAACACAACAAGCAAAAACATAGAAAACACAACAAGCAAAAACATTGAAAAAAACATTGAAAAAGGAGTCAACATTACAAACACAAAAACAATAGAAAAAACAAACTCATCACTTGGAAAAGAACCAGAAACAATTAAATTAGATAATGGTTAGAGATAAAAGTTAATTTTAGAGTCTAAAAAATTTATGTTTTCTTTAAGCTTGTTTTATTACCTTCCAAGCTGAGCCTTTGGCCAATAGACCAGCACATCACAAGGCACCTTTTGAATTAAAGTTGGATGTTGAATCTGTAGAGATTTGTGCCATTCGCTGCTACCAGGTAAAACATCATCTTTCAGACTCTAAAATACTTGAATTAAAAGGATGGCTGTACTGGTGCCATTTTCAACAAAACCAGCAATACCTGTGAACTCAGCTATGAAGATAAATATTTCTGTTCATCAGCTCCAATAATAAGTCGATTTGCTCATTTGGCAAATTTGCGTACTCTAAATGTCCTTTGGATTCATTGTGTTAATTGCCGTATGTTAAATCTAATAAACTTAATTAATTAAAATAATTAGGACCTGAAGTTAATCGCAAAACTGGTCAACTAGAAGAGGAACATAAGAGGCCTTAAAATAGTGTACTAATTATAGAAAAATATTAAATATTTGTGTGCATGTCTACATATTAATACGCTAATTGTTTTTAATTGTTTAAATATTTTTAATAAATGAGAAAAACATTTTCTAATTTAATAAATACAAGCGTGTGTAGCCGTTTCGCGGCTCCAAACCGCTCTTTTGCTCTTCTTTCTATACGAATTTTTTAAATTATTTTAAAATTTATCTTTTAAGTTCTAATACTTAAAAAATATAAACTTAAAGCCCACTCGTATCAAAAATTTTGAAAAGTTTTTTTTAATTTATCAAAAATTCCTGGACCTTGACCATGGAATAATTTGGAAGTTTGTTAGGAAACATTGTCTTAAATTATTTTTAAAAAATATGTTATAAGTTCTAATACCTAAAAAATATAAACTTAAAGGGTAAAAATATGGAATTTTGGACTTATAATTTTTCCAAATTTTTAACTTTTTTGCTTTTTTTCTTTTTTGCCCATCCAAAATGCCTATCTGAAAAATATAAGCCCAGGGCTTATATTAGAGAATTTACGGTATATTGAAAATGAGAAAAACATTTGAACAGCTTAAAACTTAAGTTTATACATTACGACAACTTGACATTTTTTTGTAGATATTTTGAACTTTGAACACTTTGACAAGCATAAAAATAAATTTCATAATTCAGGGTAAAATTCACATGTAACGTCACTAAATTAAATTTAATAAATTGCCCTTGAAAAATTTGCAAAAATATTCAAATAAACTAGTTAATTTATTCTCTTACCTTAATATTTTCTTCCTTCAATTAATTATTTAAAAATTTGTTATTTTTTTCCTCTTCAAATTAATTTGTTTTTAATTTATTAAGGTTATTTCGTCAATGTTTTTTCTTTAAATTTTTATATTTCAAGGTTGAAAATTAAAAATTATTCTACAAACGAGGTCAGAGTGTTTAACAAAGCAGTCGACGCTTAAATGCTAAATTCTGTTTCTTTGGAATGGAACGCCCGATTTGGCTCTTTTTGGTACCAGATGATAGAAGAAGCGCTTCTCTACAAAACTAACAAAATCAGGTTTTTAGACATTTTGAAAAAATAAAAGTTTATGTCAAAAAAGGAAAGTAGTGTCTGTAAAAGTGTTTTTTCGAAGTTTTAACCGTAACCTTTTACGCAAACTTTTCTTTTTTATTTTGTTTTATAGCAAATTTTTTGCTCTATCGAATGGTACCAAAAACATTAAAAAAGGATTATCTATTCAAAAGTTAAGGTGTCAAAACTGAAATGGTCGCCCCCTACAAAATTAATTTTTTTGGTTGAAAAAATTTTTTTTAATTTAAAATAATCTTTCTAAATTAAATTAAATTATGTAAAAAAAAAAGCGTTAACAAACTCGTCAAATTCTACTATAAATAATTTAAATTAATTAATTTTTCTCCTTAAATCAAAATAAAAAATTAAAAATATTTTTCCGTCAAATTTATTAGACAAAAAAGTTCCCCATAAAAAAGAAGGGTGTGCTAATAAATAAATAAAAAATATTTTCATAAATTAAAATAATAGAAAGAGCAAAAATATTTTTTAAAATGGGCGGTAAATTGGCCGAACAAAATTATTTTATTTTTCGCACAAAATTTTTTCCTTTGACCAAATTTTATTTTTAAATAATATTTTTAATTTATTAGTTTATTTATTTTGAGAGAATATTTTTCTATTAACATCCTCCATTTATTTTAATTTAATTTTCTTTTCTTTTAATTCTTCTAAAAAATAATTGCAAAGTAGACGGCTTCGAAGTAAGACTGGTCTGACATTTTTCCCTATAACTTTTGTTGTGATGGTCCATTCTTAATGAAATTGGTACCATTCGATAGAGCAGAGAATTTTCTATAAGATAGCCAAAAATTAGAATTTTGGATCTTTGGATTAAAAAGTTATGATTTTTTAAGTGAGTAGATACTCAAAAGGATATATTTTAAGTCATTTTATTGGCCATTTCCGCTGCTGTCTAAATTAATTAAATTATAAAATAAGTATCCAAAATTGAAAAAATAAGTGAAACAGAAAAAGAAATGCGTCTTTGCAAAAATTTTAAAAATTTTTCTTTTTATAAAAAGGAATATTTATAGATTTAATTAATTTAGTGAACACTCTCTACTCTACTAATTCACCGATCATTTATAAATAAATTATAAATAATTTATTTATAATTTTACAAATTATTCTTTCCAATAATTTGCTCATTTTTAGAGTCATTTTTTTAATTTAATTTAATTTTAAAATTTAAAAATGAAAGAAATTGGTGGTTACGAGGGTGTTTAGTACTGCACTTTTTCCTTTATAATTCTTGTATGGATATTCTGATTTTTATAATTTTGGTACATTTCGATAGCGAAGAAATTCATCTATTAAATTAGAAAAAATCAGAATTTTAGCTTTTGTAAAACTTTTTATATGGCGTTGGAAGGCTACTTTTCTGGAGTTAATGTCAGTTTTTTAAGTTTAACTTTTCTAGTTTAAATTTAAAATTTTTGATTTTTTGATATTTTGTAGAGAATTTTCTTCTCTGTCTAATGATACCAAAACTGTAAAAAACTGATTTTTCAATCGAGAGTTATTGGAGGTAAAAGTCGGCTTGTTCAGCTGTCCATATCCCTTCACTTATTTGTTAGGCGGAGAAAATAAGACAAAGTTGAAACTTATTGAAGAAAATATTTTTTGTTTGTTTCTATTTAGAGTAGAGAATATTATTTAATTTTTTAAATTTTATTTTTATTTTTTTGTTTATAAAAATAATTCAAAAATTACCCTAAAATGACAAACAAACAAAAATATTTTTACTAAAAAAATTTATAGTAATTTAATAAAATATCAATTTGATGGGCAAATTAAATGTTTCCATTTATTTTCTTTTTAGTTTAAATTTTAGTACTTTTATTTTATTTATTTTTTTGTTGCCTAATAAACTTGGGTAAAACATTAATTGAATCAAACTGAAAAATAAGAACGCGGAAATGTTAAATTTTACTAATTAAATTACGGAACTTTCTTTTTTGATTTATTTGTTTTTATATTTTATTTTCAAAAAATTATATAAATTAGAATAAATTAATTATTTTAATTTCTTTATCCATTTCTACGTTTTTATTGGGATGAAATGTCATGTTAGTTCTTTGCCCATGAAATTGAGCAACGATGGGTTAGAAGCGTTAAATTTTGCTTAGATATACCTTAATGTTTTATCTAACTCAACCCAAAATTTTAGAATTTTTCGTCAAGTATTTCCAAAGTTATGGCCAAAAATTGCCTAAAATCCAAATGATCAACACTAATATTCTGATTTTTAAATATAGTGAACCAGAAATTCTGAAATTTTTAAAAGAGTTAGGTAATACGCTTAAGAATATTATGCTAAAATTTAACAGCTTTAAGTTCTCAAATGAGTCTTTTATGAAGCAAAGAGTATGTGTTCCTTATCCTCTACATGACGCGAGCCTTATCTCTACTCACTTTATTTTTTTTTAATATTTTTTTTGAATTTTTTTGGCTATTTATTAATTTATTTATTTTTTAGTATTCTTCAAAATAATTCTGTTCTAAAATTTATTTTAAAAAATGGGCGTCGATGGAACAGGTCAACAGCCAGGAATGAATCCAAATGATAGCAGAATTCGTTTAGCTGTTTATGATGTTCAAAAAGTAAGATATTTAATTTAAGAATATTAAATTCTGTTGTTTTTTTTTATTATTTAAGCAATTTCGCATCTACCACATGGGGGTGCTCGTTAAAGGCCAAGAATTCCATTATGGCATGCGTATTGGAGTTTTTTCTTGCGCTCCAATGAACGAAAAGAAAACTTTTAATGTACGATATGTGAATAGACTAATCAGATGGAGAATTAAATTTATGTAAGTTTTTTTTTAATTATTTTTAAGTGAGAGAAATGGGTGAAAAGGGTCAAAAATGTCGGTTTTTTGACTATAACTTTATTTGAAGCTTTAGCAAAATTCTGATTTTTTGAAATTAAATAGCTATTTTAATCTTCTATAAAATGAAACCAAAAGTGCCTTAATCGGTTCATGCGTTCCAAAGTTATAAGCAAAAAACTAACCATGGTCATTGTCTATGAAAGGGACAGGAATCTGATTCTGACCTGCACAGAAAAGAATTCTGATCTTTTAAGATATTTTTTGGGGCTATCAGAATTCTGATGTTTCGGAAATAAATTAAAAAACACTTAAAATAAATTTTTAATAATTTAAAAATTTTTCATTTTTTAGGCGCTTCATCGATAGACTAAATTTAACGACAAATCTAACAATGGAACAAATTCTCCAAATAAAGGAAGAATTAAGTAAAAAATATCGTAAAGATAATTATAATTTACTTACCCATAATTGTGTTGATTTTGCTAAAGAGTTTGTTAAAAGAATTGCTGCCCCAGTGCAAAGAAGCCGTTTATTCTTTTGGCCTCAAGAAATGAGACAGCCCTTAATTATTACGCCTATACGCCTTATCTTTCAAGAGAAGGAAAAAGAGGTCAAAAAGGCGGATGAAGAATTGTTAATACAAAACAAGGAAATGTAAGGAAAATTTTCTGAGACTCTAATGTCCAGTTACTAAAACTCACTTTTTAGAAGTCAGAAAGACAGAGGAAAACAGCACAATCATCAACGTTTATATATTACTACAATAAAGATAATGCCTTTAAAAGAAGAGGAGCATGATTTAAAACAAGAATTTCTCAGATTTTGAAGGAGAAAATTATTTTAAAAAATTTTTTTCCTTTATTTAATATTGTGTTAAAAAATAGAAATTTTTCCTTTAAAAATAGGTTTTAGTTGTATATTAATTTTAGTTTTATTTTTTTCTATATTTTAAATTAAATTAAATTTTATTTGTTTTTAAGCTTAAAAAGGGTTAGTAAAAGATTCAAAGAGGATAATGCAATTAGAGACAACGTTAAAAGAAGAGAGTGCAGATGGTTAGGTTATAAAAGAAGACTTTGTTAACAGGCGTAAAGAAAGTTCATTTTAATTTTGTGGTTATTTTATTTTTGGCGTTACGTTTATTTTTGCGTTTCTAGAATTTTCTTTAGTTTTGTTGTTTTTGTTTTTCATTTACACTTCCGACCAAAATACTTTCCAAGCGCTTTTTCATAGGTTATCTCGATATCTAGATTAGGGTAACATACTAAACAAGCCCTGTGGAAGGTATTTTGGTTGGAACTCCCTGCTTTATTTATTCATATTTTCAGTTACTTTTTCTATCTGTTAACGCTATTCTTTTGCCATTATTTGATTGAGATGTGACAATTAACTTTCTATAATTGTTCATTTACTGATGTGAGGTCATTTGCTGAACCAGGAACCTCTTGCTTATGTTCAACCAATTGGACTGCTCTACTGAGGTGAGGTCATTTGAAGCTTTTGAACTAGGGAGTCTCTTGCTTATGTTACAACCAATGGACTGTTCTACTGAATGTTTTGTGCTGTTGTTTTTCTAAGTTTGTTTACTATTAATTTTTTGTGTTTTTGTTTTGCCACTTTTTTGGGTTTTATACTTCTGTCGATTTATTGGGCTGATCGCTTTTCTTTTTTCTCTCAATTTTCGTTCCTTTATGTTACTGCTCCCCTTCAACAAAGCACATCATTCAGCGCATTCCACAACTGCCCACCACCTCCACCACCACCTCTCCTTTTTTTATTTTCTGCCACTTGCTTCCGACTATAAAAATTCCATTCTCCTATCGCTCAACATTCCTCCTCCTCCTCTTTGCATTCTTTTGTTGCTCCCCTTTAGTTCTTTCTAAAATTGATTGCTTCCAATCAGGGAAGTTAAAAAATAAAGTATTTTTATGCTTGCATTTTTAGGGTCTTTTCTGGCCAAAGATTTTGAGGAGAGGGGATTTGTTTATTTTTGGAAGAATTAGGAGAACCGTAGGGGCAAACAACCTCCAAAATTTGAAGCTTAAGAATTTGAGGAGCCCAGAAAATCTACCAGAAAACTGTCAAGCTTTTTTAACCTTAACTTCACCATAAATGGGCTACCTTTTCTTTTCTTGTTTTTGAGGACTTTGACCCTCACTACCATCCCTTAATAAAATATTTAAAAAATTTCAGCTATTCTCCTCTCTCAACTAATTTAAAAATTAAATTTCAAAAAAAAAATTGTTTACTAAAATTCCCATATTTTCCCCGCACTTTAACTAAAAAACATAAATGCTTAATACCCACAGATTATTGCGAAAAATAAAAATATGCATTTACACACACACATTCCTCATTTCTTTCTCTTCCGCATTCCCTAGAAAAATTCTTTTCTTTCTAATCCAGTAATATTAAGGAATTTTAATTAAGTATATTAACTTTATGAATATTTTGAATGGTTGAAAAATAAGGAGCAAATTGAGAGAGAAATTTTTTATTCCCACGATGTTTTTCTTTTCCAATTTTAACTTTTATTTTTGAAAAATATAGTTGGTCTAATCCCCAAGAATCTAAAAAATTTAAAAATCCAAAAATGTAGCGATCCTAAAAATCCCACGGAACTATTTTCTACTTAACAACCTTTACTTCGATGTTAAAATCTTGTGAGCTTTTCTGAATCTATTAACCCATTAGTTTCTCTTCAGTGTTTAAGTTTCCGTCTTATTTTCCTTCTTAACCTGCCTAAAATCTGACTTTTAAACCCTTGACCTTTTAACGTTGATCTTTTGGATCTGTCTATTATTTTCATCAACTTTTCAATATACTTTATTTTTCACTTCTTATTTCTTCTCATAATCAATCTTTGCAGAAAGTAATACACACAAACAAACTAACTGAAACGCGTTATTAACAATTTTATTTAATTTGTTAATTTTTATTTTTTTAAGAAAGTTATTTTGACCAATATTTAAATAAATTGTTAAATAAAAAAAATTTTTAATTTAAGAAAATGGCCACTACAAATTCCGTTACTTCATCCAATACATCTACTACAACTTTATCACCTTTCAATATTACAACAAATTCTCCCCCTACAATTTCCTTCTACTCGCCTGGTTTACCTAATAATTGTATTAATATTCCGCCTGTTTCTTCTTTAATAATTCCGCCTTTCTCTAATACTTTACCTGCACAAGAAGCTTCTTCAAGTTTGCAAAATTCAAGTTTATTATTACCCAATATTTTTATTAATAATTTATTACAACAACAACAACAGTTGTTAAATGTGTCGGAAGCTTTGCCTGGATTAATTGGTTTTTTTTAATTAATTTCTATTTTTTTAAATTTTTTTAAAGCTTCTTTTTTGCATAATTCTGGTCAACAACAACATTCATCTCTTTTTCTTCCCCTACAACAAACAATTGAATTACTTAAACAACAGCAACAAGGCTTACAATCTTCCCCTTTTATCTCGCAGTTTCAAGCAATGGATTTCTCTTCTGGACAACAGAAAACGACAAATGCAATAGAGGTTAGCTGCAAACTTTAAAGTTTATTAATTTTAAGATTACAATCTGGAAAGAATAAACTTGAATTTTAGCTTCAAGTTTGTTTTTCAAAGTTGAAGCATATTCCTTTAAGCTCTAACAGATTAAATAGAAAAAATAAGGCAAATATTTAAGGTTCGGTATGGTTTGGTGGGTAAAATACTTGCTTCCTTGTTAAGGATCTCAGGTTCGATACCTTCTATTAGTTTTGAACGTATAATCTTTGATTTGTTGTTTTTTACAATTTTAAAGTTTAGTTACTGCGAAGTTTATTTTTTTTTAAAAATTATTTTACAGGCGTTTGAAGCTGCTGCCCTAACCAACTATCAAAAACTTTGCAAAACTTCTGTGATAAAACCCCAATTACCTCCTCCAACAACACAAATCAACGGAGTTGAAGGATTAAATATTCCTCCAAACTTTTCTAATCCACCTTCTTTGGAACAACAATTGGTATACTATTTTTTAATTTTTTTAGAGCTTCCTTTTTTAAGCTTGCTTTGCTCAGTCTTCAACAAAAACCTTCACATGCAACACAAAATGGAAGCGAGGTTGCATTAATTAATGGCCTTGGGAGAACTGAAATTAATTCAATTAGCACCAATCAAACCCATCAAAGTACGCAACAAAATTCTTTAGACTCTTTTAAAAATGATAAGGTTTTTTTTTCTTTTTTTTTTAAATTTAATTAGGGGTTTCTCTGTTATTTTTTTATTATTTTGTAGACGTTAAAAGATTTTTTGCATTTTTCTTTCTCCTTTGGTCCAAAATAGCTTATCTTGAGTGCTTCCTCTTACACCTTTAGGCTTCAAAGAATTTTTTAGAGGAACTTTGTTCTTAACTGAGAGAAAGGGAAGCTCAATTTTTCTGTTTCAACTCTGAACCTCAACCCTTTTGTTTAGAAATACAATTTGTGTCTTATTCTGTATCTTTAGGAATCTAAAAATTGTTCAATTAGACGAAGCTCTTCATCTGTTTCTTATTATAAAACCTGTAGCAGTAATAATGCTGATGTTAGTGAACACTTTAAAAGAACATTTTCTGGTAAATGGCCCAAAAGACTACCTTCAACATCCTTGCGCTCTTCATATATAGGGAGGGGAGGAGGTGGAGGAAATACAAAAACAAATAAAGAAGGTATTTCAATTGAAGAAGGACGTGAAGTTGAAAGTAATAATTATTTAACTGAACAAGGTGAAAAAAGAGATGAAAGTTTTTTGACAATAAAGATGGAAAAAAGACCTTCCTCAGCCTTTAAAAATGAAGAAGAAATTTTGCAAAAAATTCAAATGTCTGGAGGGACGAATTGTCACCTACGTCAACAAGTTGGGTATACACTTATTAGAAGACTAAACTTGACTAGTGAGGATAAACAAGGTTTTTATTATTTTTTGGGTTGTTTTCGGTTCTGTTATATCCCTTTCTTTCAGCCTACTAGGTGGTGTGAAGGGAACGGTTCCTTCCAGCCTACTAGGTAGTGTGAAGGGAACGGTTCCTTCCAGCCTAGGTGAATAAGCATAATTCCATTTTTGGCACTAACTGGGAGGTGTGACAGAACCGATAGATTAACTTTTATTATTTTTGTTTTTCAGTGGAAGAACATTTTCGCAAATCTTTAGGAGATGATAAATTTAAACAGATTAGAAGTAGTCAGGGACATAATAAGGAAGAAGACTTGAATCCAATGGATGATGATATTGAGGTTTAGATAGTCAATAGTATATTTATTTTTTAAATTTTTAAACAAAGGGGGTTTATGCATTTATTTATTAGTTTTGGGGTTTTAAGTTTAAAGAACTTTTCCATTTATTCCCATTTTTTGGGCTTGTTCTTTTAATATTTTTTCTGTTTTGGTCAATAATATGCTGGAATATAATAAACCCAGTTCTAAATGATTACCACAAAAAGAAAGGGAGAATGTTGAGAAGTGGAAAAAGTTCTCTAAACTTCAAAATATCCTTAGCAATTTAATTGTTCTGGGTGCTACTTTCTGCCTATACTTTTTGTGATTATATTTTGTTTTTTTATTAAATATTTTTATATCAATTTATTAATGATTTAATCAATTTATATTTGTAATTAACATATTTTAAACCATTTTTTTCCTTTCACATTTCTTGTTTGAACGCCAGGTTAGTTAGTCGCGAAAACATTTTGCGCGACTAACTGGGCTATTTATTGATTTATAAATCATTTATAAATTCTTTAACTTTTTTCAGAAATTTTAGAGTTAAATAAATGTCAGCTCCTCGTCATATTTATGTTGTTCGTCACTGTGAAAGGGAAGACGATGTTAACCGAGTTTGGTACTTCAATAGTCATTTTACACGGGATAATCCTCCACTTTCTGAAAGAGGTGAAATACAGGCAAATGATTTGAAACGAGAGTATGTCTTTTAATTTTAAAGGGTTTTAGGAATTGTTTTAAGAATAGAAAGAGTATTTTATTCATTATTAATCTAAACCAAGTTTTATAGAATGTGGGGAACACTTTGAGGTACCTTTTTTTCACCTATACCTTCAACATAAACCGACCCTTGTATCCGTCAAATTGACTTGAACGTTAACACTAATTTTTTACAAATTTTGGTGTTTATGTTCAGAGAAAATTCTTTTTTTCTGGAAACTTGCCATTCCACAGATGTTAAAAATAAAGGAAAAGTGAACAAAGGGTACCTTCTTAAACCTTAAAACTTTCCAAAAGGTCCAAAAGAGTCGTTTGACCGGCCCAGTGTTCTTAAGAAAACTATTAAATTCACACTTTTTTAGATTTAAAAATGTACACATCGATTATTGCTTTTCTTCTCCATATGAGCGTTGTATACAAACTGCGACTAAAATTTTGGAAGGACGAACAAATTGTTTAATAAATGTAGAGCCTGGTTTTTTGGAGGTTTTTTTAGTTTAAAAGGTTTTGTTATTTTGATTATTAGTCAGGCTATTTAGTTAGAGAATCGGGAGAGAAACGCCCAAACTTTGAGACAGATAAACAATTGGCCAAAAGATATCTGAACATTATTAATCAGTGCTATAGACCGTTGTATCTTTCTCCTGCGGAGGGAGAGGTTTTTTTTAATTTTTAAAAGTTTTTTGGTTTTATTTTTGTGAGATTTTTAAGTCTGGTCTTCTTTTTACTGTTTCTGGACCTATTTTTAATGTTTAGTTTAATGATAGTGCTTGGTTTCTTTTCCTAAACCGCCTGGAAACTTGACTTTAAATAAGTAGAAATTGGGATTTCTTTTTTAAAGTTCCAATTAAAAAAATAAAATAACTTTACCATTCTCTTTACCTCCCTTTTTTAGTTTGAACCAAATACAACAGTTCGTGCATGCTTTGAACGTGTAAAACACACATTAACTCAATTGCTGAAAAAATGCGACGGTTTTCTTTAAATTTTTTAAATTAATTTATTTAATTTAATTTAGGAGATATTTTGATTGTTTCACATCAAGGACCCTGTGCTGCTGTTCAGGAGCATCTTTTGGATCTTAGAAGGTCTGACGAGGTTCTCTTTCCTGCACAGGCGACTGTGAGTAAGGTGGGGAGTTTTTTTTTATTTTTTTATTCCTTCCTTTAATCCTTTCTTCTTTCACTACAAAATGGTCAAGTGACATAATGGTCAAAAAATTTGATCTTTAAAAAATTATTAACTTCTGTTCTTAGCTTTATTTTGCTTTAATTTTTAACCATTACGTAAATTGACCATTCTACAATTTGACCATTTTGTCATCTGGCCAATTTGTAGTTTAAGGAGAAGGGATTAATGGATAAACGTAGACGCGCAAAATACCCTTATATTTTTTCTTGGCTGTGCGCCACATAAAAAAGAATTTTAAAAAATATTTAATTAAATGTAGTACGTTGAAGTGAACTTTCTTGGACAATATCCACATTTTGAGGAAGAATATTTATGCGATTCCAGTCATTTAACCGATACAAGTGGTTTAAAAGGAAAATGGTTTAATTCAAAAAGAAGAAGATAAATTTTAAAAAAATAAATTAAACTTGAATCAAACTTTTTTATTTGGCGCACAGCCTTTGGGTAATTTAAAAAAAAAATTTTTTTTTGAATTTTTTAAAAAATTCGTGAATATTTTTAATTTAATTTTAAATCTTTTTTTAATTAAAAAAAAATTATTTTCCTTATTTAATTTGCGTAATACAACACCAAATTAGAATAATAAAACTCGTTTCCCCTCCACCTAAGTTGTCAAGTTTATTTATTTTTTTATTTCTGTTTTTGCATTAATTTAATTATTCTTATTTTTAAGTACTTAATTTAATATTTTTTATTTAATAATTAAATTTAATTAAAAATTTTCCTATTTTTAAAAATTTATTTTTTTTTTAATCTGTCTCTTCTCTTTTAAAAATTATTTTTCTTAATTTCTTTTATTTTTTTTTTATTTTTACACAAACATTAAAGTAGCTAAAAAGTCCATTAATTCGGGGAGATGTGTGGTCGTCTATTTTTTTTCCTTAGAAAATTTTTAACCCTCCTCCCCTTCCATTCTCTCCGAAAATTAGATTTGTTATATGCTTGCACACAAAATTATATTATTTATGTTTTCTTTTATTTTTTTTTGTTGCCTTTAAGAAATGAAAGGAGAGAAAAAGCAAAAGGAGAGGATGTCCACACTTTTTGTTATTTTATTTATTTTGTTAAAATATTTTAAGTACTACATGCACATACATTTTGTCCAAAAAATTTATTTTCCTTTTTGCACCTCTTCTTGACATTTATATATATAATAATATGTATATAAAAACACATTATTCACTCTCTTTTGCGGGAATTCCTTGAAAGCAGTTGACTTAAGTAAGAAAAAAATCATTTTGGTTAGACTCTATTATATAAACATTTTTATTTTTTTACTTCCTTTTCTTATTTTTATGATCAGATTGTAGTTTTTACTTTTAGGTTTGTAATTTCCAAGTTTATTTTCACTTTTGTATTTTCCAAGTTTATTTTTGTATTTTCCAAGTTTATTTTTATTTTTGTAATTTTCAAGTTTATTTTCATAGTTTCCAAGTTTATTTTCAAGTTTATTTTTACTTTTGTATTTTTCAAGTTTATTTTTACTTTTGTAATTTCCAAGTTTATTTTGAAATGTTACTCATTGTTTGACCTTTTGATCTTCTGGGTAAAGTCTTCTTTAGTTGTGGCCTTCAAAATAGTCCGTTTTTGATGCATTTATCCCCTTCTGAAGAGTTAGTTGATGGCTGATTGATGATGAAAGACGTAAATAAAGCTCGATGATGAATTGGTCCTTTCAAAATTAAAAATCTATACCTTTTTAGTCTAACAATTTGCCGCTGCAGGTGTAGTAGTATAATGAAAGAGTTTTATAGAAAGATTGATGTATTTTTCTTTTTTTTTGGGGGGGAGTTTGGGTCATTGGACTGGATAATAGATCGTGCAGATAAGCTTTAGTCTTAATATTAATTTAAAAAGGTTTTGTGTCTACCTAAAAATACCAAAAGAAAGTTTCTAGATTTTGTAATTTTTAAGTTTTATCTCTTCAAGTTTGTATTTTCAAGTTTATTTTTAAATTTGTATTTTCTATATTATTATTAAGTTTAATCCTTTTTTAATAATTTTATTATTATTTATTTATTTTTAGTTATTTCCACTTATAAAGGATTTAAATAATTTTTAGTGTATTAAATTTGTACCAATTTTTTAAATTAAAATAATAAAGTACATTAATAGATAAATATTTAAATCCCTTTTTTAGATTTGTATTTTTCAAGTTTATTTTTTTATTCAAGTTTATTTTGTTTTCAAGTTTATTTTTTTATTCAAGTTTTTTTTATTCAAGTTTTGTTAAACATTTTTATTTGTTTCAAGTTGGTTTAAGTAAGTTTTTTTTCTGATTGTATTTCAAGTTTGTAAAAATATTCTTTTTTTAAGTTTGTAATAAGTAAGTTTTATTTTTTCTGAATGTTTATTTTTCTCTAATTTTAACCAGACTTTTTTTTATTTCTTTAAACATCATTCCTTTTTATATTTGTCGGTATTTAAAACTAAAAAAGGAAAAAAAACATTGAGCAGGTTTCAACAATTATTATTAATATTTTTGGAGGTTGATGATTCTGAAAAAGAGTAGAAAAAGGAAGAATTTGTTTCTTTTCTTTTTCCTTTTTTCAAGTGGATAAAAAGAGGGAAAAGACGTTTTAAGTGGGGATTGAGTATATTTTTTTTTATTTTTGGCCTCGTAAGTGGACATGTATTATATGTATACCTATATATTTAACACCAAAAAAAAATATATAATTTTTTAAAATATTTTATTCATTTAATTTTTTCTTTTTTTCTTCCTTTATTTTAAATATTTATTTTAATAATATTTATTAACAAAACAATCCTTTATTTTTATTTATTTATTTATTTATTAAGTGCTGCTATAAATAACATTGACCTAAAGAAATAATATTTATTATTATTAAATAATTTAAACAAATCTCCCTCTATCTCTTCCTTCCTTTTCGTATAAAAATTAATATATCCATATAGTGATTGAAGGAAAAAAAAGAAAAATTAATTCCCTATAAAACTGGGGGAATTTCCGACGATTATTAGTCTTTTTTTTGTTTAAAAAAATTTTTTTTCTTTCTCGATTGCTGTGAAAAATAGGGGAAAAAAGGATATATAGTATAAAATGTCTCATCAATCAGTTAGTCTTTCCTTATTTTTAAAATTAAACTAAATATTATATCAACAGCTTTTTTGTCTTTTTGAGTACACTTTTTTATTTATTTTGCAGAAATTGTGTATATTTTTTTTTATTCTTTTTATTTAATGTGTGGGCAAAAAAAAAGGATTTTTTTAAATTATTTTAAATTAATGTAAAAATTCTATTTTTTCTCTTAAAATTAGGATTTTTTTAATTATTTAAATTTTCTAAATTTGTCTAAAATTTTATCTTTTATTTTATTTTGTAGCTAATTTTTGCTCTATAAAATTACCCTAAAATTGTCTAAAACGGATATTTCTAAGTAAAGTTATCCTAAGTGGCGCCCAATAGGTTTAGCGCCTAAAAGTAGGCTTTTTAAAATTTTTTTTTCTTAATTAAAAAAATATTTTTTTAACCACCCTAAAAAATATGTTTTGCATTTATTCTCAAGTTTACGAAAAAAAATTTTTTTGGCCAAATGTTAACTTTTTTTAAATTTTTCTTTAGTATCAGCAATTGGCTATTTTAAGTGGCCAAAGAAAAGTACTAAAAATAGGGGGATAATTCTCTATTTTTTGCTTTATTATTATTTAAGAAAATATTATTAACATAAGTAGATCAGAATTAAGTTTAAAAAATCAGAATTTAATTTAAAAAATCAGAATTCTGGGTTTAAAAGGCCAGAATTCTGGTTTAAAAAATCAGAATTCTGGGTTTAAAAGGCCAGAATTCTGGTTTAAAAAATCAGAATTCTGGGTTTAAAAGGCCAGAATTCTGGTTTAAAAAATCAGAATTCTGGGTTTAAAAGGCCAGAATTCTGGTTTAAAAAATCAGAATTTAGTTTAAAAAATCAGAATTTAGTTTAAAAAATCAGAATTTAGTTTAAAAAATCAGAATTTAGTTTAAAAAATCAGAATTTAGTTTAAAAAATCAGAATTTAGTTTAAAAAATCAGAATTTAGTTTAAAAAATCAGAATTTAGTTTAAAAAATCAGAATTTAGTTTAAAAAATCAGAATTTAGTTTAAAAAATCAGAATTTAGTTTAAAAAATCAGAAAAATATTTGTTTACTTAAATATTTTCCTTCTCATGGTCTATTTCTCTTTAAAAAAATATTTTCTTGTTGGCAACAGCAACAAAGAAATTTAAAAAAAAAAAATAAACATACTATGTAGTAGTTAAATATAGACTTAAACAAAATTTCTTCATTCTCTCTCTATATAAGCTGTTTTGTGTGTTCGTGTCAGTCTGTGTCATCTGTACAGCAGAAAAAAAATAAAATAAAAATTACCAGTCAACGTTTTTATTTTTTTTCTTTCTTCTATCCAACCGCGACGCGACCACCACCTCCCCCCTTTTTTTTATTTTTTTTTTATTTATTTTTTCCTAATTTATTTAGTGTGTGTGTGTGTGTTCCTCTTTACTTTTCTTTTATTTTTCTCTTTTTCCCCCGTTCTTTTTCTTCTATTTTATTAACATAAAATATATTTTTTTTATGGAGCTTAAGTTGGCGCCTTTTTTAATTTTATCTCGTCAGACTTTTTTTTTTTATTTAAATATATACCTTTATTAATTTAAGGAGAGTTTATTAAGCAATAAAAAAAAAGTTTCCTTTTTTTTTAATTTTTTGTTAAAGAAAAGGAACGTAAAGGAGGGGGTATGCTTTTTCTTTTTATTTTTATTTCCTAATCTTTTTAAAAATAAAAAAAATTTTTTTTAAATAAATTAAAAATATGCAAATTAATTTGCAAAATTATATAAAAGAAAGGCCAAAAATTTGTTGTAGAAAATAAAAAAATTTTAGAGAAAAATGAGTTGATTTACATAAATTTATTTTATTCTATACTTTAACCTTTGTGCCATTTTTTTGTGTTTAAAAAAAATTTTTATTATTTTTTCTCCATTCTTTATTGTTCCAAAAAATAATATGTATATGTTACTTTTTATTTTTTACATTATTCTTAATTTAATAGGTATATTAATTTATATTTTATTTTAATATTTTTATTAAATTGTGGGGTCATTTCGGCGCGCGTTTTTTTTCAATTTTTTTTATGAAAGAAAGCGGATTTTTAATTAAATTGTGAATGCATTAATTAATTTTTTATTTAAAAATGCTGCGCCGAAGTGTCGACTATTTAATATTATTTTTATTTATTTTTTATTTTTCTATATTATTTTAAAATATCTTTTCCCTTATTTTAATGCTTTAAAAAATTTAAAATTGACATTTACAAATTCTTTAAGACTATTTTTTTAATATTTTTAGTAAGTGCTTATTTGTTCTTCTTTCCCTTCTCTCTTTTTTTATTCTGTCAGCTTATTTGCTTTCAATATTTATAAAAGCCGTAAAAAATACTTGCGAAAAATAAAAGTTAGAGAGAGAAAAGAAGAAAAACAGCTACAAAAATTTTTAATAAAAATAATATTTTTCAAGTGTTGAAAGATGGGGTCATTTAGGCGCCGAATAATTTTTGTTTTTTATTTGGGTGTTTGGGCGCGCGCGTTTAAAATTAAATGAACATTGAATCCTAAATATAAAAAAGTTTTTTTTTCTTCTCTAAATATTCCTCAATGTTGTTTCTTTTAATTCTATAAATTTTAAAATTTTTGGTTTTGTAGTTGTAAAGTTGTGTGATAAAAAAGGGGGCGCAAACTGTGCGCTGATTTTTCATTGATTTTCTGTTATTTTTTTAATTAATAGAAAAATATATTAATTAAATTGCTCAATTTATGTATTTTAGAAGATCTTTTAATCCTCTTTTAAAAATTATTATTATTTTTTTAATTTCAAAAATCTTTTAATTTATCCCTATTTTGCGCCCAAACATCCCCCAGTCAAAATATTAAAAAATAAAAGGCGAAAAAAGGCTGTCTTCTGGGGGATGTGTGTGTGTGTGTTTTTTACTAAAAATAAAATGTGTATATGTATCTACATATTATTTATTTTTTTCTATAATCTCAGTAAATAATTCTTTTATTATTTTTTTTTGTACATATATTTATTCCTTCTTACTTCCGGCTTTATTTAATTTATTAATTTATTTAATTTATTTTATTTTTAATTAATTAATTAAATATATCATGACTTTTTATTATTTTTTTTTAAATTTTTTAAGGATGCCTTGGGTAATTAAAGAGGCCAGACATTTTCGTACGTTTAAAGGCTATCAAAATTCTGATTTTTAATTATCAAAATTCTGATTTTTAATTATCAGAATTCTGATTTTTAATTATCAGAATTCTGATTTTTAATTATCAGAATTTTGATTTTTAATTATCAGAATTCTGGTTTTTAATTATCAGAATTCTTTAATTATCATCCTAGGGTATCCCTTTATAATTATGTATTTCATTTTTCAAATTAAAAAAAAATAAAAAGTTTATTTTTATATTTAAATTAAAGTTTCTAAAAATTATAAATATATTTTAATCGGATATTTATTTTTTTTACCCTTCTTAAAACTTAGGAGGAGTTTTGAATTTTATTTATTTTTATTTTGCCTCCTTCTATTTAGTAGTATATTTATTTTGTTTAAAAAAAAAAAAAAGCCTTTAAGGGGGAAAAGTATGTTGCCTGGGTAGCAATTTAAAAAAGCCTTTAGGCTGCCACACATTTTGGTTCATTTTCTTGCGAGTTTTTCTCTAAAAATGAAAGCGCGGGGCCTTTCCTTTATATTTATATTTTTATACTTTAAATACAAGTATATATAGAGATAGAAAAGACGGCACAAATAAATAAATTTATTATTTACAAATTACTTTTTAATCGTAAAAAGAGAAGAAACTTTTATATAAATAATTTATTTTATGTCTATTAATTTGACTACTGCGCGTTGTCAGAGACACATTGATTTTTATTAGGGAAGAGTAGTAAGAATCAAAATTTTCTGAAAAATAATTTTTAAAAATCAGAATAAAAATCAGAATTTTTCTTTAAAATAACTTTTAAAAATCAGAATAAAATCAGAATTTTCTTTAAAATAATTTTTAAAAATCAGAATAAAATCAGAATTTTAATTTTTCTTTTATTTTACCTTTAATTTATAATTATTTTATTATCTTTTTAACCTTTTTAATAATTTATTTTTATATTTTGAGTATTACTAATATATTTTATATATACTAATATTTTATAAATTACATATTTATATGCGCGCAGATTTGTAAAGGATTAAAAAAAAAATATTTTTTTTTTGAATTAATATTAATTTTTATTTTTTAATAAAATGAGAAAAAGAAATAAAATATATTAAAAATAAAATACTTTTATTTTATATGGTTTTTGTATGTATTTATTTATTTATGTTGCAAAAAAATGTAAAGAGCCAGTTTTGTTCTTTTATTATTTTATAATTATTATTTAATTGACTATATGTATTTATTTAAAAAAGAAAGAGGGGAAAGGCGTATTTTTCAATTTATTATTTTATTTTTATTTTATGTATTTTACTTCCTTTTTATTTTCTTTTTCTCTCTTTTTTTTGTCGCAATTGGCGACACTCTTTTATTTTTATTTTTAAACCTTTCGAGAAAATTAGTAAAGAAGAAAGTTTGCGCATGCGATAGGGATGTTTGGGCGCAAGACAAAAATATTTGCTTTTAACTTTTAAACCTTTTAAAATTTTTTATTTAATTTTCCTTATTGTTTAGGCTACTTTTTGTTTTAAATTTTAAAATTTTCTTTTGATCAGTTAAATAGTTATAATTCAATAAACCTCGAATTTTGCTTTTTTAAAGGGTTAAGTTTAAATATTTTTAATTAATTTAAATTTTTAAATCTAAAAAAATCTTTTAATTGTAGAAAATGTTGTTTTTAATGTTTTTAAAAAATTTCAGAATTTTCTGGTTTATTTAAATTATATTTTTGTACCCTCGCGCCATAGAAGAATACTTTGCGCCTAAACATCCCAAAGTTTTTGCTTTTAATTTTAAAACCGGATTTTTTTAATTATTAGAAAGTAAATTTATTTTAGTGTAAAATTAGTAAATAAATCCTTCCTTTTTTAAATCTTTTTTTTTTTTTTTATTTGTTTAAAACAAAAATAAAATAATTTGGGTATTAAACCAACACCTTTTTCCTTCCTTCTTTTTAAGCTTAAATGCAAAAAGGGGAAAAATTAATTTTTTTAAATTTATTTAAATTAGACACTTAGGAGTATTTTTTGAGCTAAAAAAAGTTTATTTTTATTTATTTAATTTTTATTTTTTTCAATTAAAAAAAAATTTGTTGTGTGCACTTTTCTTCTCTTTAACTGTACAATAGTTTGACAATTTTTAAATTTTTTTTGGTTAATAAAATTTGCTTTTTTTCTTTTCTAATTTCTACGTTAATATATATGTGTGGGTTTATTTAAATTTATTAAAGCAGCAAAGATTAAATGTTGTTACCTTTATTTTATTTTTTTTCTTTTTTTTTCTGTTTGAATAAGTGTATGTTTTACACGTTTATATTTTCCCCTTTAGAGAAAAAAAATTGTTCTTCTTTAAAGAATTGGAAAAAAGGCTAAGAGAGCAAAGAAAAAAGGAGAGGGGTTTTGTGGTTTTATTTGATATTTTATTTTATTTTAAATGTGTTTTGAACCCTTTTTTTGCAGTCTTTTTGTTTAACTGTTTCAGGGTTGACATTACATTTTTAAGAGAAGAAAAAAAATTTTTTTTTAAATTTTTTTTATTATTTAAATCACTCTTGAGACCTCTATTTTAAATAAATTAATTTTTTTATTTTTTTTTTATTTTAACATTTTAACATTTTTGGCCTTTTTTAATTTTTTTTTTGGTTAGAAAAAAAGGTTTTTTGTGTTTTAATTTTTAACATTTTCTTTTTTATCTTTTTTGTTTAATTTAAATTTAATTTAATTTATATACATACGTTTCTTTTCACTGATAAAAAAGGAAAAAAGAATTAATTTCTTTTTTTTTTTTAATTTTTTAATTAAACTATTTTTTCTATTTTTATTTTAATTTTTACAATAAATAATTATTTTAATTAATTTTTTTATGCGAATGATCTTTGAATTTCTTTTAATAAATTTTATTTAAAATAAAATAATTTTCTGGACGATTTATTATTTTTTTATTGTCTTATAAAATGAAGAAAATTTTTCTTTTTTAATTTCAAATTTGTCAGAAAATAATACTGATTTTTGATCTTTCTTAAAGAAATTTTTTTTAGAAGATTAAACTTAATTAATTAAATTAATTTTTGCCTTGGATATTATGCTCAATTTTTTAAATTTATTTAATTATTCTTAGCTAATTTTTAATTATTTTTACCAAATGGGGTCGAACCCCCACCTTTCTTAATGCGGCGCTGCACCTAAACCACTGAGCTAAGCGTTACGTATATGCTGCCTTTTATTTTTTCTTATATCTATCTATCTACTTTTAACTCTTTTCTTCTCTTTTACATTAAAAATTCATTTTTTAATTATTTAATAAAAAATTCTTTTGTACGTGTCGCTGTTGGAATAAAAAAAAATAATTTTAATAAAAAAAAAGAAAAATGTGTTGTGGAGAGAGTGTACTTGTTTGTGTATTTTTTTTTCGTTGTGTGTTTCGTTCTTTTATGCTATTAAAAATGTGTTCTTTTTTTTTCTCCGTTCAGTCATTCGAAACATATTAAAAATTAAAAAATAAATAAAAGAAAGATTACAAATAATAAGTACAACTCTGATTAATATTTTGCTAATAAAAAATATGTATATTTTTATAAATAATTATTTGTTGGTAATTTTTCTTGACACACCTGTCTTTTGAGTCATCGAGCGCCAAGCGCTATAACTCAGCAATGGTTAGGGCTTTTTTAATGTTTATGGTATCATTTGATAGATCTGAAAATAAGCTATAAAATACCAGAAAATCAGAATTTTAGGTAAAATATAAAAAAAGTTATGGCCAAAAAACCTTGATAAGAATCAAAAGGTTTTGCTTTAACGTTTTTTGACAACAACTTTTTTTATATTTTTTCTAAAATTCTGATTTTCTGGTGTTTTGTAGCTTATTTTCTGATCTATCAAATGATATCATAAACACCTGAAATGACTGTACCGTTCCTTTGTTATAGCGCTTGGAGCTCGAGGGGTCGAATGGGCGCGAGTTGTCAGAAAAAAACTTTTTTAACATAAAACTTTTTTTTTAATATTTTATTTAATTATTTTTCCTTTAAAATATAAATTAATTTATTTTTTCTATCTTTTAATTTTTTTATTGCGCGCATTTCCTTTTAAAAAAAGCAAGCATTTTTGTGTTGACCTTTTTGTTTATTTTATTTTTTTAAATAAAATATAATACTTCCGTTCTTCCTTTTTTTATTTTAATGTTTATATATCCTTTTTTAATTTTTTTAAAATATTGTTGCCTCAAAAATAAAAATTTTTTTTTTTTAAATAAAAAAAAGAGGAAGGAGGGAGAAGATATTTTATTTTATTTATTTATATAAAAGGCGTTTATTTTTCGTTTGTTTTATTATTTTTCCCTCTCTTTATTTATTTATTTTAAATATTTATTGTTTAATCATTTTTCTTTTTAAATATTTAAAAATAAAGGAAAAATTCAGTTATTAGTTGCCACTCTTTTTGGTGGCGCCGAAACGGTGTGGGAGGGAAAATAAATTATTTTTTTATTTTAATATATACTCAGTTGTCCCCTTATATTTTTAATTTATTTTTTTGAATTTTATTTATTTTATTTTTCCTTTTTTTAAAAAGGTAAAGTTTTGCCTTGAGAGAAAAATTAAATTAAACTTTTACTATTTTTATTTAAAAGAAAAATCACCCAAATAAATAAATCTTTTTTTTCCTTTAGAAAAAGAAAAAAATGTGTCAATCATTTTTAATTTAATTTAATTTTTTTTTCTCTTTTAAAATTTTTTTCTTTAATAAAAAATAATTAATTAATATTTTTTACCGTCTGATAAAAATATTAATTTTTACTGATAAGAATAGGAACAATTAATTAATTAAAAAGAGGGGTCCCTTTGTATGTTTACCTTTTTGTTGGCTCCAAATTAGTCAACTCTAAAAATTTGTTTCTAATTTTTCTTTGATCTAAAAATAGCATTTGATGGGTGTAAATAAGAGGGAGACTCTAATGTGCTTTTTTATTATTTTTTCTAAATTATGTTGAAATGGTTTATTTTAATTACGCATGTGTTTAGTGGAAAAGGGTTATTTGGGCGCAGAAGTTTTATGGCGTTTTTTATTTAAAGTTTTAAGTTTCAAGTTTATTTTAAGTTTCAAGTTTTAATATTTTTTAAGTGTACTTTTAAGATTGTAAACTTAAAAACTTGGAATCAAAATAAACTTGAAAAAGAAAGTTTCAAGTTTTTCTCTTCTATAAAAAGAGTAGTTTGAGTCTCATCGAAAAAATAATTAAATTAAAGATAAACCAATTTATTATTAAAGAATGCGGGAAAATATATATTCTTTTTTATTTATTTTATTTTTTATGAGGGGAAAAGAAAAGAATTTTTTATTTTTTTATTTTTATTTTCTTCCCTACTTTCAATTGTGTCGATTAAAGCTTTTTTTCTTCTTTAAAATTTTCTGCATCAAAGAGAGCGAACAGAAAGAAGAGAATAAGTTAGATGTTTTTTGTTTCGTTTTTTATAACTTTTATCCTTCCAAACATTACACACATACATACATATGTATAGAAAAATAGACGCAAATTCTTTTTTAAATTTTTATTTTTATTTTTTTTAGAGAAAGAAATGTTTATTTTATTTAAATTTAGGCAACGTGTTATTTTGTCATTGGGTGTGGGTCATTTGAGTCTTTAACTAAAATTTTCCAATTTTGCCTTTTTCTTATTATTTTTTTCCCTTTTTCTTATGTCCTGACTCAACTTGAGGGGTATTCGAGTACCTTATCATTTGAGCCATATTTCAGTCTGTTTGAGTCTCGTGCCAATTATTTCTACTATTTATTTTTTAGTTTGATTAATTAATTGTTTAGGTCATTAGAGTCTTAACCATAATTAATTGTTTTATTTTGTTCCATTAGAGTCTGAAAAATAATTTTTAAAAGTCTACATATTTGTTTTACTCGTCAAAAACCCTTTAATAAATATTTAAAAATTCACCCCCAATGTTCACATTGATGGGGCTTTTTACAACAAAAAATACCCATTTATATTTCTATTTTATTTATTTAATTTTTTTGCCTCTTTTCAAAGAAAATTGATAATAAATATATATTTCCCCTTATATTCTATATTTATAGTATTTCTATTATATATTACAGTTTTAGTATTTTATTAAACCTTTTTTCCTTCTTTTTCTTTATTTATTTATTTAAAACAATCATTATTTATATTTCGCAACATTTAAGTTTTATATTAAATGCTGAGGAAGAAATGTGGGAAATTAATGTTGTGTCTTTCATTTAATTCAAAAATCCATTGGGTGTCGTTAGAGTCTGAAGAAAGTTGAAATCTAATATATCTATTTTCAGACTCTAAAGCACCTTAATTTGATTTTGACTGTTTTAAACATGTTTGGACTAAAAAGGTTCGTTAGAGTCTGAAATAATTAAAGTTGATCTTTTGGGTGGGGATGACTAAATATTATGTACATGTGCCCCAATGTATTCTCCCTGTCTAGACAATATTTATATAGGTGTGTTGTATATTACCTTTACATACATACCATTTTCTTATTTGCGCATTTTTATCCTTTTACTAAACACTAGCGGAGTAGGCCGCCTATCGGCGGCCTTCTTCGCTAGCAAAAACTTAAAGAACCTAAAAAATAAAACATACAAACTTAAACACATTTCCAAACTAAACAAAAACACAAAACAAAACAACCATCATCAATATAAAAACATCTAAAACATTATAACAATAAAACTTCAGGATATAAAATAAACAAAAGTGTATAGAACATTTTCATCAAAAAATATACAAAGTTTAACAAAAATAACTTAAAACTAATCAAACTTTAAAGAAAACCTCATTAAAGTAACTAAAATTAAAAAAAAAACAAACATAAACAAAATTTTATTCAAAACAAAATAAATATACAATTAAAATGATACAATAAAAGAGAGTACAAATAAAAGGGGGTATGTATGTATATATATGTATGTATGTATCGTAAATGTATAATAAATAAATTAAACAAAAAATTTCAAAGCAATTCTATATCTTTAACTCGCATATATATACGCCTATTTTTCTACGAAACTAAGATTCTAATCTCTATCATCTAGGATCTCTTTATAAACTACATTCTTGACCTTACGGTCACTACTACTATTATCTAATTTAACTTTTATCATATTCCATGATCTCGCTCTCGAAAGAGCCACATACAATTGTCCATGTCCGAAGACCTCTTTTCTAAGATCTATTCCAACTCGCTCAAGGGTTTGCCCTTGAGCCTTATTTATCGTCATAGCAAAAGCTAACACCAATGGGAATTGGTGCCTATGCAAATCAAATGGGTATTCCTCGGAACAACAAAGTGTTATCCGAGGTATATACTCAGTTTGACCTGCCTTATCTCCAGTCAGAATCCTGCAAACAATTAAGTTTGCATTCATCTCCTCAACTCTCATTCTCGTCCCATTACAGAGACCTTTTTCTATATTCAGATTTCTAATTAACATGACAGTAGCATGTTTCTTTAATCTAAGCTCATGCACTGAAAAACCATTTGGTCTCAGAGCATTCAGATACTCATCTAGGTACTCATTGACACGCTGTCGATTTTCATCCTCAGCATGATCAATGCTAGTATACAAAATCTCTTTTCCTGGCAGCATAGCCAGGACTTTACTATTAATCTCAGATACATCTATATTCTTTGGTGCTAAAATGGCACTATTGGCCATTTCTTGAAAATTCTCAGAATCAATACTATGTGCAAAAATCTCTTCAGCTAAGTCTCCAAAACTAATACACTCGGATGGTAATGTAATGGAATCATTTTCATCATTCCATTTACCATTCCCTATTTCTATTAAATCTCTTGCAAATTCTTGCTCCATTTCTAGAGCTCTCATATTTCTAGATAACTTATATTGCTTTGCAATATTCCAATACTCAGATCTCTTAATGGTCGAGTTGACCACCTCTGCTCTCGTAGCATGTTTCTGAATTGGCAGGGTTTGACGAAAGTCACCCGTCCAAAGCATAACTTTGCCACCAAATACTAAATCATTATTCATGATTTCTTTTAACTTTTCATCTAGTGTTCGCAATGCACGCTTATTTATCATAGGCGCCTCATCGCAAATGAACACCTCGGTTTCTTTTAACTCAGTCCATGCCCTACTTCTAGGGCCTATGTTCGAATTACTCATATCTAATGCTAATCCAAATCTATTATGCAAAGTCCTACCGGCAGGCATTAAAGTAGCTGCCATACCGGTAAAGGCCATAGTACTAAGTTTCTTTTTCTCTCCTCTAAGCATATGAACAATTGTATTGTTCACATGCGTCTTACCTGTTCCACCTGGTCCACTTAAAAGTAGAACGCAGGCTCAAGAACAGGCCTATGTACTCTATTCATAATCTCATCAACTATTAATCTCTGCTCATCATACATATTATTATATGCAGATAAGCCTAATTCCTTCTCTTCTTTAGCATCGAATGTAGCTTCTACATCCTCAGCTAAATCTATTTGCTCCATGGTAGGAAAATCAGCAAGTGATTTCCCACCCTTAACAATACTAAAAGCTATTTCTCTATATGCTTTCGCATATGCTAAATCTACAGAAAAATTTCTAATAAAATCTTCTGCTAAGAAATCTCTAAACATCAACCAAAGCTCCTCCGGCTAAGCCGGGTTGCAATGGACTAAGATCAAAGCAAAAAAATCTCGCAATTTTCTAGGCATCTCAAAACTAATTGCCTCTTCCAAGGCCTTTTTCCACTCTTCATCATTTCTAATTAACCCATGTTCAAGACATGCTTCAGAAAAGGTCGTACAAACCTTAACTGAGCCATCTGAACGTCTAATAGTCTTGAGCTCTTCATAAGAAGAAGCTCCTCTAACATTCAACAACAATAGCCGCAGGTGGTATCGCTCTGGTTCTGCCGGTGACACTTTAACCATACGACCAATTGCGTTAAAATGTTTCTTACGCTCAGACCAAATTCCTTTACTAAAGCAAAACTTTTCAGGCAACTGATGGTACAGTAAAGCCCTAGAAGAATCACTTCTCTTATTCAAATCAAAATAAGCTAATAACTCAGAACAATTACTTGTCCTTTCTAAAATCTCGGCTTCACTCATAGTCTCATCAAAATAACAAATTTGCTCGCCTTCCAGATGAACTGGCAAGGCCATAATACTATGACTTCTATCATACATAGGCAATTCTAAGATCCGCCAGACTGCCTCCTGAGGGCAGACATATCTAGCGTCTATGAACTCTTTGACCTCATCATGGTCATTTCTAGGCTCTAGTTCTAATCTAGCTCTATCCGGTGGTTTATGCACATACTTATGCAAGTATTTCACCGAACTAATGCTATTAACTTTTTCAAGGTTAATATGGCATCTAAATACTTTCAATAGATAAGGATTGTGAGGCACAACCCATCTATTGTCCAATTCTATTCTCTTTCCTGAGACTAATACTTCTACTTTTCTACCATCATCTGGTCTGGCGTATAACGTCAAACCCTTCTCTAAGACCAAAGTCTTATCTTGAAATGCTTTAGGATAACCCTTAGAGCACTTCCTAATTTTCTTTCCATTTTCTAAGATCTCTTCCATGCATGGGGAGTTTGGATTCAAACTTCCACATGGGCCATGGATCATAAAACTCTTTACTAAATCAAATAACTCAGTACCCTGTTCAGGTATTCTAGCACTAATGCCTCTATTATCAACATCTTCCGATGTCAATAACTTATCCTCTTCACTAAGCGTCAAAAGCAAATGAATATGAGGAAGGCCTCTGCCTTGATTCTCTACAGGATACATCCAGGCATTGACACTTCCAAATATTCTCTCTTTTACTATTTGCTGCATAACAGCCTTGACTTTCAAATGAAAGACTCTAACAACTAAGTCTGGTCTATCGCTAGGAACTTGTCTAGGAAACAAATTATCTAAAATCTCAGACCATCTAGGATTACATGTCATAGTCAAGAAGAGATCTGGATTACCAAACCTTCTGACTATGGCCATAGCATCTTGGAAATGCTTCTCAACATATCTAGGACTGTTTGTTACACTTGGTGGAAGTATTACCTTCCGACCAAGGGGCAAACCTAATTCTAAGGATCTATTAAACATAATGTTATCTATATTCTTATATGCCTCAGCACATATCTTTTTTTGATTCATACGAATCCATCTAAGTCTATCTCCTTCTATTTTCACATACTCATCTACGCAATACTGTTGAAAGAGTTTGCCTCCATGTAAAATGGGATTAAACTCATTTCGTATTGCCAAACTACAGCAGACATACTGCAGCCTAGTAACTCTTCTAGTACTATTACTCTGCTTTAGCTCTGGATGCCAACCAAGAGTACCACGCGGATAAAAAAGCGGGTAAATCATTGGTGTCACCATTGCGTCAGCACTATTCAAAATCTTTAACTCTTTTCCATGTTGTCTTACGACAACCTTTGCATCTGGTACTTCCCCGTCTGCGCCGGGTACATACACAGCTGCAATCTCATTTGCTCTTGGTACATTGTACCCTAATCTTCTATCTAATTGCCTTCCGGTTTCAAACAAAAGTTTGATCTCGGATGGCTCTCTGTTCTCTAATCTAGCTCTTTCGAATTCAGAAGATTCCTCTTCCTTCATCATCATATAAGCCTCAGCAAAAGGGTTTCCCCTTCTAATAATCTCATATACACATCTAAGCAATTCAGGGTCAACTCCGGCATTAGCCTTTGTCATCGCCCTCATTGCCTCAGCGGTATCTACGATGAAGATCTGCCCGTAAGCAGGTTCATCGCCTAAATCTGGATTCAAAGCTATGTTCAGTTTGTGATATACTTGACCGTATATGCGAAAGCAATACGGCCCTCTTCTGCTAGGAAATCTATGTCTAAGTGGATTCATTGAAGCGAAGGACACGCTACTATTCAAATGACGAATATTGTCAAAGAAATTCACATGCCTTGCATCAATTCTCAGAAACAAATTTTTCAATTCTTCAGGAAAATCCTGCTCTGGTATATTCAAATTAACAACTTTACCATGATGGCAACAGTCATTAAATGAATTACCTCTAGTCTTCTCTTCAGCAAAATGCAAAGCACCGCAGTGCATGCATTCAATACTAAGATTACTAAGTTTATTCTCAATTGCTAATTCTAAACAACCTGCTTGATACTTTCGTACAGCAGGTTGATCTAAGCTCTTTCTCTTTTTTTCTCTTATCTTCTAGTCTTTTTCTCGTTCTTGCTCAGATTCAAGCGATCTTTTAATTGCCATCCTCTGTCTATTTTTCTCAAGTCTAAGATTTCTATGATTCTCGTCCTCGAGGGACCTCAGAGACTGTTGCCTCTCTTTTTGACTATTTAATCTATGATTTCTAAGATTCTCATCCTCAAGGGATCTCAGAGACTGCTGTCTCTCCTTTTGACTATTTAATCTAAGATTTCTAAGATTCTCATCCTCAAGGGATCTCAGAGACTGCTGTCTCTCCTTTTGACAATTTAATCTAAGATTTCTAAGATTCTCATCCTCAAGGGATCTAAGATACTCGTGTCTCTCTCTATCACTGTTTAATCTAAGATTTCTAAGATGCTCAGGTTCCTCAGCACGGGATCTTCTTTTCCTGGCGGCGGCACTGGAGAAGCTTTGTTCGTTGACGGCACTGAAGCAGCTTTGGTCGTTGGCAGCACGTGAGAAGCTTTGGTCGTTGGCGGCATTGAAGCAGCTTTGGTCGTTGGCGACAGTTGAATAGCATTGGTTGTTGACGGCAATAGAGCAGGTTTGGTCGTCGGCGGCAGTGGAGTAGCATTGGTTGTTGACGGCATTGGAGCAGCTTTGGTCGTTGGCGGCACTGGAGCAGCATTGGTCGTTGTCGGCACTGGAGCAGCATTGGTCGTCCTCCATGAGCAAATTCAGCAAAGGTGTCGGCAATAAAGCGGGAACAGAAGATTTTGAAAATACAGCGTTGTTTATGTAGTATGAAGAATGTGTGGCGGTTGAGAAATGAAAAAATGCGGGTTTTTATAGTATCAGAGACTGAGTAAAATAACGCTTTATATAGTGAAGTTCTAAAGCAACAAAAATTAACTTGTCATAGTCATGTATCTTAAACTCAAGCGGCACAGACTTAAGTTCAAAGAATCAAGTTCACGGACTCAAGTATCACAGACTCAAGTGGTACAGACTCAAGTGGCACAGACTTAAGTTCACAGACTCAAGCATCACAGATTCAAGTGCCACGGACTCATGTGGCACAGACTCAAGCGGTACAGACTCAAGCGGCACAAAAATAAGTCCACAGACTCAAGTGCAATAGACTCAAGTGACACAGACTCAAGCGGCACAAACTCAAGATCGCAGACTCAAACGGCACAAACTCAAGTCCACAGATTCAAGTGCCACGGACTCAAGCGGTACAGACTCAAGCGGCACAAAATTAAGTCCACAGACTCAAGTGTCATAGACTCAAGTGACACAGACTCAAGCGGCACAGACTCAAACGCCACAAACTCAAGATCGCAGACTCAAATGGCACAGACTTAAGCGGATCAGACTCAAGCGGCACATACTCAAGTGCCATAGACTCAAGTGGGACAGACTCAAGTTCACAAACTTAAGTATCATCCCCGACTCTACCTTATCACACTTGATTTTATTCCACCTTCCTCTTCCCTCCAAAACTTTACTATAAAAGCCTTCATTTTCTTTCATTCCACACAACATTACTATAAAAGGACAGACAAACAAACAAACACACACCTTTTCTCAATTATATAATTAGATTTAGCTATAGTGGGTGTATATGTGTGTGTGTGTGTGTGTGTGTTGGACCGTTGCCCGTTAAAATACAAAATTCCTTATAAATCCCCCTATTATTTACTACATGTGAGAGGCTAATAAGGACATTAAAGAAATTAATTTGTTTTTTTTATACTCAAATGACCAATTTAGTTTTAATTTAGTTATATTGAGACTCTAATTGACTTATTCAAACTTTTATAATGAGACTTCAGCTCCCTTCTATTTTTTCCTTCCTGTTTAAGTGTGTGAGTGTTGCCTATTTCCGTGCTATATAAATTGACAAAACTATTCTGGTAATAAGTAAATAATTTGTCAAATTATAAAAAGATTATTGTTTAAATGAGAGAGGTAAAGTCAGCAAATAATAAAAAATATAGAGAGGAAAAAACCGCTTTTAATAAACCTTTTTTTTTGTTAAATTGTAAACGCATGTTTGTACAATTATGTTTCTCTAACTTTTTATTATTCAAGTTGGCAACAAGTTTAAACTTTTGGAGAAATACGCGAGTTTGACAAATATAAAAAAGATTAAATAAATTAGAAAAATTATTTGAGTTTAAACTTGGTTATTTTTTCAAGTTTATTTAAATCAGAATATTTTTATAGTTATTTTTTTCAAGTTTATTTAAATCAGAATTTTTAGAGTTATTTTTTTCAAGTTTATTTAAATCAGAATATTTTTATAGTTATTTTTTCAAGTTTATTTAAATCAGAATTTTTAGAGTTATTTTTTTCAAGTTTATTTAAATCAGAATATTTTTATAGTTATTTTTTCAAGTTTATTTAAATCAGAATTTTTAGAGTTATTTTTTTCAAGTTTATTTAAATCAGAATATTTTTATAGTTATTTTTTCAAGTTTATTTAAATCAGAATTTTTAGAGTTATTTTTTTCAAGTTTATTTAAATCAGAATATTTTTATAGTTATTTTTTCAAGTTTATTTAAATCAGAATTTTTAGAGTTATTTTTTTCAAGTTTATTTAAATCAGAATTTTCTTTCCTTTTTACTTTTTAAATATTTAAAATATGTAATAAAAACAATTTTTGGATTAAAAATGTATATATATATGTATGTGTGTGTGTGTGTGTGTATCTGTTTATTATTATCCCTCAGACAAAACAACAGCTAGACAATCAAGATTAATAAAAATATTTATTTTTAACACACAAAAACAAAAATAATAATAATAATAATAATAAGCACTTACACCTATAATCATGCAATTTTCTTTTTTATTTTATTTTGCCTATTTTCGGTCTCTTCTTTCTCTTTTTTGTTTTGATTATTTATTGTATGTCCCTTTACTCTTAATATCTTTTAAAATATTTATACAAATCCCTTTTTTAGTATTTAAAATATTTATTGAAAATTAAAGAGATTTTTAATGCAAAAATTAAGGTGTTAAAAATAAGACTCAAGTGTCCCGAAAATAAAATTTTTTGTTTTTTTGTTATGACCACTATGAATATTTTTAAAATATTTTAAATAGTTTGGATCACTCTACATAATCAAACTTTGTCATTTTTAGAGGACAGTTGTGTGGGGGTGGAGGGAAAGAAAACGTTGCCGTACACACCACACTCACTCTACCTGTCTCTTTTTTTTTTTTTTAAAGCTGGACAAATGACTTATAATTTTTTTTAAATCATTTTTTTCCTCATTTTCTTTTATTTATATATTAAAAAAAATTTTTTTTTGGTCAGCTTTGTCTATTTAAATTTTATTTGTGTTGATTTTATTTAATTTTGTGGTTATAAAAAAATTTTAATTATTTTTTTGAATTAAAATTAACTCTTTTACTGTTCTATAACCTTTTTTTATTTTTAAAAAATTTTTAAATTATTTTTATGAATTTTTAAACTTTGAAAACCCCACGCGCGTCGATTTGGATGTTTCGGCGCGGGTTTATAAAAATGTTCATTTTGTTTATTAAATTCTGAAATTTTGTATAAATATTGTAAATATGTTTAACTAAGTGTTGCATAAATTTCAGAATTTTTGGTCAATTATAGGTTTAATTATGGTTAAAAATGTTTAAAATAACCTTAAAAATGCCGAATTTTTGTGGTTTTTTAACTATAACTTTTTTTCCTGTCGATAAAAAATTCTGAAATTTATGTCAATTAATGCAAATATTAACACTAATATTTGCAAAAAATTTCAGAATTTTAGGTTTACTTTTTTGACATTTTAATTCTCGCGCCGAAACGTCCATTTCTTTAAAATGCTTTAAACTTTTTTTAATTTTTTTAAATTTTCAGATTAAAAAATTTGTACAAATTGGACAAAACTTTAAAAAAATAATCTATGAAGCAGTCATTTCCTATTAAAAAAATTATTCCAAATACTGGACATATTCAACAACAACAACCTTTACAACAACCTTTTGATCAACCAACCACCACCACAACAACAATTAAAAATGATAATAATAATGAACCTAAAGTGAGAAGAGTTGGTCATATTGCTTACCTTTATGGTTTTTTTTTTTAATTTGGACGTTTCAGTGCCGCACTTAAATTTTGGTGCTGAACTGTCTAGTCTATTTTCTTTGGTTTTGTTGTTAAATGGACGATTGCACTGAACTGGCCAGAAAATTTTGTGCACTGAAATGTCCATTTAATTAATGTTTTAAGCCACGGCACTGAACTGGGCAATAAATAATTGTTAATTTAGGTGTTTATGGTCAGGATGAAAGAAATTTAAATTCAACAATTCCACAGAGAAGAACAACATTAACATCAGATTTTCGTTCAAAATTAAATAATAATAAAAAAGAAGATTATTTATTTTCTCAAAATAATTGTGAATATTTAGATTTTGAAGACGATTGTTTAGACATGGGGGATAATGATGAAGAAGAGCCTGTTCAACGCCTTAGATTTCATACTGTAGGAGATATTATTGGATACGGTAATTGTTTTATTTTGGTACTGAACTGACCTTTTGAATTTTTTGGCGATGAAATGGCCATTTTTATGTTTATTTGTGTCGGCACTGAACCGACCTTTTTAATTTAAAATTTATTTTAATAAATTTCCTTTCTATAGCCAAAGTAGTACGTGCACAACGTCAAGAAACTTTGGGAAGATTAAATGATGTAATGAGTCAATTTGATGCTTTAATACGTTCATATTCAATATCTTCATCCACTTCAAAAAGTGATAAAATACAACAAAAGGAAGACGAAGAAGAAGAAGAAAAGGTAAAAGATGAATTTAAAATTAACCAAATTGATAGCCAAATTGAACAAAATTAATTATTTAATTAATTAATTATTTAAAAGGTCAAAAATGGCATTGGCACTGAACCGACCTATGAAACCAAAAAGCTAAAAACAAGTTTTTCTGCGTTAAAATGACCTTTTTGAGGATTATTTGAAGTAAAAAAATTTTTTTGTTGGTGTGGTCGGTTCAATGCCAATGCCATTTTTTCCCTCTAACTTCATTTTTTCAATTAATTTTCGTTGGGTAAAAATTAATTATTTTTTGGATACTCCAAAAGAGAGGCACTGAACTGACGTTAATTCTAAAACTGACATTTGGTCATTTAAAAAAATGTTAAATTTAAAAAATGGTCAAAAACTTCTCTCTAGGATTATTAAAATTTAATTAATTTTACCCTTATAATTTTCCCTATCCGATTTAAATTAAATTAAATTATTAAAGGCAAAGCGCCTAATTTTAGTTAAATCGGGTAGGGGTTAAATAACCCCATTTTTAAATTAATCATTTAATTTTGCTCTTTTAGTGCAATTTGCATATCTTTTTTAAAACAAAATAATGGTAATTTGAGTATTTATTTTTTTAATTTTTGTTAAATTGACAGTTGAGTCTTGAGAATATTTACCATTATTTTGTTGTTATTTAAAGTACTGGGTGGGACAATTATTTAAATTCTTCTGTTCCTTTAGAGTAGGTGAATCTTTGATTTTAGTACATTAGAGTCTTGACTTTTTTCGCCTACTTTTTTCTATTTTATTTCTTTTGTATTATCTAAATACTCTAATGGATACCCCTATCTTCTTTTACTCTAGAAATTCTCCCCATGTAGTACATTAGAGTATTGAGTTGGTTAACGGAGTGCGTGACCATCTGAGTTCTAGCGTTATAACTCAAGAATGGTTGAGTATCTTAAGGTGTTTTTGGTACCATTGGATAGCCAGAAAATAGGCTAACAAAATACCAGAAAATCAGAATTTTTGTAACACTAGAAAAAAAGTTATAGCCGAAAAACTAAAAAAAATCCGATTTTTTAGAGGTTTTTTGGCTATAACTTCTTTCCTAGTGTTACAAAAATTTTGATTTTTTGAATGATTGTAGCCTATTTTCTGCTCTACCAAATGGTACCAAAAGCACCTTAAAGTACCCAACCATTCCCGAGTTATAACGGCTAGAACTCAGTTGGTCACGCACTCCATTGACCAATCCTGTACTTGGACATGTAGCAGGAAATTTAAACTCTTTAGCGTCGAAATAACCTTGATATTTAAATGACCGAAAGAGGTACTACAATTAGAGTAGGTACTTCAATTAGAGTTGGTTATTTAATTAGAGAATTTACATCTATTTATCTTTCTATTTCTTTTTTAATTTTTATTTACCACTGTATTACCACTAAATATTTACTTGGTCTGTATTTTAGTTAAATTTAACTAAAAACAGCCAAGTATTTTTTATTTTGGTTTGCTCAAGATTTAGCTCTGTACTTGTGTAAAAAGAATAAATTGATTTTAACGAGGCGAACACTTGGGTAATTTTGAAAATTAATTAATTAATTCTGAGACTCTAATGGTCAATTAAATTTAAAAAGAATAAATTGGACTTTTCAACGCCGACATTTGATTGCAGAAAATTGAAGTTATTTAGAGAAGAAAAGACAACTAAAATAGTGAAGACAGAGAAAGAAAGAAGAAAGAAATATAACATGTTAGAGAAAAATAGGAAAAGAAATAGTAGTTTAATAAATACAGAGAATTACTCCTTATGCAATAATTCCTTTATTTATTTTAATTTATTAAACAAAATTCTGGGGGGATGGTTGGGTGGGTGGTTTCTTTCCCCTCAGGGCATATTTAAAAATTTTGATAGAGTTCTGGAACAGACCTTAAAAAATAAAATAAAAAGAGCTTTGTTAAAGCTTTAACCAAAAATTAAATTTTTGAAAGGCATAAGCCTTTACAACTTTATTTTTTAATTAAAGTTTAGTTTCCAATTAGACATTAATTACAAATTTCCATAACCAAGCATAGTTTCACCCAACTACTTTAACAAAATAATTGGGGAATTTTGTTTAATAAATTAAAATTAAAAATGAATTATTGCATAGGGAGTAATTCTCTTTATTTATTTAACTACTATTTCTTTTCCTTTTTTTCTCTAACTTTCTTATATTTCTTTTTTGTTTATTTCTCTGTTTAGTACAGTATACATTCCTTCTTTCCATCACTAATTAAATACTTTAGACTTTGATAGGTGTAAGACTTAGACTTAGAAATTAATTAGAATACTGTACTTCATACTGTAATCATTTTAAAAATTAAATAAGATTAATTAAGGTAATTAAAATTATTTTAAATTAAACAAAAACCTTTGTTAATGCTTATACTCTATTGTCTGCGATTATCTGGCCTTCCTTTAGATTACAGTATATTTAAAACTTGAATTAATAAATCTACACAAGAAGATAAGGCTTAGATACGTAAAAGACATTTTGGTCAAAGCCAAAAATTAAATTTGGTCAAAGACATTTGGGTAAATAAAATTTAAAGGCATTAATAAACAATGTTTAAAATTAGTAATTAATTAAGTTAATTAACTATAGGTTTAAAGGCTCGAAGGAGACAAAGGATTAAAAGAATAAAGTTATCTAAAGGGTCTTGTAAATATTTAAATATTTTAATGTTCAATTAATTAGTTTCTACGTAATCTATCGTAATTTACTTAGACACAACAGCAAGAGAAAATAATAAAGGCAAAGAACATACTTCATTTCACAGATTAATCAATAAAAAATTTTAATTAATTATTAAATAACTACAGTATGAAGTACAGTATTCTAATTAATTTCTAAGTCTAAGTCTTACACCTATCAAAGTCTAAAGTATTTAATTAGTGATGGAAAGAAGGAATGTATACTGTACTAAACAGAGAAATAAACAAAAAAGAAATATAAGAAAGTTAGAGAAAAAAAGGAAAAGAAATAGTAGTTAAATAAATAAAGAGAATTACTCCCTATGCAATAATTCATTTTTAATTTTAATTTATTAAACAAAATTCCCCAATTATTTTGTTAAAGTAGTTGGGTGAAACTATGCTTGGTTATGGAAATTTGTAATTAATGTCTAATTGGAAACTAAACTTTAATTAAAAAATAAAGTTGTAAAGGCTTATGCCTTTCAAAAATTTAATTTTTGGTTAAAGCTTTAACAAAGCTCTTTTTATTTTATTTTTTAAGGTCTGTTCCAGAACTCTATCAAAATTTTTAAATATGCCCTGAGGGGAAAGAAACCACCCACCCAACCATCCCCCCAGAATTTTGTTTAATAAAATAAAATAAATAAAGGAATTATTGCATAAGGAGTAATTCTCTGTATTTATTAAACTACTATTTCTTTTCCTATTTTTCTCTAACATGTTATATTTCTTTCTTCTTTCTTTCTCTGTCTTCACTATTTTAGTTGTCTTTTCTTCTCTAAATAACTTCAATTTTCTGCAATCAAATGTCGGCGTTGAAAAGTCCAATTTATTCTTTTTAAATTTAATTGACCATTAGAGTCTCAGAATTAATTAATTAAAAAACCTGTTGATCTTTTGGTTGCTTAATTAATTAAAGATGAAATTAAACAATTTTTATTAAGCAAAAAATACAGTTTATAACCTACTAATTCTACAATTTTTAAACAATTAAAAAAAAAAAAAAAAAAGAAAATTAAATTTAATATACAAAGATATATTTACTCTCTAAATACAACTTGGAATTTTTGAATAAAATTTATTTAAATTCTATTTTTTAATAAAAAATAAAATTAATTAATTAAAATATATTTTATTCAAAAATTCAACTTTTTAAAGAAAAAAACAAGTTTAATTTTATATAAAATGTTGCACTCGATGTTTGGAAGTTTTGTTTTTATATTTTTATTTTCCGGAAAACATTGAACTATTTTTTATTTTTTTCAAGTTTATTTTAAAGTATGTAAGTAAAGAAAAAAATCACAGCCTGAAAGTTGTTGGTGGCGCAGTCGGTTGCGTTTTGGGCTGGGTCCTGTTGAGGGTGAAAGTTCGAATCCATCAACTGCCAATCTTTTTTTCTGCAATTAATTAAATAATTTCAAGACGTCCAAACACTCCGAGTGCAACTTTAAAACAAAAAACAAAACAATTAGGTCACGCACAGAGTAAACTAATTTAATTAAATCGATTTTTACACGTCCACTTAAAGACAAACTTTAAAAAAAAATAAAAGTATTTTTCTAAAAAATTTCAAAAATTAATTTTAGAAAAATACTTAAAATAACAGGAAAAATTTACAACAAAAAAAAAAAACAACAACAACTGTTTTAAAAATTAATTAATTAATTTTTTGGCTAATTAAATAAACAGCCAAAAAATACTCTTTTTAGCCTTTTTTCCTTTAAATTAATTTAAATAAAAGGAGAAGAATTTTTAAAAAATTAAAAATAATTCTTCTCACAATTATTTAAACAAACAAATGTAATATTTAAAAAATAAAGGGAAAAAAGAATTTAAAAAAAAAAAGGTTGGGAAAAAAATTAATTTTTTAATTGAAAAAAGTCCAACCTTTTTTTCTTTAAATTAAATAAAAGAAGTAAGTAAGTAACTAAAATAATAATAATATATATATTTAACAATAACAACAAAAAAAAAAGAAGGAAAATAAAATTAAACTAATTTTACTATTTTTACTAAAAAAAGAGTTTTAAAAGGAATAAAGAGAAGGGCAAATATTTAAAAAAATAAAAATAGATTTTTTTAATCTTGATTATTAAATTTAAAGTTAAAAAAGAAAGGTTTTCTGCTCATAAAAAATATTTTTGTTTAAATTTTATTTAATTTAAAATTTTGCCCTTCTCAAAAAAAGAAAAAAAAATTAAAAGGATAAGAAAGAAATAAGCTAAAATTAAATATTAATTAGAGAAGATTTTATTTTTAATTTTGAAAGTATTTTAATTCGAAAATATCGCTGTGACTAAAGAGAAAAAAAAGAAAAAAAGGAAATTTTCTAGTACTAAAAAAATTTTTTTTTAAAGGAAAAAATTACAGCAAATATTGCTGATTTTTTAAAGAAAAAAATTAAAAAAGATTTACACATTTTGTAGCAGTTAACCTCAATGAAGACTAAAATTTTCCTACCTTAACGCAACAAAAAAGAACAAAAAACAAGCTATTTTATTAAAGTTGTTGATATTTGTACATGTAGAGACGATAATCCTTGCTAAAAAAATTTAAAAGAAATTTTTTTAACATTTTTAAACCATCCTAAACTAATAAAAAGAAAATTTAAATGGTTTGCAAACGAGCGGACTCGAACCCGCGCCCACTTTTTATTGTCGATTATCAAAGTCCGACACACTACCATTGAACCAACGGGAGAAGCAAATTAAAACTTATTTTTTCTACCTATTAATATGTAAATTTTTAAATAAATACTAGAAAAAGGGTAAAGTGCCAGAAAATAATTTTAAAAAATCAAAACCTTGCCAAAACAACAGAATCCTCAAGCAGTGCAACATCATAACATTGTGCATGTTTAACCTTAGATTCGCATGCGCCTACTAACGTTCCATCCTTTTTAATTAAAATTTAAACTCTTAAAAAAACTTTTTTAAAAAAATAAACCTGTGAGAAAATAGTTAAGTTAAAGTTATTATGATTATCAGCTACAACAATCTCTCCTTGAGAATTTATTCCAACGCCAATTGGGTAATTAGTTATTCCTTCACCTCCAATTTGGCGGACAAATTGACCTTCGTAGTTGAAAACCTTGAATAAATTAAAGCTAAATTTCTCTCAATTTTACTCAAAATTTCTCAATTTTTACTTTTGCATTCCCTTAAAGGTTACCCACCACATTATACAAACAATTAGAACAATAAAAGCTGAAATAAGGACGCTTCAGTGCTGCTCTCAACAAACAGCACTGAACCGTCCCTTCGAGTTCTCGCTTTTATTCCCCTCAATTAAGCCCCGCACTAGAACGCTAATAAAATTAAAAACCTTGATTGAATGTGCCCGATTATCACTAATTAAAATTTCTTCATTGTCAGTAGTACACACTCCATTAGGAAATTCCAAATAACCTTTAAAATAAATTAAATTAATTAAAAAAAAAAACTAACGTGAACAGCTAAACTTTTGAATTATATTTCCAAACATATCAAAAATTAAAACACGCATTACTTTACACTCTACAACCACAATTCTTCCTTGAGAATCAACACAAACGCCTCGAGGATGTTGCAAAATGGAAGCCCCAAATTTACGGATAAATTGGCCGTATTGGTTGCTTTAAATAAAAGGAAAGAATTAATTAATTTATTAAAATAAAGATCCCAAAAAATTTAATTTATTTAAATTTTTAACTAACTAAATTTGTATTTGATGTGTAGGTGAACGCTCTGTAACAACAAAATCTCCTGTAACTCGATTGACTGACACACGGTTTGGGTACAGCAATTGACCATCTAAACAATTGATTTACAAATTAAAACATTTATAAAAAACCTCGTTTTCCACACTCTCCAAATTGAAATTTAAAGCGACCTTCACGATCAAAAACCTTTAAAAAATAATTTAAATCAAATAATTAAATTCTAAAGCTTAAAAATAGTCAACAGGACATAACGGTCAAAAGCCCAAATTAAACCCTTTAAACAAAAGAAAACCTGAATTCGATGATTATTAGTATCTGCTACAATAATATCCAATTGAGAATTAACAGCAACACCACTAGGTTCAGTAAACTGTCCTTCCATAACCCCAAATTCACCAAATTTGCAATTATATGTCATCTTTTGACGCTTAATTTGAGACCTTGGAGGGTAAAGTATTGGTGCTGAAAGGTCCAATCCACCGCCTGTTTTTTGTCCACCATTTCCGGAGGTGCCCAAAATGCTCAAATCCGTAATTTCAGAATTAAATGAAAGGTTGGCCAAAATGTCTGTTGGAAGCCACTAAAAAACAGTTTATTTTAATGACGAAATTTAACCAACAAATTACCCAAAATAAATTAAAATATAAAAAAAGACAAAATGTCAAGAAATCAAAAATGGACAAAACGTCCAAAGACCAAAAAGTGGACAAAATGTCCAGAAAGCTCAAATAATTCCCATCAAATTAAATTATAAAAAAACCTTGCTATCATGTTGTCCCCCAAATCCATTAGTGCTTGTAGGGGCAGAAGTAGCCAGAATACTAGACCCATTCATTGTTGTAGCACCCAAAGATCCAAACAAATCAGAGGAGTCAAAACCATTACCACCACCCCCTCTTCCATCCATTTTAATAATTTGTTGTACAGAACCTCTATGACCACCAGAAGCTCCACCCAAAGAAGGCAAAGAAGGGTCAAAATGTCCACCATCAAATTGATGATCAGAAGAAGAAGAAAAACCTCCACCTCCTGTTGGTGATTGATGCCTACTTGATTGATTGTTGTTGTTGTACATCCAAGCCCCTCCTGCTCTTAATTGATTAAATGGAGCAGTTATTGCCTGTCTGGCTTGTTGAAGATCAGGCACTCCAAGACGAATTTCACATGAACCACTACGTAAAAGTTGATTAGCATCGGCATTGAATGATAAAAATCCTTGAAGTCGAGAGTCCAAAAGTGGTTTGAATACAATAACCTTTTTAAAAAATGATTAAATAAATTCCTTAAAGTTAGTCGTTACTTACAAATGGTCAAATGGACATAATGATCTAATATAAATTATTGAATTTTATAAAAGACAAAGACAAGGAAACTTAAACGAAATAAAAATAATATTAAAAATAGGTTCCAAAAATTTTAATTAATTTGATTGTATTGCTTTGACCATTTGAAGGTAAAAAAAGGTAAAAGGACCCGTCTAAAAATTAAAAAAAAATTATTTAAAGGTTAATAAGTACCCAATTATTAAAAGAAAAATAAACCTCAGTAGGGGAAGAATATTTAAGTAAACGTTGTGTAAATTCAATTGTTTGAGACATCCGTTTTGTGACCTTTTGCATCTCTTTCTCAAGCATGGTTAATTGTAACTAAAATTAAAAATATAATTTAATTAAATTAAATAAAAAATAAACCTGTTTATATCCATAAATACCTTCCAATTCTGTATACAGTCCCTTCTGTGCTTCATGTACTGCTTGAACAAGAAAAGAAAAAGTATCGTCTATTGTCTGTTTTGCTAATTGAAATGAAGCGTTTAATTTGTTCTGGCCTTGATCAATTAATTGAAACATTTCGTTTAACCCGTGTTGTTTAATTCTAGCCTCGTTTAACAAACGCTGATAGAGAAAAAAAAATTATTAGAATATTCAAACTAATTTTTCAAGCAAGAAATAATTTAGTAAAAACTAATCCCCCCGAACAGAATCGAACCCTGTACCTTATATATCAAAGTCGCAGATACTACCGCTAAACCAAAACAAAGCACGTAAACCATTCCTTATTTAATTAACTTATACCTCTTAATATTAAAATATTTCTCTTTATTATGTACTAGAGAAATCGTAAAGAAAGATAATAAAAGATTTCAAAAAAAACCTCCATCATTCCAATCTGTTTATCTGCCACATTATCAATCTGTTCAACCTCACACCCTTGATGTTCTTGGATACATTCATGACAAATTGCTTGCTGACAAAATTGACAGAAAAGAACGAGTGGTTGTTGACGGTGCTGAAAAAGATTTAATTTAGAAATAAAATAACTAAAATAAATTTTAAACCTCTAAGCACATACACATACTTGTACCATTTCCACTTTTATTTAGAGTTGAGGTTAATTGTTGTTGTTGAGGTAAATCACCTCCACAAGGCAAAACTTCAACTGTATGACCTTCAAAAATGTTCATATAACGATGAGCTATAAGCAAAACAAATAAATAAAATGTAGTAAAAGGTAAAAGAACCCCCAAGAAAAGATAGCAAAAATTAAAAAAAACCTTGTGCACAATTAGAGCATAAATAGTTCGCACATTCACGACAGAATGAGGTCGCTCTTTCTCCACTTTTACAGCCTGTACATAACGGAACTTCTAATGCTGGCCATCCACCCGACTTTAGACTACCAAAACCTAAGTCCTCACTTTGCTTTAAGTTTAAAATAAATATAAAGAAAAATTAAAAAGAACTAACTTCACTATAAGGTGAAGTTCCCAAAGACAGAACAGCATTTTCTAATCCATAATCAGAAAGTAAACCTTCAATTCCTAATTGTGGGCTTAATTGAGTCTCTTGTGAACATATTTGGCAAATTATTGATTGAGGAATTGAACGGCTTCCAATTTCGGTATGTTGTTGCTGTGCCTCTGTGGCTGCCTGACGCTCCAAACAAGCTTTGCAAAAAGAATGAAAACAAGCTAAGACTTTGGGTTCTTTGTATAACATTTGACAGAGTGGACACTTGACCATCTAAATAATTTTTTTATAATTAAAATTTAAAAAGAAATGCTTAATTCATAAATTAGAAAACAATTAAAAGCTTAAAAGTAAAGGAACAACGAAAGGTATCGAACCTATACTTGACATCGACAGAATCAAGCCCCTAAACCTCAACACCACAGACGACTTTACTCTTATAATTTAATAAAACAGCTAATGTAAATAGCAGAACTTAACATCTTCAATAACCCAGAAAATCATTAAAAATACCCGTTGAACCATGGAAGCAGGAGTTCCAGAAAGAAAACTAAGTTGAGGTTGTTCTGGTTGCTGATCATTTGGATGAGGAACCAGAGAACGATCGGAAGCAGTTACATCAAAATCAGCGCCTGAACGATTAATAAAGTGGTAAAGAAGAAAAATAGACAAAATTTGGCCCCCTTTTTTGCCCCAAAATGAGCGGTCAATTTCTTCTAAAAAAGTCCCCTAGAACCTAATTTAAATAAAGAAAACCTCTAGGTCCAGCACGTATTTCAATCCCTCCAGCAGGCGATTGACGTACTATAGAAGCCAACATTGATGAAAGCGGATCGGTCTCTACGGAGGAAGATGTTCCCAAAGAATTTTCACCCGAATCAGTAATTTCTTCTAAAAAGGAAGAAAAATATGAGTTAAATAAATTTAAAAGATACCAAAGTTCCAAAGCATATTTCTAAACAAAATTTTCCTAAAATTAACTGTGTAGTTGCTCTAAGAATTAGTACTAAATAAAACAAGTAGAAGAATTATTTTGGCTTAAATTAAAAAAAAAAAAAAAAAAAGGTGCAGTAAAATACGTCCAGAGGGGAAATTAGAGAGTTCAGCCCTCTAAACGGAACAGTTTAAAAAAATTTTTTTTCCTCCTCGTTACGAAGGTTTACGCGCCACACGTTTATAGTGGATTAAAAAAGGGATTTTATTAATATAAATATATATATGAAAAGTGAAAAGAAAGAATTTAGAGGGAATTTTTAGTCTACAGGATTAAAATAAATTTTTTTTTTTAATTTTATATTTAAACAACGTTTAAACACGTAGTTTATTTAAGAATTTCATCTTTTTTAGAGGTAAAAAATGAAAAATTAACACATACCTGTAGTTTGTAAATACTCATGTTTGCATTAATGTGTAAGGAAGAGGCCCAGAAGATCAAACCCTTAGGAAGAAAGTCAAAGAACAACCTACAGAACTTGTTTTAGTCCACCCAAGTTGGAAGAGTTTTGAGGGGCTTTAAAGGTAAACCTGTGGGCTAGGATTCTATCCACCTACCCCACTCCTTAAGGGCGTTGATCTTCTAGGGTTCAATCAAAAATATAAAAGGGAAATAAGACTAGCAATTAACCCACAAATAAAAAAATAAAACAAACCTCACGATGGCGAAGAGAGAAAGTTTTAATTTCATCAATCACACTGATCATCACCATGGTTCTAGTCATGCGTGTGTACATTTTTGTATAGTTAATGCTTAACACATTTCTTCCCTTATGCCAGTAGAGAAATGTACCTCATTTGACAACGATGCTTTTGGTTCTTAAAAAAAGCGCAAAAATTGGAAATCGATTCAACACCCGTCCCAAAATCTTATACATAGCGCCAGTAGTAAAAACAGCAAGCGTTAAATCCCCCAACAACGACATTTTGTGCTTCTTCTCTTTTTTCCTCAATGTGTGTGCTCCTGTCCCGCCTCTGCTCTACTACACCATGTGATTTTCGTTGCCGCATAGCATAAACATCTACTATATATTAAAAAAAGCAAGGCGAAGTGGAAAACGCCCAAAGGATAGTGGTTAGGGAAAATTTTTTTAAAGGAAAACTAAATAAAATGTGAACTGGAAAAAATAATGTGAGTGCGTAAAGTGTGGCGCAGTTTTCGCCTTTTAATGTATTGTCTCTACTTCTTTCGCATTATCACTAACTTAACTTTTTGCTTCTGCATGTTTTCTTTAATTTTTAGTTTCTATGTATTTAACAGAGATAATAATAGAACTCTTAACTAAAAATGTAAACTAATGAAAAATAGTACAAAACATCTAAAGTTAAAAATGTCCATTTTAGTAAAATCTTTGATTTGGTCCCCTCAGGTTATACATGCAGAATATCAAAATGTCAATTAAAGAAAATTGAATCAAAAAGACTACAATTAAATAAAAAAAGATGTAATTTGAGTACTAAAAATAAATAGAGTTAAAAATGCAACATTTTCACTAAAACTTTTGACTGTTGTCCTCGGGCAGAAAAGTAAACATATTTTTAAAGTCCTATATAGAGAGAAAACAACACCCCCAATTTTTCTCCTTTCTCCTCTTCAATTTTTTTATTTCTCCCATCTTCTCCAAAGCAAGTTCTGTCAACGACAGCATCAAGTGGAACAAAGATTTAAAACTTCCTTCTTTTCTTTCCCCTCTCCTCTTCTCTCTCTCTCTCGACTGGCGGGCTTTGTTGTTGGTCGTTTCCTTATTTTTTTTCATCAAATATATACACACAAATTAGGTATATCCAAAATATCAACAATGCCATTAGAGTCTCAAAAAATTAAACACATTAAAAAACGCAATGTCAGACTCTAATGGCTTTTACAATATTGAATTGATTATTTTCATGAGTGAACTCAAGCGGGAGAGAAAGAAGAATGAATGAGTCCATTAAAACATGAGAAAGGAAATTAAAAAAATAAAGAGGTCGTAATAATAAAAAAATTGGTTCACAATCAGGTGGAATTATTTTTTAAAGTAAATATATTTAAGGGAACACCACGCGAATTTTTAAGAGGAAAAAGAGTGTAAAAAAGAACAATTTATATTTTATATATTAAAAAACTCTTTATCTAAGGGGAAGGGGGAGAAATGGCTTAAAATATTAAATGAATAGAGGGATTTATTGAAGGATTTTTAGATAAAGGGAAGGTACTTTTATTGCATTAATTCCTTGCTAGATAGTGCGCTTTAAGGTAGTGTGAAAGGAACTGTTCCTTCCAGCCCATAAGTAGTGTGAAAGGAACTGTTCCTTCCAGCCCATAAGTAGTGTGAAAGGAACTGTTCCTTCCAGCCCATAAAGTAGTGTGAAAGGAACTGTTCCTTCCAGCCCATAAAGTAGAGTGAAAGGAACGATTCCTTCCAGCCTACTCCTTTAAACATTTAGTTGAAGAGAGTAGTTTAATGAGGTTTATCATTTTCAAAAAAACAAGAAAAAATGTAAAATAAAATTGTTGATCTGAGAGCAATTCAAAAAAAAAGTCAAAGAAACAAATTTTTTTTCAAAGCGTTGTCGAAAATCTACTTAAAACACTTGCCACATACTGAACATACCCGTTATTGGTGGTATTATTTGTTGTTGTAGTTCCTCCAACAGTGTATTTATTAGCATTATTATTGGTTGTTGTTGTTCCACTACCTCCACTACTTGCAGTTCCTTTTCCATTACTTCCTCCTCCATTTTCTGTCTCATTAAAGGACAAATTACTTCCCCCACCACCACTACTTATCTTCTGTTTTTTAGTCGGTGCATTCCTCTTTCCATTCCAAGGATTATTTATTCGAGCACATACAAAAGTATTGTTGTCCTGTTCATCTTCTTCAACTTCCTCTTCTTCAATTGTTGTCATCTTTTTGTTTTGTGCCAAGTGTGGGTGTGTTAATTGAAGAAAGACGTCTGGATTGATGTCCTAAAATTGAATTTAGACCATTAAAAAATTTTAAATTAATTTTATAATATTCCAAAAAAGTTTAAAAATTAACTAAAATTCTGCTTCTCTAACATTACACACAAAAGAATAAATAAAAGACATACATACAGAGTAAACATATTTATTAACCTTTATAATTACCTCATCAATGGAGATCGGTAGAATTACTTTATTTAAATTCTTTAAATTATTAAAAGTATTCGCAGCTCCATTAAGTGCTGTTACCGCTATTGAAGAAGAAGAACCAGAAGAAGAAGTTGATGGACGTAGATAAGCATTTTCTTCAGAAAAGTTTAAATTTGAAGGTAAATAACCGTGAGGGTCTGCATTATTGTTGTTTTTATTGTTAATTAAACTGTTTTTGGAAGAAGAAGAATAAATAATTTTATTATTATTATTATTTGTTGTTGAGAAATACCCCAATTGACCATCACAACGCCTTTTTAACGGTTGGCGACAAACCGTCCCCTCAGCTGCTTTTTTGTTTGTTGAACAGATAAAAGAATTATTTGATGTTGAACCCAAAGCTCTGAAATTTAATGGTGTAGACAGGTTGTTGTTGTTTATTGTTGTTCTTGCTGGAGCAGAGGAAGAAGCTGTTGGACCGTTTGAACAGATTAAAGAACCCCCAAAATTGTTGTTTGTTGGGTTTAATATTGTTGGGGCAACCTTCATTGCAATTTTCCTATTCATCCGAGCCTTTTCCTGTTCTTTTTCTTCTCTCATTTTTCTCAATTCTTCTTCAACATGCGCAGTTTTTAAACCTTTCAAAATGTCAACAACCGTTTGGGGAAGCGAAACATTTTTGTTGTCATTTTTGGTTTTAAAATTCTGTTTGGCAATTGAATGCATAGCTGAAGGTGTTAGCAGTGTTTTTGGACCTCTTTTTGATTTTGTTAAGGAAATTAAATCGACCAGTTCGGTGACAAGTTGTGAGACGACACGTTCTTCTTCGTCTATGGGTATTTCTATTTGTTTTAACCACTAAAAATTAATATTTTTATAGAAATAAATAGTTAGATTAGGCATAGAAGGGGTTAAAAATAATTAGAAAATATTCAGTTCCCTTTTAAAATTGTTTTTAAGAGAAATTTAAGAAAATGCCCTCAGGGCAAAAAGGCCCAAAACATCTCCTGAGTGTCCCTTATTTTTTAACAATTTAAGGGGTAAAAGAAGATGGGATAATCTTTAAAAAATCAAGAATTCAACGAAACTAACCCAAAGGAAGGACCAAATAAATGGATTAAAGGGTGCAACAAAAAGTTCCTCAAGCTGTTCCCGCAAAAACCCTTTTCTTCTAAATTAAAAAACCTTGTTTCTAAGTTCAGAACACTGCTCAGTCAAACCATTATCAGCTCTAGCAAACTTTTCTTTGAATACTCGTCTCTGATCCAACCGGAAAGCATCCCTTCGCATTACACAAAGTCTCTGCACTTTTTCAACGTTTTTGGTTGGATCAATTTGGAGTGAATTTGCTGGAAAAAATTAATTTTATTTAGAGATTTAAGTTCACAGATTTTAAGATTTTAATCAGAAAAATAAATAAACAAAAGTTGCTTATTTAGACTAAAAAATGAAGGAAAATTGAGAGAAAAATTCCTAGTCAGAGAAAATCTCTCATTTTTCCATGCTATTTTTTAATAAAGATGAGCGTTGTTATTGCTCTTTCTAAGCAAAAAAACGTCTTTTATAAATTAAAAAAATAAAAGTTTCTTTGGAAATGGACAACGCTCATCAACCTTCGGTCAATTTACGTCCCCAAAACAGCCCAAAAAACATTTAAAAAAAGTTTACGCTGTTCAGCCAGGCGAATGCCTTGTCGAAGTATTTTTGAATGCTTTTCACGATAAATAACACGTTGCTCTCTAACTGCCGTTTGACATCGTTTAATAGACTTCAAATATTCCTCAAGAATTTCTTTTTTGTTTAAAATGTGAGCATTTCTTTAGATAAAAGAAAAAGTAAATTTAAAGGTCAAAATGTCAAAAGAAACCTTAACGGATTCTCATCCCCATCAAGTCTGCTTTCACAATATAAAGGTTCGTAAATGAATGGAAACTCTGTTGTTAAACGAGAATCGAGCGTTTCATCGTCATCAAAACTGAAATTAAAACAACAATTACCTTAAGACTCTTAAACGACCTTATAAGCTCAAGAAAGCTTTCACCAATGGCAAAATTAGGGTCAAACATATGCTTTGTTCTAAGCCCTTCTTTCCTTATGCGTTCGATGTAGCCGTGATGCTGAGTTTGGAAATAATTAAAAATTAATTTTGCACATGGATCAACCACTGGCAATAATTTAAAGCCCATAATTGGGAGACTAGGTTAAATTTATCAAAGAAAAACATGGAAAGACTTTAACCCATGCCTTAATTTATTGCCCTAAACAAGGTCTGGACAACAGAAAACCCCAGGATGCCTAAAAACCTCAAAGCCTTGGTTCAGGTCCCCTTTAAAAGGGATAAAAGACTGACAGACTCATCTCATCCCAAGTTCAAAATCTACCAACAAACCCATTAAAACATCCCAACAATAAATAAAAAACAAACCTCATTACAAAATCCAAAGTCCTTAAGCTCTTCAATAGACTTAACATTTTGACATCTCAATCGAGTTCTACTGCTAACATATTCACACTGTTTAAGATTCTTGTGTTGTTGTAAATAAGTACTACATGACTGAATAGATTCATCATCAACCATAGAATATTTGCCTTTTTTAAGTGGAAGATTCATTTAAGTTTTTCTGAAAAAAACGAAATTTTAAAGGTAAAGAATGAAATCAGTCCTTAGGGTTTAAGCTTAAAATAAGTAAAAAACTAAAAAATTTTTTAGGCCTAGAATTTAAATGATTTTAAGAGTTTTTGCAAAACAACGTACATATTGTGTAAATAAAACTAAACTATTATCGATTTTTAAAAAGAGAAAGGGTTGAAATATGAATGACTAGTGAAAATATAAATGGCAGACCCTAAATAGAATAGAACAAAAAATAGCACAGTTATGTATGAGGCGAAGAGCAAAAATTAGAGAAAATTACGAAATTAAAGAGATTTTATATTGTTAAATTTTAAAACACCAAATCGTGTAATTCTTTTCGTAACACCAACAATTATGAAAAAAGAGGAACTAATGGTTTATAGAGAGACTAGTTGAACAGAATGTTATCTTAAATTACGCGTCTAAACGGCGAGGCTAATTTTTGCGACAAAAGTCCTCTATTAAAAATTGTACAGTTGAGTTAATTTAAAATTTTAAACCTTGTTTTGTTGCTTTTCAGTTTTTTTAGAAACCATGGCAAAAAAACATGCTTGCAGTTTACTCGATGAGCTTGAGGATGCTTTATTAAGTGATATGGCTGAGGATTCTTCCACATCATCAAGTAATCTTTTAATTAATTCTCGCCGGCATTCTGTTGTTGAACTGCGTACAACCAAGCTTCAAGAGAATAAAATGTTTGTTTTCCTTGTTGTTTTACTTCTTTATTTTAATTATTTTAGACCTAAAAGCTCAGCCGGGCGTGGTGAGTTTTTACAAGACTCTCTTACCAATAAAATGGTCTCAAGGAGTGAGCTGAAAATTGTTGGTTAGTTTTGTGTTTTTAATCAGTTTTTACGGTTTACTTAATCCGGAAAATCTCCATTTTTTCTTTTAATTTTCTAAAATTTTGTCACTTTATTATTTAGCATTGTTTGAAGGCAAAGGAAGTGTGCGTGGACAAATAGGTTAATTTAAATATTTATTTTATATTTAATTAATATTTAAATTTTTAGGAATGGCTACATTAGATTTGATGTCTTCAGAGATTGAACTCTGCCAATTTGTTGATACAAGTTCCTATTCTTTGCTTAAAATTCGTTTAAGGCTTTGTGAGCCTTTAGAGGTTTATTTAACATTTTTATTTTTTTTATGTCTAAAAAAAGGTAATTTTACCTGACGACAAAGAAAAGTCTGCAACAAAGGTTCTCATAATGGATTTAATCCAAGAAAATTGTAAAAGGGCGAATGTTGTTCCAATTCAGCGTAAATTCTTTAATGATGCTCTGGGGATTGAATTGTTGAAGAAATATTGTCTGGAGGAATGTTCAAATTTGGATGCATCTGTCTATCAAAAGTGAGTGTATCTACACACCTAAAATTAATTTTTAGGTATTTTTGTATGGGAGCTGCTGCTGCTTTGATTAAATATACGGAAAGCACTCATGTATTCTATTACGTTTTTAATTTAATTAAATTATTTCACCTTTTTCAGAACATTTGTTTTGGTCAAGACTCGTTAAAATGTACATATGTTGCAGTAGAAGATTCCTGTATGATTGGTATATTTTTATTTTTTCTTACGGGGATCCCCTTGTGGAGAAAAAAATGTTTAGCAGACTGGCGGAATCGAACCACATCCCCTATCAACCTCAGACTATAGCACTACCCGTTACACCACCATTAATCTTGTTAAATACCGTTTTTATTAACTCATATACATACCTCTTCTTTATTAAGATGTCAGCAGCTGGAAGAGTCTCGATCTGATACAAATTGATTCAAAACCAAAAAAGGGTGTTATAACTTCTCTTTTTGATGTTCTCAACTCTTGTGTGACCCCAGGAGGTACAAAAACACTTCGTAGTTATTTATTACAGCCTTCGGCAGATGTTGGAGTAATTAATAAACGCTTGGATATTGTTCAGGAACTTGTATTGAATCAAACGGTTTGCCATTTTTTTTAATTTTATAGGGTAGTTTTACTTTAAATACGCTAAAAAAGGCTCGAATCTTTTCCTTTTTTTATTTAGATGTGCGATAAAATTAGAAAAGTTCTTTGTTCTCTCTCTGACCTTCAATACATGATCTCAATGTTTTCTTACTCCAATTTTTCTAATTTTGGAAAGGACGATTCTAAACGGTTAATTAGAAATAAAATTGGACAGGTTTTATTTTAATTTTATTAACTAAATTTTTCTTTAAATTTAAAGGCTGTTTGTTTAAAAAATATGCTTGACGCAGTCGAGAAGCTTTCCTTTGTTTTAACCCAATCTGATATGCTTTTCTTTGTAGAAAATCGAATGGTATTTATTTTTAGAGTATTTTTTTCTATTTTTCAGAATTCTGAAAAATTTCAGAATTTTTTAAAATTTTTTTTTTCAAGAAACTGACCGACTGTCGTTTGTCCAAGATTAGTCAACTGGTCAACAAAACAATTTCCACGGAAGTTAATAGTCGTAAAAGGAAGGGATATGCTGCTGTAGCTAGGGATTATGCTCTATTTGCTGTAGCAGAAAAACAAAATATTGTGTTAGATATGGCTAGAAGAGTTTATCAAGAATTGGTTGAACATGTCATGGGTTTTTTTTGTTGTAATTTTCTCTTCATTTTAATTAATTTTCAGAATACGCCGAACACGAAAAGGAGGAAATCCCCTCTGCTCAATTAAATTATTCTCAGTCTAGAGGCTATCACTTTTCTTTGCATACAAAGGATCCTTTCAGTGCCAAACTTCCACCTTATTGTATTCAGGTTGTTCAGAATAAGTCTTCACTTACTTTTACTACTCGTGATCTAATTAAATATAACGGTTTTTTAATTTTTTTAATTAAAAAAAAAGACATTTTGGGTTTAAATTTAGATCGCTTACTTCAATCAGAAACAGACATTTTGTTAATGAGCAATCAAATACTTGATCAAATGGTAGTAAATATTCGTGTGTATCTCCCTTCTCTCTATCAATCATCAGAATTAATTTCCTTACTTGATTGTTATACTTCTCTTGCTTGTTATTCAAGTAAAACTAGAACAGGTTTTTTTAGTTTAATTTTATTAGAGAAGCTTACCTGAAAAGTGAATTCCTGAAGCAAATGATTTGAAGCTAAATAAACTAAAAAAAACTTGTTTCCGGAAAATATACACTTTCCGGAAAATAAATGTTTATAAAACAAATAAACTTGTTTTCCGGAAAGAATGCACTTTTCCGGAAAATAAATGTTTATAAAAATAAATAAACTTGTTTTCCGGAAATAAACTAAACTTTTTCTTCAGTTCGTCCAACATTTAGTGATCATATTGAAATTATTAGTGGTCGTCATCCTATTTTAGATTTGCGTTCTGAAGCTGTTCCAAACAACACTGTAAACATTAAATGATTTCTTTACATTAAAAGATGTCTTTTAGTTTGCTTCTCGTGAAGATGGGCGTTTTATTATCATCGCTGGTCCTAACATGGTTTTTATTTTAATTAATTAATTAATTAATTTTCTTTTTATTAGTCAGGAAAAAGTACCTATATGCGTCAAGTCTGTCTTTTGCAAATAATGGCTCAGATGGGTTGTTTAATCCCAGCAGAGACTGCAACATTTGTTCCCATGACACATATCTTCTCACGTGTTGGGCATAACGACGATCTTGTACGCAATTTGTCTGGATTTTCTGTAGAGGTTTTTTCTTTTCTTTAATTAAAAAAAATTTAATTAATTTAATTTAGATGTCAGAAATGGCAACAATTTTACAAAATGCAAATAATTCTTCTCTTATTATAATTGATGAATTGGCTAGAAGTAAAACAAAAAATATTAAAAATAATTCTAAAAATTAGGTACATCAACTGAAGAAGGAATTGGAATTTGTTATGCTATTTGTGAAAAAATACTTTGTATTGGGGTTTTTTATAATATATTTATGTTATTTTAAAACTTTTAGGCCTTTACATTTTTTGCAACACATTTTCTGGATATGGAACAACTTGAAACTAATTATATTGGAATTGTTAAAAAGTTGTATTAATTTAAACTTTTATTTCCGGAAAACAAGTTTATTTTTTAAGCATTTCTTTTTTAAATAATTTTCCGGAAAACAAGTTTATTTTTTAAACTTATTCTTTTAAATATTCTTTCCGGAAAACATGTTTATTTTTTTAGACGATTTTTTAAAAATAATTTTCCGGAAAATAAGTTTATTTTTTGAGCAGTTGTTTTTCCTATATTCTTGAAAATAAACTTATTTTTTAAACAGTTAAAAAAATAATTTTTCCGGAAAACATGTTTATTTTCTAATTATATTTATGTTTTATAGTTATCATTTTTCTTCAATGAATATAAATGAAACTGCTGACATTGAAGCAACACATAAACTATGTAAAGGCCCATATCAGGGGCCCTTATATGGTAAATATTTTAATTTTCAGTAAAAACAATTAAAATTTAAAGGATTAGATTTGGCTGCAATGACAACTTTTCCTGAAAAAATTATTAAAGATGCAGAAAAATTAGCAGAAAAATTGAAATCAGCAAAAGAAAGGTTAGAATATAATTTTTAAATATTTAATTTTTATTTTCTTTAGTGTATCATTTGTTAATATTTCAAAAATTGAATTGAACAGGAGTGTTGAAATAATCGAAAATTCAGAAAGAAATAAAACAATTTAATTATATTTTGTGGTATTTTTATAAATTTTCATTGATAATTTTAATTTAATAAATTTAATTAAGCAGAAAAAAAAAATCTTTTTTAATCACAGAAAATAAAAAATGAAAGAAATATAACTACAAAATTAATAAAAAGCTTCATTTTTTAAAGCAAGAGTATTTACACACTACTAGAGTAAAAATGCAAAGGGGATAGAAGAGACGGGGTAGAGAAGCTAGTTTAAAACATTAAACATACAAAAATTGATATTTTAATTTAAAACTTTCCGGAAAACTTTTCAAACATGTAAACATGTTTCACTGAAAACAAGTTTTATTTTTTTACTTAAAAATTTACCTAAACATTAAAGGGAATAAATTCTTTTAAATATGTTTTAAGAAATAATTATTTCTATTAAATACTAAAAATATTTGCATTATGGAGAAGAATAACCCTTCGTTTTATCCACTTTTCTTCCTCCTCTGTTTTACAAATCCCTTCATTTTTATAATTTAATTCAGCAAATTGAGTAGTTATATCATCATTTTGAGGATTTTCAAACATTTTTTCTTTGACTAGAAGCAAATGTTTGTCTAGAATCTAAAAATAAAGAATCTTAGAAGTTGATACATAAAAAATCTATTTTCCAGAAAACAAGTTTATTTATTTTTAAAAATACTTATTTTCCGGAAAAGTGTATATTCTTTGGAAAAAAGTTTATTAATTTTTATAAACACTTACTTATCTTCCGGAAAAATGTATATTTTCCGGAAAACAAGTCTATTTATTTTAATAAACATTTTTTTCCGGAAAAGTGTATATTTTCCGGAATAGTGTATATTTTCCGGAAAACAAGTTTATTTTTTCCCTTTAAACCTTATCAATTTGTTCTATTGTCCATTCCGTAAAACTTTCCTTCATAAAAGGATTCTTTAACAATCTAATTAATTCTGAACGAGAAAAAGTTGTTCCCAATGAAAGCATTAACCTTTCAACATCTATAGTTGTATCATCATTTGCTTGTTTATAGTTTCGAGAACAAGTTGCATTTTCAAGTTTATTTATTTCTTTTGTTTTGTTTAATATTGTTTGATTTTCTTCTACATTATTTGTTCCTAACAAATGTTCAACAAAGTGAATTCTAGCTGTCGAACATTGTTGACGATTTTGACCATTATCTTCAAATTCTTCTTCTTTAATAAAAATATGTTTTGTTTGATCTGGGAATATTTGACATTTTTCTTCATTTACTACATTTTTTTCAGGCTTGTTTAATTCCTTATTTTTATTTCCCAGATTCTTTGAATTCCAATTATTATTAAAATTCTTTTTATTGAGCATGTTGAGAATATTTCTTTAAACAAAAATAAATTAAAAAACATTATTTAAAGCATTTTTGACTTACAACAGATTTATCCCTCCCTTATTATCCTTATTTAAACTTGAGGAATTTGTTGTTGTGTTTAGACAAGAATTATTATCAATGTTTTGATTAGGCAAGGAATAATCTAAATTTTTTGTTTTTTGTTGCTGTTGGGCTGACGCCATTGCTGCAGCCATCATAAAGTGTAAACCTTAAAAATGTTTAAACATTTAATAAAAAAGAAAATTCCGGAAAACAAGTTTATTTTTTTAAAACTTGAAAAGGAGAGATTTTAAACATTTTCCGGAAAACAAGTTTATTTTTTTTAACTCAAAAAAAGAAGAGATTTTAAACATTTATTTTTTAAGAACATTTTCCGGAAAACATGTTTTATAAAACCTTCTAACGGTTGAAAACATCTAGTATTATTCTGCGCATTAAACAAACTTCCTTCAGTCTTTTGTTGTTGTTGTTCTTGTTTTATATTTATTTGATCTTCAGAAATGTTTTGTTTAATAGGTGAGGGAGTGGGAGAAGCAGAAGGTGAGTGACAAACAGATTTTTGATTAAAATAATTAATATTTTGATCACTCTTTGTTTCAATATCAACGCTTTGTACAGAAAAAGGGAAGAGGGAAGAGACTGATCCAGGGGTGGAACAGCTTGAACCTACAACTGTTTCTGTTGTTTCCCTAATATTTGCTATTGCTTGTCCATGGCCTGAGGCTATCCTTTCGCGGGTATATTCAGACTTAATTTAAACAATTAAAATTAATTAAATTAAAATTAAAATAAACCTTAAGACGTTGAAATTCAGCATATTCTGCACAATGTTTTTTCAAATGACAAGCTAAAGTGCTTGTATGAGGACCCTTAAGTTGATAGGTGCAATTTCCTACTATACACCTACAATTTTAATTTAATTTTATTCAACATAATTGTTCACCTGCTCAAGTTTTCCGCCTTGTTGTAGACAAAATATTTCCAAACAGGTGTCTGTTTGTTTGTGCCGCCTGAACGAATAGCCGCTGCTGGATTTCTATGCCAACTCCAGTCATCCTCACGGAACAATTGCGCAGCTGGGGAGACAGCAACAGCAATAACTCCAGGGATAGAAGGTACCTGACTGAGTGGAGAAGGTGCCATTAATGCTGCTGCTGTTGCTGCTGTTAAAAGCGACTTAGAGCCGCCTGAGCGACGCTTAGAAAGAGAAGATGATGAACAATTACTTTCAACACTTTTCTAAATTAAAATGTTTTTTTCCTTTGTTTTAATGTGTTTGTATTAAAACTTGTTTTTAATTAAACTTGTTTTAAGTTTTTGTGTTTCAAGTTTTAATAAAACTGTATTTTGTCTTTAACTTTTGTAAAAACTTGTTTTAAGTATTCCAACTTGTTTTAATTCAAGTTTATTTTTAAACTATCTAAAAACCGTTTTATTGTCGTTCTTTCTCTTCACTGCTCTTCTTTTTATTTCTTCTTCATACTCTTGTTCTACAATTCCTTCAAGTTGCAAAGTTGGTGTTTCTTCTCTCTCTTTTCTTTCTTCTTTCATTACAGAATTATAAAGTATTTGATCAGTTAAAGGAGAAATGCTTTGTTCTCTTTGTTCGTTTGTCTCTCCAATAAAACGTTGATCCTTAGAATTAATTTTAATTTATTTTTATTAATCTCTAACTTCATTATTGACATTAATAAACTCATGCAATATTTTTGCCAAAACATCGGTACCATTTGAGGTGGAAGCGGAGCTCATTTATCTCTCTAGAAAGTTAAAATATAGAGAGAAAGTTTATTTAAATAAAAAAAAGAATTAAAAAGAAAGCATCTCAATATTGCGGAAGTATTAAAAGGCAATATTTTGAGAGTAAATATATTTATTGGTTAAATACTCATTAACCCTAAAAACGCGCAAAAATAAAAAGAAAAAAGGACAAAAAAAGATGATTTGGGATTGGACGGATATTTTTTCATAAAAGAAACAAAAAAAGAAGAGAATTTAGAGGGTGTGACCATAATATCGGCCAATTTAAAAAAGCGTTGAGGCCCGTCAGCAGTTTTGGGTAGAAAATAAGGATAATATCTAATGTTTAAGTATGTAAACATACTCTTGGCCTTAATGGGAATAATAAATAATAAAATGATAGAAACCCCAGAAAAATAAAGTGATGATACACTACATATAAACTTTCCGGAAAACATTAAATTATTAATAAAATAAACATTACAAAACATTATATTATTAATAAAACAAACTTTCCGGAAAAATTAAAAACATTAATAAAATAAACATTCCAACAAACATTAATAAAATAAACTTTCCGGAAAACATTACTATTATTAAAACCTTCCCATTAATAAAACAAACTTTCCGGAAACAAATTGTTAAATAAACATATAAGTTTATAATATTGTTGACCTTCTGGGTATTATTAATTTTGACTTTTTTAGGGGATAAAAGAGTTGACAATTGTTTATAAGTTTTGAGTGGTATATACTTTAGGTTTGTGGGGTTAATTCTCAGTATTTATCGCTTTAAAGGGAACTAGGGAAATAGGAGATTGTATTGCAAAGGTCTGGGGTATTATTGAAATAAAAGTAATCCAATAAAGAATATATTTTGGTCCAATCTCTACCAAAAAATTATATCGAGAGTAAAATGTAATTTGATTTTTTGTTTATTTTTAACCCTTTTTCCTTTCTTTTTTAAACTTTTTATTCAAAAAATCCTTAATAAATACCCAAAACCTTTTTTCATCGTTGCATTAGTCACCGGAAGAATTCGAGGAGAGAATTGGATGGGCAATGAAGCGAGGTAAGCGGGTGAATATCCCCTTTTTTTCCTCTTTCAAACCCAAGTTTTAGAAAATAACATCAAAGTCACAAAATGCGCGAAGAAAAATAATAAAAATGAAAAAAAAGTTTTGTCTGGTCAGAAATACATAAAAATTATTTAGAAAACACAAAACTTTAAACTTGTTAAAGAACAAATGTTGAAAATAAAATATTTTCCGGAAAACATTTAAATTAAAAATATTAATCTTAAAAGAAACAACAAATGTTTGAACAACTGATTAAAACTTTTAATTAAAAAATAAACTTGTTTTCCGGAAAAATTAATTAATTTAAAATATTAAACAATAAAACATTCCGGAAAACACATGTTTGATTAACTGACTTAACTGTTTATATGAATTAAATAAATAAACTTGTTTTCCGGAAAAACTTTAAATAAATATGTTTATTTATTTATTAAATTCTGAACTTTTTATCAAAATATGTAGAATAAAATAGACAAATTGAAACCTTACAAAAGCTATAAAATATAATGTGTAAAATAGAATTATTTTTGATTGCGCCAAGGTAAAAAGGTGGAAATAGCGGCATAAAAAAAAGTAAAGAAAATATCCAATTGAGGTAGAAGAAAGGGAAGGTCATTTTTTGAGTTAGCACTAAAAAATGATTGGATGGATGGGTAAAAGAAAAATGTATTAAAATAATGATTGCATTGGAAAAAAAATTAAAACATGAATAAATTTGTTAGAACATTTTTATTATTAAAAAAAAAGTTTAGTTGTTTTGCCCTAATTTGAATAAAACCTCAAGCTTAAGCCAACAAAGTTTACAAACATATTAAACATATATTTAATGTATTTTCCGGAAAACAAGTTTATTTATTTAATTCATAAAAATGTTATCAGTTAATCAAACATGTGTTTTCCGGAATGTCTTATTGTTTAATATTTTAAATTAATGAATGTTCTCCGGAAAACATGTTTATTTATTTATTTTTAAATTAATGATATTTTCCGGAAAACAAGTTTATTTATTTAGTTCACAAACACTCTTTCTCTGTTAAAAAATTTAATTCTTTTTCAAAGCTAAAAAATAACTCTTCTTCAGCCCAACAAAATAAATAAATTTTGGACATCTTCAACTTATTATCTATTTTTTGCCATTATTTTTTCAACCTCAGTCATTTATAGGTCTTCACATCTAAACCTTAAAAATCCCTATTTTTTGACCCATTTCTATTTCAAATCTCTTAGGACGTCAAATTGCGTCTCAAGTCAAGACTTTAAAAAAATGGTAACTTATGTATATCTTGATAACTTTCATCACTAATCCAAAATTTAAAAAAAAAGTTTTTTTCATTTTTTGACGAAAAAAAAAATTTTAAAAAATGTTGACTAATGAGTAAAACTCCAAAGAAGTATAAGGGTTTTAAAAAATAAACTTGTTTTCCGGAAAACATTCTTAATAGTGTTGTTTCTTAGAAGAAAAGTTTATATTATTCTAAATATGTTTAAAAAGGCGTTTTTAAGCCTTTTCTGCTTTTCAGAGTAATGCGCGAATAAATAAATAAATAGTGGTAAAGGGTGGAGTAAATAAAAAGAGTAAAAATACGAATGAATGCAAGTTTGAGTGTAGTAGATAAAACACGCAAAAACATACGGTAATCCTCTACATGGAATTTGCACCTTTTCTGTAAATTTTTCTTCCGGTCGAGTAAATCCACACACAGGAAAAAAAGTAAATAAAAAAGGAAGAATTAGTAGAGTAAGTGGATTTGTGTATAACAAAGTTTATTGTAAAAATACAAGTTTTATGTAGTGTATTTTGGGTGAATCCAAGTTGGTGTTTGAAGAGCTTTGTGAGAACAAAAAGAATAAATTCTGATAGAAAAGGACAAAAACATTCTGACTGTAATTATAAACATTTCAGAAGATGTTCAAGTTTATTTACAAATAAATACAAAAGTTTTCCGGAAAACAAGTTTTATATTTTTTAAAACATGAGTATAATTTTAATTAAAGTTTAATTAAATATTCTTTCCGGAAAAGAATAAAACTTTCCGGAAAAACATTTGTTTAAATAAAGACCTAGATTTTTTAAATAAATATTTGTTTTTTCCTTTAAAATAAGAGGAAATAGTTTTAATAAAAAAACTTTTTACTTCCTCTCTCACCCAAAACTCTTCATAAATGTACATAAAAATTTTCTGTCAACCTACTAAATGGATTAGGGGAAATAAATAAAAATACATATTGTATATAGGTTTATGTATTTATGTCGAGTGGGTTTTAAGTTTTATAAAAAATATAAAAAAACGGAAAATAAGTTGGAAATTATTAAATATTGAGTTGATTAAATAAACTGGTCAAGAATGGATTAGGCTATTTTTTTTAATACTCACAAAATTAAAATAATCTAAATTATTAAATATTCATAAAAAATATTTTTTTTAAATAAAAATATAAAAAATGTATAAAAATATTTGTAAAAAATAATTAAATAAATTGAGATAAAAAAATAAAAAGTAAATATTAAATAATAATATTAATAATAAATTAAGTAAATTAAATAAAAAAAATGTGGTTGAATATTAAGTAAGAGATTTATGTTTTTTAAATTTTTAGCTAAAAAACTAATCAGCCAAATTAACAGATTATTTTTAAAAATAATTCAAAATGTCGAAAAATAATAATTTAATAAATACAGTTGCTTGTAAAGTATTGGAGGTAAACAAAATTGTTTTAAAAATAATTTAAATAAAATAAACTTGTTTTCCGGAAAAACATGTTTGAAAGTAAAAGATAAATAAAATAAACTTTTCCGGAAAATTAATAAACAATTAATTCTAACTATAAAAATATAACAAGGTTTGGATGAACAAAAATGATGTTAGAAAAATAAAGAAATATTTTAAGGAAATAAATAAATAATAAATTCAGGTGTTGGCAAAACACGCAACTTTTATCTAAAAAATATTAACAGGTAAAAATAAGTTGGAAATACATTGAATTCTTCTCCCCCTTTCCATAAAATATTATATTTATGTTTTAAGTAAACTATATTAAACAGCCACGCTAACAACAAACAAATTAAAAAAAGCTTAAAAAAGTGGTTAAAAATTAAAATCTATATATTAATATATTTATTTGAATTGTAGAGGTTTATAGCTTTTATTCTTCATTGTTACGGAATAAATAATATTGGTTCAGTTATTATGCTTAAAACTTGGTTACTGATGTTTATATATTTATAATAAAATAAAAACTTTTCCGGAAAGTTTTAAGGAACAAAGCAGTTATATTTTCCGGAAAACTTTATATAGTGTTTATAGTAGTAATCAAGTTTATTTATATACATAGTATATTGAGTTCCGGTTAAAACTTTTTTACCAAACAGAAAAATAGTAAAACTAGTTAAAGTTATTAAAGCACTCAAGTTGTTGTACTTATAGTTTAATATAAAAGTGTATAGACAATTTAACAACCGAGATTACGGATTTAAGAGAAAATAGTGTCTTTTATATAAAATGCCTCTTCACAATATTTTCTTTCATAATTATTAAAAGTGAGGATATTTAAGTATTTAAAGAGGAAAAATTAATAATAATAATTAAATGCTTGTTAGCAAAATTTTTCAAGAATTTTACAAAAATACTAGAACCTCTCCTTTCCCTTGCCCTCTTATTTTAAAAGAACAATTTGGTCATTAAAAATAATAAATAGGTGCAGAAACACTTAACAAAGTTGGAAATACTAAATAAATAATAATTGTTGAACGGGGAAAATCAAAAGAATAAATGTATACTTAATAGCTTTTAAATAAAAAGTTGTAAATATTAGTCAGAAAATATAAGAGAGGATAGAAGCATATTAAAAAAGCTAATTGAACGTGTAAATCGGGAAGAAAGATTTTTTATTTTATGTGTTGATTTTTGGTAAAAGAAAATAAACTTGGAAAGTTTCAGGAAAATTAAAAAAAGTAAAGCTTATTGGGGGATGGATAGAGATTATAAGTTCTAATACTTAAAACTTTCCGGAACATAATATAAACGTTTTATATTATTTTAAGTTTTAAAACTTTCCGGAAAGTTAATTTTTCTATATTAAATGTCTTCAATTAAAATAAAACTTTCCGGAAAGTTTTATATTAAATGTCTTAAAGTAAATTATCAAAATAAACTTTATTAATGATAAAATCAAAAGACAGTGGGAAAAAGGATTAAAAATAAAAGTTAAAAAGAATTTTGTTGTAAAAATCTAATGAGAAATTAATGTAGTAAGAGTATTTTAAATGTGAAAAGGTAAAAAAAGGTTTATATTATTTATGTTGAGAAAAAGTGCAGAAACAAAGTAAAAATAAATGGGAGAAGAGTGTTTAAAGCTTTAATAGTTTTAAAAGAAAAGTAAAATAATATATCACATCCGGAAAGTTTACTAAAAAAATAATTATTAATTTAATAGTTTAATACTTAATTAAATAGAAAATAATCTTTGCTTTTGTTAGGTAAATAAAACTTTCCGGAATTCTTTAATTATTGGGGCGAATATAATAAACTTTCCGGAATCATTTTATGTTCGTTTAAAGAGTAAAATAAAAAGTTTTAATTGAATAAAAGTGATTGATTCTTGACTAAGAGGGTCACAAATTAAAACAAAAATTAAATGAATTTTAATAAAAATATTTTGAGAAAATAAAGAGAGGTTAAAAAAGCTCAATATCAGAAGTATTAAAATTAATAATTTAAGTTATTAAATTACAGGTATTTTTTAAATTAAGCATAAATTAGAAAAAAATATTCTCGGAATTAAGAAAATGCCAAACTCATTAATGTTGCAGTTTAAAGAGTAAAGGGAGAAATAAAAAAGGAAAAAACGTCAAAAGGTTCGTATAAATTTTAAAAGAAAAGATTATAATTTACACAAATACATTAGGCAAATTAAATGAAAAAATGAGTGTCATGAATATTATAATAATTTTAAAGGTAATGTGACAATAATTTTTAGTAAGCGTCAAAGGAAGGAAGAAGAAGGATTTGACACAACATTAAAGAAGTAAAAAAGAAAAAAAAGTTTATTTAAAAATTAATAAAACTTGAATTATAATGTAACCGGAAAAGTTTGTTTAATTTAAAATACAAGAAAATGTCTGGAAAATTAATTAAACCTGAAAAATATAACCGGAAAAGTCAGAAAGTTAGTTAAACTTGAATTTGTAATGTAACCGGAAAAATCAGAAAATTAATTAAACTTGAAAAATATAATCGGAAAAGTCAGAAAGTTAATAAAACCTGAATTGTAATGTAACCGGAAAAGTTGGTTTATTTTTATACCTTTCCGGTTATATATCTAAAGAGCAGGCGGAAATAATATAATTGCTATAGTTGTATTACTATTCATGTAGAGGGAAGGAGCATTAAATATTCAACTTTTAAAATATTTACTTAAAATATTAAAAGTAAAAATGTGTCAGGTACATAACTCCTTAAATTTTAAAAGGCTTCTTCACTCAATAAAATTAATCGAGAAGAAAAAAAAGTAAAAGGCTTAAAAGGGGCACCTGAGAGAGATTTTAAATGCGCGGCCAAATGCACTCTATTAAGCAATGGGATTGACAACTTATTTAGTTGAGTTAATGCCCTTATAAAATAGTGAAATTAAAAGAAAAATGTTGAGAAAAACAAGGAAAATATAAGGAAGGAGATTAGGTTTTTAATTTTCATTTTTAGAAGTAATAAAGTTTAAAAAATAATAATTTGACTAAATCAAGTTTTAACAAAAAATAGATGTTGAGGTAAATAAATTACAGTAGAAAACAAGTTTATTTATTTGAATAATAATAGAAGAGTAAACAACACACTTAAGTTTATTTTATTTCCTTCATCTATGTATTTATATGTTTATGGTTATATTACATTTCCGGTTATATTTAGTATATCATTTATCCTATTTTGCGTGTGTAATAGGTTTTTGCGTGCAATACCTCAATAAAAGGAAAAAAGGTTTTTAGGGTATTTTTTCTCGCTTTTTATATTTATCCAGAAAAACCAAGTTTAGGTGACAAGGAAGCAATTAAATGTTGTTGGCTTTTTGTGTTGACATTTTGACATTATTTAAAATTTTGTTTAGATTCTGGGTATTCTGATTTTTGGAGGGTATTAAAAATAGCCTTGGAGAACGTTAATATAAAGAATAATTATTCCCGAAATGGTCAAGACCAAAACGGTAATTTAAATAAATAAAAAATTATTTGGAATATTAAATATTTTTTTGAAGACGAATTTTGACACTTTTACTTGCCTTTAGTTTTGTTACCTCGAAAAAATGTGTCCATTCATAAAGAAAGAAGAAAAAAAGTTTTAAGTTAAAAAGCTTTAAAAAAATAATAAAACTTTTTTTCTGCCAAGGACAACTAAATTGACTTACCCAAAAAATGCTTTTTCCTTTAAAAATATTTTTTAAGTCAAAAATGTGTAAAAAAGAAAAGTGGCACCTTTGGAATAAAAAAAAGTTTATTTTAAAGTAATTTTTGAGGTAAAGCAGAGAAAGGAAGTTTTAAAGGAAAGTTTAGTGGTAAATGTTGGGTAAGGGGTTAAAAAGGGAATATGTGTTGGGCATTCTATAATGAGAATAAGATCAGAATTAAAGTTAAAAAATCAGAATTAAATAAAAATAAAATCAGAATAAAATCAGAATTAAATAAAAATAAAATCAGAATAAAATCAGAATTAAATTAAAAATAAAATCAGAATAAAATCAGAATTAAATAAAAATAAAATCAGAATAAAATCAGAATTAAATAAAAATAAAATCAGAATTAAATAAAAATAAAATCAGAATAAAATCAGAATTAAATAAAAATAAGATCAGAATAAAATCAGAATTAAATTAAAAATAAAATCAGAATAAAATCAGAATTAAATAAAAATAAAATCAGAATAAAATCAGAATTAAATAAAAATAAAATCAGAATAAAATCAGAATTAAATAAAAATAAGATCAGAATAAAATCAGAATTAAATTAAAAATAAAATCAGAATAAAATCAGAATTAAATAAAAATAAAATCAGAATAAAATCAGAATTAAATAAAAATAAAATCAGAATAAAATCAGAATTAAATAAAAATAAGATCAGAATAAAATCAGAATTAAATTAAAAATAAAATCAGAATAAAATCAGAATTAAATAAAAATAAAATCAGAATAAAATCAGAATTAAATAAAAATAAAATCAGAATAAAATCAGAATTAAATAAAAATAAGATCAGAATAAAATCAGAATTAAATTAAAAATAAAATCAGAATAAAATCAGAATTAAATAAAAATAAAATCAGAATAAAATCAGAATTAAATAAAAATAAAATCAGAATAAAATCAGAATTAAATAAAAATAAGATCAGAATAAAATCAGAATTAAATTAAAAATAAAATCAGAATTAAATCAGAATTAAATAAAAATAAAATCAGAATAAAATCAGAATATTTAAGAATAAATATTATGTATAAAAGGAACTCAAACAAAAATTTATTATTTTAACCTTCGATATTATTGCAAATAAATTTCCGAAAAAAAATGAATAAGGTTATAGTTTACATAGGTGAGTTATAGCTGAAAAAAGGTTCTTTTAATATATTAAAAAAGCATTTCAGAAAAGCCTTGATTAATCATTTCTTTTATTAAAAATATACCCAGTGTTGGTGGTAATTATTTCTTAGAAGAATAGAAAAGAAAATGGGTTTAATTTAAATTGGAAATGAAAAAGAAAAATATTTTTGAATTTTGCAAATTTTAGGAATCAATGTTGGAAATTAGTTAAGACAAAAGTTGAAATTTAAATTCTTAACAAGAGAAATCGCCTTTGCGATGAACTGGAGATTTTAAAAGATTGCAATGAATAGACCGATTTCGCTTGGAAAAAAGTTTGTTTTTGTTTTGTTTATTTCTTTCTATTTTAGATTTTAATTATAATTAAAAATGTCTTTTATTTATGAATCAAAGCTTCGAAATTCAAACATTGTTTATGATAAAGATTCTGGTTTATCAAAAGATATTGAACTAACTTTTCAAAGTCCTCAACAAAAAAGGTCAACTTCTTCAGGCAGATCAAGTCCTGACGGGAATTATTGCTGCTCTTGTTTGGTATTTTTATTTATTATTTTATAACTTAGGTTTAGTAGTCACAAAATGTGGATTTAGTTTAACACCTGAAGGTTCAGGCTTGTTTAGGTTCACAAAGTGTTTAGGTTCCGTTTCCTTTCTAAAATCTTTGGAGGCTTTAATGGTTCTATTATCCTTTATTTTATTTAGTTGTTATTTTCTTTATGTATAGGTAAATAGACCCTTTTGGACTCTATTTCCTTCTAAACTTGTTCAATTAATCTCAAACTTCTATTTTCTATTTAGGAACTTGTAGGAGGCAAATTATACATCTGTATTCGTTGCAAATCCTCTTTCCATTTCATTTGTCACTTTCCTCCTTTAATTTTAAAAAACAAAAGAGTGGATACTCGTAATTGGACCTGCAATAGATGCCAAATAGAAATTTCACAAAAATTTGAACACCTTTCTAATTTGAATATTCAGGTTTATTTCTATATCTTAAAGGTTTTGTGGGCTTTTTTCTTTAAATTCTTTAATTTTATTACTATTCCGGTGGAGTTAAGAACGGTTTACCTCACCCTTTATAATCCTACACCTTTTTTAAGGATCCACGACAAAGAGAAGATTTTTATAATAGAAGATTTATCCGTTTTTTGCTAAGAAAGAGGAGTCCTTTCAACGTCAAAAATGGAGGAAAATTGGCCAATATTGCGACTGCAATGAGAGCCCTAAATTCAAGAGAATTCTCTTTGGAAAGACTTGGAGTTGATAATTGTTATTATAAATTACCTTTTGATGAGCTTTATAATCTTAAAAATGAACAGAATTTGAACAAAAAGAGGTGCTTTTATTGTCGCAGGTTTATTTTGAATTTAAAGGGGAATGGTTCTGTCAGTAACTGGTTATTTTAGTGACCGTTTTTGGGTACTGCTTGAGTTCATTTTTCATTAGAAAAAGCAAATGTACTTTAAAAACTCTTTAAGCTTTAAAGAAAAACAAATAATTTCATGCGATTTTTGCCCTGCAAATTTCTGTTTGGATTGTTTATCCCCACCATTAACTGCTTCTTCCAATGAATTGTTTATGTGTCCTTTGCACGTTGAGCGCTTTGTTGTAGGTATTTTTAGACGTTTAATTCAAAGGGATTTTTTGACTGTAAACACTTTTTTAGGATTCTTTTCTTGTCAATTCTCTGCGCGTAACTAGCCGAATAGCTTTGTGGAAAGAACACAATAAACTTGAAAATTCAGGATCTCTTGAAGTATTTTACGATTTTTGCTCGAAAATACAGAGTGAAAGGAACAATAAAATTACTGAAATTGGGTCAAATACTAACTCCAATAAAATTGAAAAAAAGTTAAAATTGTTTAAAAACACATTTAAAGTGAATAAAAGGGTGAAAGAAGCTTATAGAAACTCAGAAAATTTCTTGGGAACTGAATCAAGTGAAAAGGAAGCAGCAAATATATTGATAGGGATGAGAAAAGGTGGAAGAGTTGAAAGGTTTGGGGATTTTTATTAAAAAAATTTTTTTCTTTATTTTTCAGTTCATCGAATTCAACGCGTATTTCTTCTCTTAATACAGTTCTAAATGAGTCTGATGTAATTATGTTTAATCCAGGTTTTTTTTTAATTTAAAAACACATTCTTTGCCTCTTTAATTTGTTCGATTAGAAAAATTAATTTTTTGATGGAAATTTTTTTTAATTTTTAGATTTGTTTAATGAACATTTACCTGTTTTTGGGGCTTTACAGTTACTTTACGGAGCAGACAAAATTGAAGAAAAAAATAAAAATTATTTGGTTCCATTGCAATCTAAATTTATTACAATTGGGGGAGGATTGTTGGCTAAAAATAATTGTATTGATTTGAGGTTATTTTTTAATTAATTAGAATTAATCTTTTTTTAAGTCATTTTTCTTCTTGCAAACAATTGCAGATGCAACGTGTTTTAATTTTCTTTGATAAGGTTGTTTTTTAATTAAAATCAGAATGTTTTTGTTCTGACTTTGTTTTGATTCTATTCTGTTGTGTTTTGTTAGTTTTTGAATTGTTCTGATTTATTTTTATTTGTTTTTATTTTATTCTGATTTAGTTTTAACTTTTCTGGTATGTTTTTATTTTATTCTGATTTTCCTTTGAGTTGTTCTGATTTAGTTAAGGAGTGTTTTATGTTTGTATTTTTATTTGTTTTTATTTAATTCTGATTTAACCTAGTCTGTTCTACTTTTATTTGTTTGTTTGTTTGTGTTTTCTTTTGATTTGTTCTGGTTTTTAAACAATATTTATTTAAATGTTTTCAGTGTAAATTAGCCTTCGAAATGGTCGCTTTATCCCCTTGCAATGAATTGTCTGAAAAATATGAACAAAATGTTTGTAGTTGTTTAAAACAAAAAGAAGCCTTTTCTCAACAAATTCCAACTTTTAATGAATCAGAATATTTAATTCCTTCAACTAAAAATTCTGCAACTTTATGGAGTGGAGCTTTAATAAGAATTGGTTGCCTTCGTTTTCTTTTTGTTGGTTTAGGAGCTTTGTGAATTTAATTAAATTTTATTTTTTATTTATTTTTTGAATTTTTATAGATTTTAAACAGTTTTTTCAGTCCTTTTTTTAATTAATAATATAACCTTAAATTTAATTATTTAATTAAATTGATATAAATTTATCTCTACTTTTTCTTTTTAGTGTATATTTAACTGTTTAAAAACAGAAAGAAAATTTTATTTTTTTTTTTCACATATTTAATTATTTAGAAGTTTTGTATGGTTTAAAAGGGAAAAGGGAGTTTTGGTCTGTTTCCTTGACAACTAGTTTATTTTTATTAAATTGAATTTTATGAATAGTTTGGAAACGGGAAAAATTATTTTTAAAATTGATACAAATGTAAATATTTATTTTTTGTTTAAAAATTGATTTTTTTGAAGGATTTTTAGTTTAATTTTTGGCTTAAAAAATACAAAACTTTTTTTTTTAAATTTGTTTATACTTAAAGAGAAAATGTCTGATTTAAATGGAAATAATGTCAGAAATAAAATTGACTATCATCAAAATCAAGAATTAATACGTGGACCAATTTCTGAGGAAGAATTGCTTGCAAAAGAAGTTGTTACGCCAGAAGATGTTTTGCGCCTAAATTGCGTCACTGAAGGTTTGTTTTAGTCTTTTCTTTTTGTGATTGATTGTTGTTTTTATGTTTTGAGAGTTTCTGATCTTTATGTTTTTCTGCTGCTTGTGTTTTTGAGTGTTTTTTATGTTTGTGTTTTCTGTTGTTTATTTTTAAGTTTTTCTGTTTGTTTTAATGTTTGTCTTTTTCTGCTTGTTTTTATGTTTGTGTTTTTAAATTCTGATTTTAATGTTTTTGGTATTTCTTTTAGTTCTTGTATTTTATCTAAAGATTCTGTTCTTTCAATTTTCTTTCATTTTTTAATATAAATTCTGTGTTTTAGACTAAAATTCTTTTTTCTTGTATTTTACAAACTATTTAATTTTAAGGATTTCTTTGTCGTCCAGAGGATAATGTCTACGGTTATTTTTATAATTAATGTTCAATTTAACTTAAAATTTTAGATATAGAGTTTGTTCGCTTCAAAGTTCGAGATATTGACACTGAGACTGTTCTCTTCGAAATAACTAAACCTGAAGGTTTTTCTTTTTTTTTAACTCTTATTTGTTTATTTAGAAGGCAATTCATCTGCCGAAGATGATGCAAACTCGGAAGAACCGACAGAAAATAATGGAGAGGAAGAAGAGAATCATAATGAAGGGGAAAAGTCGTTCACCCCTCGTTTTATTCGTTACTATTTTAAGCCTTCATTTTTGCGGCTTCGGTTTGTTCTTTATTTAAATAATAGTTAAATAGAGAATTTTGTGGGGGTCTTTAAGTGTAGAATTAAATTTAAGTAAGTGCTGAACCGCTCTTTTTTTTCTCTTTCAATATTTTAAATTTTTAGTCATATCGGAGCAACTATGGAATTCGTTGTAGGGGATAAACCTGTCAGCAATTTTAGGTTTTCTAATTAATTAAATCTTATTTTAATAATTTAAAAGAATGATTGAACGCCATTACTTCCGTGATCGCCTACTTAAAAGCTTTGATTTCGACTTTGGATTTATTATTCCAAATTCTCGCAATTCTTGTGAGCATATTTATCATATGCCGAGACTAAGCGATTCATTGAGTTTGTTTTTTAATTTTTTTTAGTTTTTAAAAATAACTTTAAGTTGAAGAAATGCTCAACAGTCCTTTTGAAACTAAATCTGACAGGTTTATTTTTAATTAAATTTTAAAATGATTTTAATGGGGAGAAATTGTTTCTGGAATACTCTTCAGTAGAAAACACATGGAGAAAATTAAAAAAATTATTTTTTTTAGTTTCTACTTTGTCGACAACAGATTGATCATGGTTAATTTTCTAATTAAATTTTAAGACTCCTTTAATCTCTTTTTACGTAAATAATTCTGAAAGAATTTTTTTTAATTTTTCACCATTTAGCACAACAAAGCGGACTATTGCTATGCTGACTAAAACCAAAAGAAAATTTTCTTGACCTAAAGGATCTCACAAAACAAATCTCATCTTTATGAGCTTCAAAACAAACAATTTTTTAATATTTTTTCATTAAGAAAAAGGCGAAAAAATTTGAAAAAAAAGGAAAATGAATGGAAACAAAAAATCCTGATTTTTTGGTTATTTTAACCGTAACAGCCGAATGAGAGAGAAAAAAAACTTTTTGGAAAATGGTAAATGAAATTGTTGTAGGCAGGATTACACTCACAAACACATACACAATGCCGAGTAGGAATGAAAGGAAATTTTATAAAATAAGTTCAACAGTAACAACAACGGGGTAAGAAAATTTTTAAATATAATATTTTTTTCCATTCGGGCACGTAACCATAAAAAGAATTAAATTAAATTCTTTTCGATTTTATTTTAGTCCCAAAAATTTGCAATGTAGGCTGGAGGGAACTGTGCCTTCCAGCCTACTAGGGTGGAGGGAACCGTTCCTTCCAGCCTACTAGGTAGTGTAAAAAGAATTCTTTGGTTACGTGTCCTTAAAGATCTTTGTTTTGAAAAATTAAAACCAGGGAGTGAATGCATAGGCATAGCAATAAAAATATTTATCAAGGGGGAGAAAAAATTTGTTTAAGGACGGTCCATTTTCTCATAAAAATGGAGACCCAAATATTTTTTTCATCTTAAAAAGTGACTTAATGTTAGCTCGATCCGTTCTTGCTATGCCTATGATTTGATTGAGGCATTTTGTCTCATCTCCCTAAATACAACAGAGTAAAATGTCCACATGCCTCTTCTCCTATTAGTGCCTGGATTTTTTTGATTAAAATAAATGTTAAAGACATCAAGGGAATAACCACAAAATTAATTTAAAAAATCCAGGCACTCTGTTCCCCTAATATAGGAGTCATTAAAACAGAAACATAACGCCCAAAAAAATTTTTTTTTGAAAGCGGATTTGACATTAAAAAAAGGAGAAAGACAAAAATCAAAAATTTTTACATTCTTCGCGGAAGAGATCCGTTTTCAGTTTTTCTGCTGTTTGTGAAAAGAGGAAGAGTAGAAGAAGAATTTGAGGGTAAATAAAAGAGATCAATTACTTGGCGCCCACCACGGCCCATTCTTCTGCCAACAAAGCCAACCCTTTGCGTAGGAATTTCAGTATTTTGATGATCATAGACTTGTTGAGTAAACCTTAAAAATAAATTTAAAAAATAGAGGGGCTCGTAATTGTATTAAATATCAATTTTTAAAAAATAAGCCTTTCTCTATTCAATTAAAAAAAAAATTAAAACCTTGCTGCAAAGCATCTAAAGGTACTAAGCTCATCACAAAATGAATTTAATTGTTGACGATCATTGAGTAAATGTCTCGGGATTGGTGCGTTATAACTGCACCCATGTTTCCGTTTAAATTGGTACCGGCCATCTATACTAGAATTGTTTTCAGTAGCAGCGATTTTTTCAAGTTCTGAAGAGTCGTCGCTTGTTGAAGGTAACGAAAGGGTTGAAGTTATTTTGGCAGCGGAGTTCCAGAGCTGGAAATTTTTTTTTATTTTAAAAGAAAATGAAGTTATTTTATTAATTTAACTATTAAAAATAGGAGAAATTTTAAGGAATAAGAAATTAGAAAGAATTAACCGTTAAACGATACTTTATCCTTTTTAGAGATGGGACTGGACCTTGGTTATGTCCTCAGTTTTCTTGTACCCATAATCCCTCCTATACGTTTCTAAACATCTCCTGGGGGTTTCCCAAAGTCCAATAGGTTCAGTCCAGGGCAATAAATAAAGTAAAGGTCTAAAAGTCCATACCCAGGCAAATATAAAATTCTTTGAAAGCTTGGATTAGCTGACCCTCTTCCCCTCTTTAAAAAAACTAAAAGCTTTACGAACCTCTAAATTCCTTTGAATGCACTTATCATCTTTAACAGAATCTGTGGTTACACTGTTCCGTCTACTCGAGCATTGTGTGGACAACAATTTTTGTTCGTCCTGTTCATTTATTATTTCACTGGTTGAGGGAATATCTTCTCTTCTTTATTAAAGAAAATTTAAAAATTAAATTAAAAAATTAAAAAAAAAAACCTTCCTTCAACTCTGTTTTCCTCTTTTCTCTTTACTTGATGTAATTCAAATATTTTCCTTTTATAAAGATCATATTCCGTATCAAACAAAATTTTTTTCAATTTTTCCCTCTGTGCTAAAGCCCCAGTTAATACAATTGACCTTTTCATTACAAAATTTATTTGAAGCAATTGTTCATAAGTGGATAACTCTGTTCGTTGTTTTTTGCGTGTTTGGACTTTGTCGAGACGTCTACGGAAAGCAATGTATGGGTTAGCAATGGATTTGTTGTCGTCCCTTCTGTTGCCTATTTCTGAGGATATTTTGGCTAAGAGACGGGGACAGGGGTTTTTCTTTGATGATGCAGCTTTCTTAAGGTTTAAAAAAATTTTTTTTAAAGGTCTTATTGGGTTCACTGCCTGGCAATTTACCAAGTTCTGGGTCCAAAATACAACCCGGTTTCTAATTCAAACCCTTGTGCCCACAGTTTAGGATTTTTAAAGAGTCTAATTTCATTAAAATTGAGTTAAAATAATCCTTTACAAACCTGCCGTTTCTGCAGCCAATAATCATAAACATCGTCAACCAATCCAAAATCGTATCGTGAAAGTATGGCTCTAGCATTTCTGAAAATAAATAATTTAACAAGTTTAAAATGACAGGAAAAAGAATTTTTAAAATTTTAACCTTGGCCTGATAATATCATTCTGTGACGAAATTTCCAACTTTTCAATGATATGTTCAAAATCGTCAATGTTGACATTCCTTCTTGAAGAAAGCCATTCCTCGTCTTCTGAATCAGCATTATAACTGTTCTGAGTGAGGAAGAAGGGAACAAAATCTTTAAAAAAATTAAAAAATAAAGGAGAAAAAATAAAGAAAAAAAACCGTTGAAAACGAGCAGCTTTTTGCCTCTTTGAAATTCTGGATGTGGTGGATATAGCCTGTCGTATTCATCGTCTGTGAGGGAGGTTCTAAAGAATAAAATTGTTTAATTGCAGAAAATAGTTTAAAAAAGCTCCCATACACTTTAGGAGTTGGAATAACATGATTTTTAACTGAATCCCCAGCAGAAGTCGCTTTCTGTGCAAGGATTGCTTGTTGCAAGTGTGACTCCTGTTTTAAATAATTTAAAAATTATAATTCTTTGGCAATATGTTTTTAATTTTATAAATGGGACAAAATGTCAATTATCGATTTTTCTGTTGTAAACAAGTTTGGGAAATGGCGTAGGAATTTTTAGTTTTTTAAAATTTTAGGAGCAAATGATTGAACCCTTTTACGGTGATAAAAGCTAGGGAATGATCCTTAATTTGTTTAAAAGTTTTAAGACGCCCAAACAATATTTGAATGGCTGCCTTTATTTAAGAGAGAGTGCTTAGAAGGTTAGAGAGCGGTTAGAGAAAGAGACAGTGGCAGCCATTATTTTATTGAAAACTAACCATCTCTTCTTCCTTCTCCATACCCGTTGGGGCTGTAGCCACAGTTCTTTTGATCTTCGGGCTTGTTTTTCGACATTTTCGAATTCGGATAGGAAGTTTTCTGGTCACATCTAATGCTCTCGGTCGAAATCCGAATTTGGTAGAACTAGACATTAAAAGATGCAGCTTCTCTACCCTAACTGTGTTTGTCTCTTGGCAGCGGTCGATATTTGTCTACTGTAATTGCAGCTCAATTTTTAGTCGCCAAATCGTGTTGGAATTTTTTCTAAATAGGCTATTGAATAGTTAAGTGACATTGAATATGTGAAAAAAGGAAGAGAGAAAAATAGTAAAAGTTAGAGAAAAAAAGAAAAAGTAATAGTTAGAGATAGAGAGAAATAATGCAAATAATAGTCAAAGAACAAGGATGTAATTCTTTATTTTTCGTTTTTTTTGTTTTCTATTGATGTATTTTATTTTTTACACTATTCCATTTTTATTGTTAAAAAATTGAATTTTTAATTTTAAAGCTAATTCTTAGATTTAAAAGTCAAAGACTTATTCTTTGCGAACAAATAAAGATGTCTTCTTCCCAAAGATTAGCTGATTGTCGACAAGCCTGTGAAAAAGCTGAGCATTTTTGAGGTTATGAACAGGATTCCTGGTTTTATTTTTATTTAAAAAATGGGTAAAAAAGGTTTTTGTTTGTTATAGATTAATTATAAAGGAGTGAGACTTGCTAGGAGTCATGGACAATAAATTCAAAATTCAGAAGAACTTTGGACAAAAATGAAGCTTCTTTAGTTTATTTAGAAGTTGGTGAATAAAGTGTTTGAATTTATTTTTAATTTTATACCACTTAACTACGACAAATAATGCCTAAAGTTGCTGCGTTTGCACTGTCCAATTTCTTTTATTTTCTTCATAAGTTGTTGAATTTTAGATATGTTGTTTTTCATTGATTCTGTAGCAAATTCTCTGCTCTATCGAATGATACCAAATTTAGACTGGACAGATTATCTAATCAAAAGTTACGGAAGTTAACGCCTATGCGGGCGTGCGCCGAGTTGACACGCCTAGTTTAATAAAATTAATTAAAACTTGTTCAATTTTTTTTTTAAAAATTAAACTTTTCAAGGTTCAGACAATAAATCAAGGCTAATTTTAAAATGAGTAAAAAATAAATAAACCTAAAAAAAGTAGAGAAGAGAAGCGCAGATACCCAAACAACCACCCTTTCTTTCAACACCAATTTTTACCACAACTTGTTGAAGCAATTGACAGCTTCTTTTTTACTTTTTTTTCTTCTTTTTACTCCTTTTTCCAATTGCCCGATCGATTAGTTATTTTGCTGAGAATTGCCCGAAGCAAATAAACATTCCTTTAATTTTTATTTGACGTATTAGTGATACACAGACACAACAAATAACAAAACAAAATATACAAACTTTGTGCGCATTAAACCTTTTTTTTAATAAACTTGAGAATTATTGCTTTTCTCTGTTATTTTTTAAATATTTTGTATTTATTTATTGTTGGGGAATTTAATTATTTAACAAGGTTAGGTTGCGCCTAAATGACCCTACCCTTTTTTTTTTTTTTTTTTTTTTTTATTCTGATTTTAATTCTGATTTTTGTTCTTATTTAATTCTGATTTTATTCTGATTTAATTACCTAATTTATCATTTACCCCAAAAATAAAAATATTAATGAGCAGATCAGACCAAAAAATACTCAAAATAATAATAAATAAATTCCCTTCCCTTTCGCTAAATTGTACAAAAAAATTTATTTATTTATTTGCAATTTTATTTTTAACTGCGCTCAGGTTTACGTACCTTAAATTTTTTTTTCTTCAATTTACTTATCGAGAGGACTTTTTTTTACACACTCAAAATTAGTCGTCTTATTTTTAGTCGTCATTGCCTTCATCATTTTTATTTATTTTTCCCTTTTTTAATAATTCCGGTCGGTTCAGTGCGCGGCTTATTGCCTAGACCTTGGTTTAAATTTTTTGTTTTAAATTTTTTTTTATTTTTAATTATTTATTTTTTAAATTTTTAAAGTTTTATTTTACCCCCAAGCTTGGGAAAAAAGAAGAAAAATCAAAGAAAAATCAATTTGTGACGAAATGTCCAATTTAATTTTTTGATTATAATTACTCAATTTTCTTGAATTAAATACTTTAAAAAAATAGGAAATTAATTAGAATTAAAGAAGTTTTAATTTTCTAATTTTTACAGCAAAAATTGGAGTTTTGTTTTAATTTTTGGGTGTGACTGTTAATTTTAAATTTTTAATCTAATTAATTTTTGAATAGAATGTTCGGTTAATTTAACAGTTTTTAACTCTTAAAAATTCTAGAAAATTTTTAGAAATATTTTTTCCCAATTAAAAAATTTTTTCTTTAATTTTTGTCGTTGAGACCAAATGTCCATTTTTTTTAATTAAAATTAAAAAAATTTCTTTCTCATTTTAATCCTTTCAATATCCTGTTTATTAAGATAATAATCTTTAAAAATTATTTTAGTCCTTATTTACCTCATTTTTTGTCCTTATATTTATTTAATAAAAAACATGTTTTATTAAACAAATAACTAAAAACTGGACATTTTATTTATTAAATATGGCTAGTTTTTATTAACTAGATTATCCTTGTTTGTTTAAGAATGATTAAGTTGTCGTTGGTGTAATGGATAACGTCACCGGTTATTAATTGTAATGGTCTGGGTTCGAGTCCGTTTGCCTGCTAATCTTTTATTTTTGGCTTTTTAATGTTCTTTTTTAAGTGTTTTAATTTATTAGGTAAATCAGAACGAAATTTAGTTTTTTTTTAATTTAATCGCTCTCACCTACAACCCAAAAAAAGGAAAAATGGCCAATAAAATGGAACATTATTAATTTTTTTATTTTTTAGTATGCGTTCCATTGTTTTTGTCAATATAAAGGTTTTATTTGGAGCACATCTCTTCTCCTTTTCAAAAAAAAAATAAAAATGTTGAGGAAAATCCCCTCAGGTCATTTAGAAGAGAATTGAACCAGTTGTGTTTGTGTGTGAGGGTTTTTTGTTTTATTTAAACAAATAAGGCCTTCAAAAATTATTTTAATCTTCCTATTTTATTTAAAAAATGGCCTTTATTTTTTTTTAGAGAGGGGGGAAGGAATAATGTAAGAAATTATTTCTCCTTTAGAATAATTTATTTAAGGTTGTGGGTGGTGTGATGGATAACAACCCAGACTAGTAATTGTTGGGTGGCGGGTTCGACCCCGTCTGAGGCTATATATTTTATTTTTCACTTTTCTTTATCAATTTTAATTCTTAATGTTTTCTTTCATCTTTTTTAATGTTTCTAATTTATTTTTATTTACATTTTGAGTAAATAAATTCTATTTTAGAAGAAATAACTTTTATATTTAACATAAAAAATCTTTTTTTTTTGTTTAAACTCTTGTGTTTATTATTTGTGTGTAATTTAGATGAAATATGTTCTCTAAACAATTAAAAAAAAAAGAAATCAATCTATCAATCGCTTTAAGGAACTAAAAATAAAATTAAATTGAGACATTTTGTCCCATTGATATTTCGTCCTGAACTGTCCGTTTTTGGGTAATTTTTTGCCTCTAAAAATAAGAGAAGAATACCTAATCGTGTTTTGAACCTTAACAAGGTTTTGGAGTGTTTATTCATTCATTTTTTATTCAAAAATATCAAAATATAAGTAAAATTGTTCTGCTGGTTTTTAGTTAAATTGTACCATTTTTAACAATAAAAGAAAATAAAAAATGATATATATTTGAAAAAACACAATAAAACTTTCTATTTTTTATAAAAACAATCAACGAACCTTTTTTTGTATATTATTTTTTTTCAATTTCGCTTCCCTGTGGGACTGCATTTTTACACCAAAACTTTCCTTTTTTTAAATGTTTTTCACCGTTTGAGAGAGGTTATTTGTTCGCTTCATTGAGAAAAGAACGCTAATTCCCCTCTCTTCTTTTATTTTCAATATAAGCTCCTAAAAACGAGAAAGAAAAAAATAAATAAATAAACCTTTGAAAATAAACCTTTTCTTTCTGATGTCCCTGAAAATGAAAATTGACACCTCTATGATTCATTTAATAAATTGTTAGTGTTTTGCATTGACTACGCATTCATTCTAAACTATAATTATTTAATTTTATACGTAATAGAGACGTTTTTGTGTGTTTTTTGATCAAATAAATAAGAAAATACCAAATTAAAATTTTTACATAGATTGAACATTTTACGTGTTGGTGTTTTGACGTTTCTGAAGCTTTGATATTTTTTTTGTTTTATACAATTTGAATTTCCAAATTTGTGGAAAAGATAAAAGGTGAGAGATATAAATTAAAAAAGATAACAAGTGAGGCGATTAGAGACAATTTTTCAAAATTAAAGAACTTTCTATTCATTTAGTTCCTTTTTTTGCTCATAACTTTCTTTTATGCCTTCCAATTTTAACATTTTTTATATCAAACGAAAGCTCTGTCTATACAGATTCTTTACTAATAAAAACAATTCTGATTTATTAAGTTATTAGGATGGGCAGGCAAAAAACGTGAGGTGTTGTATTTTCCAACTTTTTAATTTCTACCCTTTAAACACACGTTCAAAATATATTGTCCAATGTTCAAAAAGAATGCTTAAACTCAGAGCTATCAAATGTTATAAAAATTGTCGTTAAGATCTGTCGCAGCAAATAGAAATCTAAACATTAAATTAGTGACATTTTGTGCCCTTACTTTTCATTTCTATTTTTCATTAAATTATTTTCTATTTATATATTTGTAATATATTCTCCAAATGCTTTTGCCTTGACCGCTTTTTCACTTTTTTCATACACACAAAAATTCCGCGGCCATTATTTTTTAACGTTCAACGGCGACCTCATTTAAAAAAGAGGTTTATTTAAATGATTGATTGTTACCAAAATTTGAAGCAAATTAATTTATATTATTAATTTATAGAAATGGTGGGGAAAGGTAGTATCAGTCATTAAATAAATTAATTTTTTTCCTCCTATTTTCCGACTAATTTTTCGCTGAATCATTTTTAAATAATTTGGGTTTTTAATAATTTCAGGAAGAAAATATAAAGAGAGGAAGAATCTCGATATTTTAGATTTAAACTTCTCATGTTATTCGCCTTCAATTACAAAAGAAAAATTTCAAAACAACAAAGAATCAAAAGAGACACCGAAACGTCTCTCTAAACTAACTCTCAAGCTGAGAAGGGTAAATGAGCATTGCTTGGTTTGATGCTTTTCGAGAAAATGGAGCTCCAACATGGTTTATTTTTTTATTAATTAGATTTTGATTTTGGTGAACAGTCCTCTTTAAGCGTTTTTAGGGAGTTTGGTTAACTTATCCTGCGATTTTTATATATTATTTTTTTGTAAATACCTCTAGGTTCATTTATGGTATATTGGATAACGACCCTGACTAAGGCTTGGTGAGTGTTGGGTTCGAAGACGCTTGGGGTTTAATAGTTTATTTTACGTCCTTTTCTAATAAGTTTTTTTTACTATTCTTCTTTTTTAATGTTTTATAAACTCTTATTTATTTAACAGGTATGGTGACAATACTCCATCACCGGTATTATTTGATTTGGGCTTAGCTGTACTCGTTTGGCTCTTTGCAACACCCACAATTGCATTTATTTTAATACTGCCAGGAATTCGTCGCCTTCGTTTGCTTTCAACTTTTTGTTTTTTGTTCTCAATGTCGATAGGTGCAAGTATTTGCCTCTGTTTGTATTATCCTGGTTGGCATTATGGCGAGATTAAAATTTTTACAACGCTGAGGGCACATTCTAGACAGCGAATTGAGGCGACTTTGGGTGTTAATGTTGGATTAAAACATGTGAATATTACTTTAACAAGTTTGTTTCTTTAATTTTTTAAAGTTATTTGCCTTTGGGGTGACGTGTTTGAGACGAAATTTCTCAAATACTTGATTTTCGGTAAAGGACGGTTCATTGCGGCCCTCATAACTTTTTTTAGAATAAACAAATTAAAGTGCTTTTTATGTCATTCGAAAGGGCTCGAAATATAGATTATTTTCGATATTTGGGATGTCAGGATTTGTTCGCTTGAATTAAGATATGAACGAAACAAACCTCTGACTTTGTACGACCGTAAACCGACCCCTTTATCGTTAATTAAATTGTCCTTTATATTTTCAAAATATTTTTAAGGCGATTCTTTACCTTTAGAAGAATGGACAATAGAAAATACAACAATTACATCCATTAATACTACAACAAATTACCTCAAAAGTAGAGAACAAAAACTCCCTCAAATTACAGAAAGCGATATTTCTTTACTGTTATTTGGAACTTCTTCGTCTACTGAAAACATTTCTTCATTTAAAAATCAACAAATTGAGGAAGAATTTTATCCACAAAATTCTCAATTATTTTATAATGAACGCTTTGAGTTTGATGAAGGTTTATTTTGTTTAATTTTGATATATAGGGGAGAGTATATAATATTTTTAAATAAGAAATTGTTTAGTCTCTTTGTGGTGTATTGGTAGCGTTTCGGATTTGTGACATTTGGTTGTGGGTTCGAACCCCGTTGTCTGCAAACAATTTTTTCAAACATTTTTTCTATTAAAAATCCATTCCACCTGTTTCAAAAAAATTTTTAAATTCAAAAAAAATCTTTTTATGCCTTAAAGCTGACAAATTAATTAGTTAAACTTTTAGTTAGCGGAATGGAAGTTGGTGAAGTTCTTCAAAAAGGCCTTCCTTTTCCTATACTTCGAGTAATGGAATATCTATCTGCTGACAGGACAGGCTTTCTATGGGGGAAGCAGTATAGACTAGCTGGATATTACACTATGGCTGCTCTTTGGTATTTTTTTAATTTTAAGGATAAAGTTTTTAAAAAATCCGCAAATTGTGTCCGCAAAAGTTGAAAAGTTTTATTTAATTTTAAAGGCTAGCTTTTGCTCTATGGCTGTTACAAATGGTATTTTTGTGTGCAGTTCCAACCAAATTTGGCCAAATTAGTCTATTTTGTGGCCTAACTTTATTATTTTCTAACATTGTATACGCGTGGTATACGCCTGGAAGAGACGATCTTTTTCTGATATTTCCTGGACCAAATGAGGATTCTATTCCAAATAAATTGAATTTTCACCTTTCTACTTGTTTCTACATTGTTTTGTTTTCAGGTTTGGATTTTTACTTTTTTTGGGATTTCAATTTTTTTGTTGTCCGCAAGTTTTGTCCGCAACTTTTTTTAAAATATTTTTTGTGGCATAAAATTCTAAAAATATTTTAACTAAATTATTACGATAAAAGTTGATAGAAAAACTTGCGGACAACGTCCCTAAGTGAAAAGATATTTTTAATTTTATTTTTGAACACTTAATTAATTTGGGGGGAAAATATGCAAAGAATTTAAATAAAAAAATTAATTAAATAAATAGGCTGAATATTTAAAATAGTTTAGAGAAGGTTTTTATTTCCTTTTTTAATTTGTTAAATATTTATTATTTATTTTTTTTTATCTGCGCAAATTTAAAAAATGTGTAATTAATTTTATTTTCCTTTTTTTGGTTTAAAAATAATATTTTTAGGAATATTTTGTAAAAATAAATAAAAAAAAATTTTATTGAACGAAGAAAGAACCGGAAAAGGAAAAGAAAATAAAAATAAACAAAAGAAAATTTTAATTATAGAAGAATATTATTTTTTAACGCTTTTTTACAATTTTTTAACCGACATTTTATGACTATTTTGTTTGAAAATGCAAGAGAAATAGGAAAAATGGTCAGAAGGGAAAAAGCAGGACAAAATGGTCAGAAGGGAAAACGCGGGACAAAATGGTCAGAAGGGAAAACGCGGGACAAAATGGTCAGAAGGGAAAACGCGGGACAAAATGGTCAGAAGGGAAAACGCGGGACAAAATGGTCAGAAGGGAAATTTTAACAGAATGGTCAGAAGGGTAAATTCTGACAGAATGGTCAAAAGGGAAATTTTTAACAGAATGGTCAGAAAGGTAAATTCTGACATAATGGTCAAAAGGGAAGATTAAGACAAAACGTCATTTAACTAAAAACTAAAATTTTCAGGAATGTCAAGCACAATTGTCGGCTCCTTATTTTGGTTATTAGAAGAAAAAAGTAGCTTTCGTTTGGAGACATTCTTTTCAATCTATCTAGACGTCCATTCAAAGGAATCGTTAAAAAGGGAAATAAAAATATGGAGAACAGTTTCATCATCAAACAGACTACCAACACCTAGAGGTTCTTTTACCAGTCAAGGAGGACGTGTTTCCCAAAGAATTGGATGGAAGAGAAGAAGAAGATCTCTGTGGAGAACAGCAAAGCCTTGGGCACAGCATTTTCATCAATTATTCCCTGAATCTAGGCCTCCTAGAACTTCGATACGTTTTGGAATAGGTTGGTATTTTTAGTTAGTTTTTAAGAAAAAAGTTTGACAAAATGTCACCGTGACAAAGTGTCAGGTTGACAATATGTCAGTATGACATTTTGTCATTTATAAAATGTCATTATCTCCTCTAATTAAATAGGAAAAATCAATTCTTCACATCATCAACCTCCTTCCTCTTGTCTAACAACAACAACACATTCCTCCTCCCCTTCAAATCATAGTCAAGAACTTGCAAATAATGGAAGAAGAGAAAAAGAAAAAAATATTTTAAAATTTCCTTTAAATTCATTTGATGATTTTTCTTCACAAAATTCTTCAACATGTTCCCCTAGTTTTGATAACACATTTGGAGACTCTATTGACAGTTGTTGGAGAAATCCAGACGAAACAAGAACAACTAAAGTTGTTGATTTACTGCCTGATAGAATAGTTGCTGAAGAGTCAGGTTTATTAATTAATTTATTGACATTTTTAAAAGTTGACATTTTGAAAAAAATATTTTTTTAGTCTGAAGTTTGCTTATTGTTTTTAAAGAAAATCTTTCGGGTCAAAACAAAACCTTCAACATTTACATTGCCAAAAAATAGAAGAAATGTAGTCAAAAATTGGATCTCATTGGAATTAAAAAATACACACACCTTTTCTGCACACATCCTTTTTTAGTGCTTGTTTTGTTTTTTCTTTTAATTGTAATTTTTTGAAGTTTTTTTGCTCAAATAAAATGAAATTTATTTAATTTTAGGGTTATTTATTACGGTAGGTATAAGACTTCTTTTTGTGCTGAACTGGCTTTTAATTAATTTTTGACCTTTTAATGCAAAGAAAATAAACTTGGCTTGTCTTACTGTAATCAAATTAGAACAAGTTTAGACAAATAGAGAACAACTAAAATAGTGAAGACAGAGAAATAAAGAAGAAGGAAATATAACATGTTAGAGAAAGAAAGGAGAAGAAAGAGTATGTTAATAAATAAAGAGACTTAGACTTTGATAGGTATTAGACTGTTTAAAAATTAATTAGAATACTGTACTTTATACTGTAGTTATTTAATAATTAATTAAAATTTTTTATTGATTAATCTGTGAAATGAAGTATGTTCTTTGCCTTTATTATTTTCTCTTGCTGTTGTGTCTAAGTAAATTACGATAGATTACGTAGAAACTAATTAATTGAACATTAAAATATTTAAATATTTACAAGACCCTTTAGATAACTTTATTCTTTTAATCCTTTGTCTCCTTCGAGCCTTTAAACCTATAGTTAATTAACTTAATTAATTACTAATTTTAAACATTGTTTATTAATGCCTTTAAATTTTATTTACCCAAATGTCTTTGACCAAATTTAATTTTTGGCTTTGACCAAAATGTCTTTTACGTATCTAAGCCTTATCTTCTTGTGTAGATTTATTAATTCAAGTTTTAAATATACTGTAATCTAAAGGAAGGCCAGATAATCGCAGACAATAGAGTATAAGCATTAACAAAGGTTTTTGTTTAATTTAAAATAATTTTAATTACCTTAATTAATCTTATTTAATTTTTAAAATGATTACAGTATGAAGTACAGTATTCTAATTAATTTCTAAGTCTAAGTCTTACACCTATCAAAGTCTAAAGTATTTAATTAGTGATGGAAAGAAGGAATGTATACTGTACTAAACAGAGAAATAAACAAAAAAGAAATATAAGAAAGTTAGAGAAAAAAAAGGAAAAGAAATAGTAGTTAAATAAATAAAGAGAATTACTCCCTATGCAATAATTCATTTTAATTTTAATTTATTAAACAAAATTCCCCAATTATTTTGTTAAAGTAGTTGGGTGAAACTATGCTTGGCTATGGCAATTTGTAATTAATGTCTAATTGGAAACTAAACTTTAATTAAAAAATAAAGTTGTAAAGGCTTATGCCTTTCAAAAATTAAATTTTTGGTTAAAGCTTTAACAAAGCTCTTTTTATTTTATTTTTTAAGGTCTGTTCCAGAACTCTATCAAAATTTTTAAATATGCCCTGAGGGGAAAGAAACCACCCACCCAACCATCCCCCCAGAATTTTGTTTAATAAATTAAAATAAATAAAGAAATTATTGCATAAGGAGTAATTCTCTGTATTTATTAAACTGCTATTTCTTTTCCTTTCTTTCTCTAACATGTTATATTTCTTTCTTCTTTCTTTCTCTGTCTTCACTATGTTAGTTGTTCTCTACTTGTCTAATCTTGTTCTAATTTGATTACAGTAAGACAAGCCAAGTTTATTTTCTTTGCGATTAAATAGTCAACATTAAATTAAAAGCCATCTAAACGCCAAAAAATGTGTTTTTCTCCGCCGATTTATTTGTTCTCAACCTTTTCTAAGAACTAATTTTCTTCAAAAAACAATAACAAATAAATAAAAAAATTTAAAAAAACTTGGAAAAATCTCAGGAATATTCAATACATCTATGCTTGCATTTAACGCATTGATAGAAGACTGTCTGTCCTTCATCTGCTGATCTAGTCTGTTGTGTTGTGTAAGTGGCCACGTTGTGGTCACATTTTGGACATAAATGCTCCACTGTAACATCCTCTTCCGAATTTAAATTTTTGTCTTCATCCTGTTGAACCTTCTCGAAACTTCTTTTGTAATTAAAAGAATTTTGCTGATCTACTAAAAATTAAATTAAAAGTTAAAGAAGAAGAACAAACGTTTAGCTATCCATTTATTTTTACACAAAGCACATTGGACTGTGGAAGGCATTGCTTCAGGCAAAGGCAAGATTGTACCACAGACAGTGCAGAAATCGTTGTTTTGCTGAAACATCTTTCTTTTGCAGGGGGAGATTTTTTTTAATTACATTAAAAGAGAGGTAATTGTGTAAAAACAAATAAATAATAAAGAGAAATATAATTAAAATAAATTTTAAAAATAAATTAAAAACAACGAGTGTAAAACAAAGAAAAGACGCAATCTAAAAATAGAGAGACTCTAATGTCTATTTTTCAATGAAAACATTCAACAGTTAGAGACGTGTCTCTCTATTTATTTTTCTCTTCTTTTATTTAAGAGAAAAGTTTCTCTCTTCTCTTTTATACTCTCTGACCTTTTTTCCACATCACCTTTTTTTCTGCTTCTCTGTTTTAATGCTTGTTGAAATAAACGGCTAGTTGGTCAGAGAACACATAAAAGAGAAAAGACAATACATTAAAAAACGAGAGAGTGTATTAAATTAAGAGAGTATTTTTCAATAATAAAAAATAACAAAAAAAGAAGAGAAAAAAACCTTTCATAAATTGCGTCAGACATTGTACATTAGAGTATATAGTAGACACGAATTTATTCTTCTTTAAGTCCATCTGCCCATAAATTTCCATACTTCATATCATCGAAAGGTTTATTATTATAATCTGAAGGAATTATTCTTCGAGTGTCAATATTACCAAAATATTCTAATCTGTGAAAATCTGGTTGTTTTAGAGTCCCATCAGTTACTGGATATAGAGACTCAAAATGACGATTGCTTCCTATGCCGTGTATTGCGTAGGCATTGAATTTGGCGATGTCTAAATTAAATAGCCTTAAATTATTTAGAATACATGAGAGGGCCTGGAGAGTATTAAAAGACTTAGAAGGGCAGTTAGAGTCTCAAAAAACATTTAAATAAATGAAGAGGTTTTAAGAGTCTTAAAAGCCTTGGAGAAGTATTAAAAAATACCTAAAATAACTAGAGGGTCTAAAGAGTCTTTGAAATGTCTAAAGAGCCTTTAGAGTCTTAGATATTAAAAAAACTTTTTTATTGAAAAAAAACCTCACTGACTTCCAGGTAAATAAGCTAAGGGTATTTCAACCATACAATTCCATTCAGAGCCTTTCCATTCATTAAAAACTTCCAACTGCAAATCCTCCCCATTATTTATGCAGGCTCTGTATCCTTTGTGTAGGAGAACAAGCCAATGACCGTGCGGGCCAACTTCAACCTTTTTTTAAAATATAAAGGAAATGGTACTTTTGAGTCTGGGCAAACAATCAAACAACTTTAAAACATTTTTTGCTAAAAGGACCACAAGAGTCCCAGAAAAAAACTCACAAAACAAAAACAAATTTGAGGGTAAACTGTCCCCCAGACTCAACTGACCCCTTAAAAATAAAAGAAAATAAACCTCAGTATAGTGTCCCTTGTTATTAGCAAAAAACAGCTCAACACATTCAAAGTTCCAAAGATTAGTGCAAATCCCAGCCATTTCAGTGGGCGGTTCATCTTCATCAATAAAAGGAGCGTTAATCTTTACTCGAATTACTCGTTTGTGTGGTCTTCCCATCATTCTCTCAAAATGCCATTTCATTGAAATTTTTATTGGTCCGTGCTGGTCTACAAATTTTTTGCCGTGCCAAGAGTGCCTAATCTCACAATAATAACCTTCATCCAAATACTAAATTATAAAGGGTTATTAGAGTCTCAGAAATAAAATCTATAAAAAGGGGAGTTAGAGTCTCAAGGCTGTTTCCTCAAATCAATAAATATTGCCTTAGACAAAATTTATTGCAGACTCTAATGCCCATTTATTAATTAAGTAAAATTTAAAGTTAAAATTAAACCTCATTACGTGTAGTATCCGATTCCGAAACAAGCGCACTTTTCGGGACAATATCGCCAAAGCCTAGTCTTCCACTTGTTGACATTCTTTCTTTAAAACAAATAAAGCTAAATAAATAAATTATTAATTAAAAATAAATAAATGAATAAAACAATTAATTAATAAATTTAAATTAATTAAAAAAGCATCAATTTTTATACTTCTTTTTAAATAATGTACAAATTAAATAAATAAAAATTAAACTAGCGCGTTCTCAATAAAATAGAGAGAGAAAAGAAAGAGAAAAATAAATGTATTTATTTCTATCAGAATAAATTACAGAAAAAATACAGAATGTGTTTCTTTCATTCTATCAGAACTAAATACATTTATAATTTTAAAGGTCCAAAAAAAATAAACTTTTTAAAAATTAAAAAAAACCTTTTATATTTTAAATCAGAACAGCAAATAGTTGTGTCTATCACTCGGGCTTTGTTTTATACCTTGTCCATCTAATCAAAGTTTGGGGAGAGCGGAAAAGGAAAATTAATTTGGCAAATAAATCCTTTAAATTAATTAAATAATTTAAATTAAATTAAATTAAAAAAATTCTAAACCTGTTCCAAAACAAAATCTCTAGCTTCTCTGACTAAATAAATGTCTAAACATATTTTTAATAAATGATCTGGATTTGGAATTTCATTAATTATAACGTCCAAAGGCTGGGAAGATACAAAACCGCGAATTAAACGTCCAACAAATAAAACTATACCAGCATACATTAAAACAATTCTGAAATATTTAAAAATAAACACAAAAACACAAATAAAGTTTATTTTTAATTTAAATCAGAATTTTGTATTTCACTTTTCTTTAATTAAAAAAATAAAAGTTTTAAAAATTAAATAAATTCTGATTTTTGTGTTTTTTCAAAGAAAATTCTGATTTTTTAAAATAAACTTTTTTTGTGTTTTACCAAAAATATTCTGATTTTTGAAAGAAATTCTGATTTCTCTAATGTAAATACTTTTCAGAATTTAATTAAAAAATAAACTTTAAAAATCAGAATTTAATTTTAAAAAATCAGAATTTAATTTAAAACATTTTCTTACCCTCCTTGAACATAACTATTTAACCAAGAAGGAAAAACTCTGTCTACTAAAGCCAAAAATTCAGTATAATTTAAATCTCTTCCTCCATATTCAATTAATTCAGGTGCTGGGATTGCAGTGAGTTTTGTAATGTTTTCATTAAATTCCATTTGACTAAGCCAATAAGTTGAATTTGAAGTCTAAAAAACACAACTTTAAAAAAATCAAAAAAAAAATACCGGAATTTCAACTAATCTCATTTTCCAATGATTAAATGTTCTTGTCATATTAGGCCTTGAATTACTACTAATTCTACGTTCAGCTGCCCTTTGCAATAATTTAGCAATTTGAACTTCTCCTTCACTTGGAATAACTAAATATGTTGGAAGAGCATTTAGAACTTGAAACTAAAATTTTTAAACTTTAAATTAATTTAATTAAATTAATTTATTTACCCAATGTGAACGATTATCTATTGCATCTAATAATTCTTTTCCATGTATTTTAGCCTTTTGTGTAAAAGAATGAATTTGTGGTTCTTTTTTCCCTTCTTGTGGCCTTTTAAATTCAAAATTAAAACTTAATTCTAAATTTCCAGTGTTATTATTTTGCAAAAAATCTCGAAATGCAATCAACGAAACTGGAGAAATTTGCCAAAATGTTTCAGATTCTGGACGGAATTTTACTCTCTAAAAAGTATTTTTTTAATAAATAAATAAAACAGAAAAATCAGAATTTAAAAAAATACAAAAAGAATAAGTTTAGAAGCAGAACAAAAAATACAAATCAGAAAAACACACACAAAAAATAAAACTTGAAATCAGAATTTTTGTTCAAAGAAAAAATACAAACCAGAATTTTACTTAAAAAGAACCTAAAAACACAATTTCTGATTTATTATAAAAATCAGAAATTGTGTTTTCTTTCTTAAAAAGTTTATTAAAAATTCTGATTTGTATTTTTTACTAACTTTTAAACGTGAAAAATAAATTCTGACTCTTCTTTTGTATTTCATTCTAAATATATTTATTTAACCAACCAGAATATCCTTTGATGTGTATTGTGTAATATAAGCAGAAGCCTTTCTTGTTCTATCAACAACATCAGTATTTAATTCAGATTCTCTTCCATTTATATCAGAAAAATTGCTAATTAAAGTATTATAGTCTTCTTGAGTTATTGCCATTAATCCTAGACCTTTAGCTTCCATTTTATAAAGAGGCTAAATTAATTTAAATTTAAATTAAATTAAAAGCAAAAAATCTAACAGGAAATCCTTCAAGTGTAACAGTCATAACTGCACTTTCTGGTGGAGAAATATTTCCAATTGTATTAATTAATGCAAATGCAATAATGGGTGACCATACAAGCAAAATCATTATTAAAATTAATGGTAAACCCATTAAATACTTTAAAAAATAAAATTAAAAAAAGGTAAAGAAAATAATAACCTTAATAACTGTCCCCTTTGGTTCACCCCGTGGAGCAGGAAATGCTTCTTCAAATTTTCGAGCACATTTCAAATTGTAAACAACTGCATAAAAATTCTCCATATTAAAAAAATCAAAAATAGGCATTGAAGTGTCTGTCCATGTCTTTAAATAATTAAAATTAATTAAATATTAATAATTAAAAATAATACCCAGTCTATAGCTGTTCTAAGTTCAAATACAAAAGGAATCATCATAAATCTGGAATTAAAACGTGTTTTAAATTTATTCTGAGTTAAAAAACACAATTATGGGTTTTAATTGTATTTAAAAAAATCAGAATTATTAACAAATCAGAATTTTCAGTAAAACACAAAACTTTTAATAAAACAGAACAAATCAGAATTATTAATAAAACACCTAAAAACTTAATTTTCAGTAAAACACAAAACTTTTAATAAAACACCTAAAATCAGAATTTTTCTACTTAACAACTATCAGAATAATTATTATTTAAAAAAATACAAACATTTTAAACAGAACCATATTAATTAAACCATAAGAATGAGTCAGTAAATTTCCAATACAAAGAGAAGGGTACCCATTTCTTATTTGCCAGGCAGAAATAAGAAAATAAATGCATTTAATATAATACAAAAATCTTGCAACTCCGTTGGTATAGGCTTCCCTACGATTAAAAAAAAATTTAATTTAATTAAACAAAAACAAACTTTTGTGTAAACAAAGGAAGAATAAAAAATATCCAAACATGCACAAGAATTAATGTAAGCAAATGATAAACCAACTTAGCCACAACTGCTTTGCGTAAATAAAGACCTCTATCTAGGACAATCATTAATGATTGAACTAGAATAATTACAACAAGTGTTATGGGTATTCGGTTACTCTAAAAAATTAATTAAATTATAACAAAAAGAAATTAAAAAAGAAAACCTTTATGTCACTAACAACATCACCAGTTCCACCCTCACCAAAAGAAGAATACCCAAATGCAATTATTAGCATACAAAAGATATCCAAAAAGAACATTAGAGGATAGAAATCACAAATGTAACGAAATTTGGGGTAAATTAACTAATTATAAAAATGATTATTTTTAATTAAATTAAAGAAAAAACCTTGTCTATAAAATTCCCAATAATTCCAAATTGTGTCATTTTTGCTGGGGACTTAAATAAAATTTTGAAAAAATAATTAAAGCTAAAAAGAAACCAATTTTTCGACTCCTGTAGCCTCCAGTGCTGTTGCTATTCTTTGCTGTCCGCTCTCAACATCATCTTCACCCTTAAAAACAATTTTTAAATTAAAAAGTTCCAACTTTTTAATTAGGACAAAATGTCCAAATAATAAAATGTCCAATATATTTAAAAAAATTACTTGATTATCAACAACAACAATAGAAGGAACATTTTCTTTTGAAATAATTTCATTAAAAGTAGTAGTAGAAGTTGTTATAATTGATGTATCAGTTGCCGTTGAACCATCATTCTTTTTCCTTTGTTTTTTTTCTTCCTTCTGTTTATTTGGGCTTTGTTCATTAGATGAAGAAGAAGACGAAAAATTATTATTTAATTCAATTTGTGTTGTTGTATAGGCTAAGAGTCTATCAGAATTTGCGTCTCTCCATAGACCCAATTTTCTTAGCATATATCTAGAATTTAAGATTAATTAATGTAAGGAAAGAATTTTAAAAAATTAAAGACAAAAGGCCCAAACCCACAAAAATGTCAAAATGGTCAAACATCAAAAATTAAATAAAAAATATAAATCTTCCCATTTTTCTCTGTATCTCTAACCAAAACTCTCTTTACTTAAAACTATTTCTTGCGAATAAATGTCACACTAATAAATTGATCTTATAATATACTTAAAAAAAAAGAAAAAACCTGTGAAAAAACAAAGCAATTAACAGAGCCACATCATTAACCGCAAAATATTCAACTCTTTGAACACCAAAAATGTATTGTAATTTATAAATTTTATGCGAATTTTTGGCCTCTTCAGCAATAGAATTCCAATCCCAAAACCCAAATTGAAAGGCAAATTTAATTACAATTTCCAATTCTGTGTATATAATCATTGTAACCCAAAAGAATTTTGAAGGCCTTGGATTGGCTAAAGTTCCCCAAAAGAAGACTAATGCAGGCAATGGTAAGGTTAAAAGTCCAGCAGTTTTTCCATGTACAAAGACAGCAAAAGCAAAGCAAATAATGTCTGTATGTGCACATATACAGTTACCTACAGCATTTATAAACCGAGCAAATACGTTACGTTCTGCCCAGCGATCATGTGCTTCGTTTTCTAATCTGTTAAAAATATCAACTTTGAGTTTTTAACGTCCCCATAAAGACCCTTTAAAACCATTTTTAAAAAGAAAAACCTTTTAATATCTTCCTCACTAGAAACAATATGCATATTATGAGATTCCCAACGTTCTCTCAGATCTGAACTTGAAATTTGTCCATCATAAAGTTCCTTTAATTAAAAAACATTTTTTAATTAAAATTAAATTTACATTGCTCATCATTTCCTTTAAATGCTCCTTCTCTTTATTTAAAACGTAAGCTACATAACGATGCTCTCTTGAACGTCTATTTAAAAATGCTGAAATCCAATCAAGGAATGCAATCATTATTTTCCAAATAAATTGAAAAAAGGAAACGAGGGCTTTTACTGAAAAAAAAGAATTATTAAAATAAGGCCATTTAAACGCCAAAAATTATATAAATAAATTAGTTAATTTAAAACATTTTTGGTACATTTAATAGAACAGAAAGTGTACTATAAAATACCAAAAAATCAGAATTTTTGGAAAAATAGAGACAAAGTTGTGGGTAAAAAACTAGACGAACAGCAGAAATGTTGCTTTAATTGAAGGTTTTTTGACCATAACTTTTCTTCTATTTTTCCAAAAAATCTAATTTTTTGGTATTTTGTAGTACATTTTCTCCTCTACTAAATGGTACCAAAAACACTCACAAGTAGCTAATCATTAATTTTTTATAATTGAAAACGTTTCGTTGACCCAACCAAAGGGATTAAAAATTATTTCACAAACCGTAACTATAAGCATCTGCTTTTGGCTGTTGATCATGACATTGCTGCTGTTTGCTTTCCTTTTTTTGTTGTTCAATGTCTTCAGGTTTCTTTTTTTTACGTAAACGAATTATTGGAATTCCATCTGTTGTGTCTGTTTCTTCATCTTTTTCTGATTTTTCTAATGCTAAAAATTGAAACAATTTAAAATAATAATTTTCTTTGAGACTTCCGATGTCTCTTACATTCTTTTTTTCTATTTTCCGGTTCAGGTATGAATGGTCAGAAAGACATAATGGTCAGAAGACAAGAAACCCAAAACTTTAAGAAAACCTTGTGAAGAAGAAGGAGTATCGTCACTACTTATCAAAACAACTGCAGGCTGTTTAGGAGGAGTTTGTTGTCTAAGTTGAAGAGCAATCTTGGCAATTTCCCGAGCCTTTTCGGAAGGAGCAACAGCTGCAATCATCCTCAATTTTTCATCTTTAATTTGCTCTGCTTCTTCTACAGAGTCTAGGGTTTGAATTAAATCCAAATCCTTCCCTAAAGCTGTGTGGAGTAGCTGGAAAAATTAATTTTTATTTAATAAAGGTCCTAACCATTTGAGTCTCAAAAATTAGAAAATAATTAAAGCTTTGTTTACAAGCTGATTTTTATGATAACACTAGACGTTCCCGAGTTCAAATTAAAATAGTCCAAGTCTTTGTTTACAGATAACTGAACTAACATAGCCAAATTAAACCCAATTTTACAAGACTCAATTGTTAGGGGCACCAAAAATAATAATTAAAAAACCTGTGCAGGGTCCAACTTATCAAAATCACCAGCACCAGGAGTGACTTCCGGAACAAAGGATATTACTGGTTCAATCAAATCATCCATCTCTGGATCTCCATCAAACATGTAATAATCACCAGAACGTTTAGCTGAAAAAAAAGAAAATAAAGAAACAAAAAATAAATTTTTTTAAAGCTTTAAGGTTATTAGGGTTAATAAAATAGAAATGTATTAGTTTTTTTAATAAGAAAAAATAATAAAAAAAAAGGAATATGGAAGAATACGCGCATTAAAAAAACAAAATAATTAAAATTAAAGCAACACAAGCGAAAAACACAAAAAAATTAAACTAAAAAATGCCTCTAACTTTTAAACAAAAAAAGAACAAAAAGAAAAAAAAATTTTTTCACAACAAAACAAACCAAGAACAGAAGGAGGTTGTGGAGGAAGAGCATATCTAGGATCATAAGAAGGCAATGGATCATCAATATCAATTATTGAACGAGGACGAATTGTTGCTGCTTTTGTGATTAATTAAATTAAAAAAAAATGTAAGTTTGAAAAAACAGCACAAAAAAAACTTTTTCCAAAAAAGCGCCCAAACAGGCAGAGACAAAAACAAAATTAAAATAAATAAATAGAACGATACAAAAAATATTAATTAATTTTTAATAGACTAAATAGAGAGAAAAAAAGAAATTAAGAGAGAACGAATATATAACGGGGTTTAAATACTAAGTTTCCAGAAAATAAACTTTTTCACTTCAAATGATCAACGGACATAATGGTCAAAAAAACAAACGTCAACAGTAAATACAACTTAACGTCGAATTAAAAGAAGCGTTGGAAAACGAAGGTTAATTATTTTCTTGAAAATAAAATGAAGTGACAATTATGTCCAGGGACCATTTTGTAGGTGAAAAAGACAAGAATAAAAATAAGTATTTTCTTTAAAAAAAAATTAAAAACCTTGTCCATACGTTTGAGGAGAAAAAACAACAGCTCCGTACCCACTACTTCTCCTTTGCTGCTCTTCATAACGTTTTCTAATGGCTGCGGTTCTAGCCTTTATTTCCCTCAATTTTTTGTTTTGATGTTCTGTTTGCTCACGCATTTCTTTTTCAATTAATTGGTTGATTAGAATAGCTCCTCTTTTTTAAAAAGGTTTTTTAATTAATTAAATTGCCTACATTTTTTGGATTTAAAACCCCTCAAAAAGATCTCCAAAAAGTCAAAATTTAAATTAAACCTGTTAGCCTGAATAACCTCACATCTAAATTCAATCATACAGCGTTGAAAATACCAAGAATGTAAAATTCTCAATTGAAAAATAATAAAAAGAAATGCAACAGCATCAAAGCCAATACTTGCTTCAGATGGATCTCCTCCCTTTGAACAGCTTTGAAGGTCAGAAAACTCTGTGTCGTCTTTTGGCAGTGCATTAAAGAATTTTTGAAGTTCATCTATTGAAAGAGGATTGACACAGAAAATGCTAAATAATTGTTGAACAGGGCATAACTGTTTGTTACGAATTAATCCAATAAAAACACAGCCAATTAGCTTTATAAAAAAAAATAAAAATATTTCTTAATGTCTTTAATTTTAATCCCAGGGCATAATCTTAATGTATCCTAGGTCTTTAATATATCAAAGGGTTTTTGAGGGTCATCCGTTAGAATTCAAGGAGTTATTTTAATTTCAGATTTTGCTTTGTTTTTACATCGGTAAATTGAACGTAGAACTGAAACAAAAGCAAAAGCTGAAGCAAACCCTCAAATTGTAAACAAAGAAAAGAGCCCCCATGTTGCCTTGGAATTCGAAAATCCGAGTTAACCTCCCACAAAGTTTATTCACACTAAAATTAATTAAAAAACCTGAAGACCAATTTTACAAAGCATAATAAAAACAGTATATTTTGCAAGTGTATTCCAACGAGACAAAGTTTTTGTATACCTATGCATTGTGTAAAGATTATTCCCTTCCCAGAGCATCCAAAATGCGAGTATTACATAGCCTAATGCAAAGAGTGAAGTTCCACCTAGCCCAGCACATAACGTCATTATCTGAAAAATAAAAAGCTTAAAAAAGAGTAGTCAAATACTCTTCCCTTTATTTAACTTAAATAGCCTTACAAATAGAATAAAAAAATAAAATTAAAGAAAACCATGGTAATCCAGTGTCCATACATAAAGATTATGTACTTTATAAAATCAACAAAGCTTCTATAAAATAAAAAAAAATTAATAAACTAAACAAATTAATTAAAAAATAAACCTTTGTTCAATAACAAAATCATAGTGTGGATTTTCTTTTAATAGCAAATATTTATTACTAACATAAATTGAATCATTTGACCCAGCAGGGTGTTCATCACTTTCCTGTTTAAATATCCTATTTTGTGCTGATATAATGACCAATAAAATAAAGTCAATTTTGAGATTTTCAGAAAAACGTTGAGGGGACATTCGGTAATTTGAAAGGCAAAGAAAATAGGACAAATTGTTATTTAAATGTTTCCAGTTATCGTTAATTGAGTAGAAAATGTTGAAGAGAGGTTGCCAATAATCCCAGGGATAATCTAAAAATCTTTAATTAATTTAAAAGACAGAGAAAAACAAAAAAAGAATAAATCAAGAAGAAGGTTACTTTTGGTGTAGTGGAGATTGTTGATGGGGGAGAAAGATTCGAACCCCCCTTTCGGGAGAAAAGATTTTTTTTAAATTCTTACGAATAATAAATTAATAAAATATTTTTAAACGGTCGTTTTTACCTCTTAAAAGCAAAAAAAAAACATTAAAAAAAAATTTTTTTAAACTTAAAGGGGGTGGAGGTTCGAACCCCACCGAGTGCCAGCATTTTTTATTTAACTTAAAAAGTCCATTTACGACATAAAAAATAATTTTAAAAAATAACAAACCTATGCAAATGTTGGAAGGTAATCCAATAGCAAACAAATATTGTAAAGGAAGCATAAAAGCCAAATAAAAAACCAAAAAAGGCCAAAGACGTTTCCGAGCGTTTCGACTGATGGAAATTAATACAAATAACCAGATAATAAGAAAAGCACCCAACAAATCCATTCTTAACCATGCAGCAAAACCGAGAGAAGCAAGAGATATCTTTATTTAAAAAAATAAAATTAACAAAAGGAAAGTTAGGGTTGACGGTCTTTTCCCCCATTAAATAAAGGAAAATAAAAATTAATTTTTAAAAATAACCTCCATTCCGAACTTATAAAATCCATAATTTAACAAAAACTTTCCACAATCGGTTAGACTTTTATCAAAATCACAAGGTTGTGAATTAGGAAAGAGAATTCCATACGGCGGTTCAGACAAATTACGCATTTTCCGATTTAGTTGTTGACGATATTTAATACAGAAATTAACTCCAATTAGCATAAGAATTATTGTGTAGCCCTTTAAAATAATTTTAAATAAATTCGGATTTTTTTAGATAAATTCTGATTTTTTTAAAATAAATTCTGATTTTAAATTCCAAAAATTCTGGTTTTTTTTAAATAAATTCGGATTTTTAGTTGCAAAAATTCTGATTTTTAATTTAATTTAATTAAAAATTTCTTTACTATAACATCACTAATAATCCACTCATCATTTTGTTTTTCAAGTCCAACCCATTTGGAGGTTGTATTAAATAAAGGAATAATATCTGTTCTGTTGCAAGTTGTATTCCAAGGCCAATTAAAATCTTCAAGTGATGGAATAAAATCAAACTGAAAAAAAAAATATAAAATTCTGGTCAATTAAATGAGGTAAAAATGAGGTTAGAAAAATCAGAATATTGATCCAGTAAACCAGAATTTTTCTGATTTAAAATCAGAATTAATTTTAAAAATTCTGATTTAAAATCAGAATTAAATTTAAAAATTCTGATTTAAAACCAGAAAAATCCCCCAACAATTCTGATAATAAAAAACCCCCCAAAAATTCTGAAAATTAAAAAAGAAACCTGATAAACACTTCTTACAACAAACATTAAAGCCATATATGCGCAGAGAGTAAAAGTAACAGATTTAACACAGCAATTGTTACAGGAAATTGCTGTCGAAATAAAAATGATGCAAATAAAATTGAGCAAACAATAATGTTCAATACAAATAAATAAAAGAATTAAAAGTGTAAATTTAAATAAATGAAGCTCCAAAAAATCTCCAGAAAAAATCTTTTGTGTCGTTGAATGTTGATAATGATGAAGAGGTCATTTTTTTTAATTGCGTATTTATTATAGAATCTCTAAAAAAATAAAATTAAACCTGAAAAGAATTTTTAAATTAAAATTAAATTAAAACAAAAAAAATAATAAAAGTATTAAAAATAACGAAATCGTATGTACATATAAATAGAATTTAAATAAAAATTTAAATAATTAATTTTATACTTTTTTTTAAAAAAAGTACACTAATTTAGGTACATAAATACATATAAATTTTTTAATTTATTTTTAATGTATGGAGTTAAAAAAATTAAAATTTTATTTTATTTTAAATTAATTAATTTTTTTAGATAAAATCAGCAAAAACAATTTTAAAAAAATTAAATTTAAATATCCATACATTAAAAAAGGCATTTTTATAAAGCAAAAAAAAATTATTTAAAGAATTTAATTAAATTGATGTGACTTGAAATACCCAATTATGTATTTAAAAATCTGCTTGGGAAATAATACTTGGTGTTCTAACAAGTTTTGACCATGGATCATGGAAGAATTTAAGTTGCAACATTGTGACAATAATTAAGGAAATTAATTTGATTAATCGAAAGAATAAATCACTAGAAAAAAAAAATAAAAAGTTCTGATTTTTAAAAATTAAATTTCTGATTTTTTAAAAATAAAGTTCTGATAAATTCTGATTTTAAAAAATAAAATTCTGATTTTTAAAAAATAAAATTCTGATTTTTTAAAAACAAATACTTACCCAAATTCTTTTTCCTCATAAGTCTGAAGACCAATATCAGAACTAATTTTATCGTCAAGCCCAGTTAATCGCTTTAAATATTCCGGAACACTTGGAAATTGATAGCAATAAATTGAAATTAAAACAAGAGAAGAATAAATAATTAATAGAGTTAAAAATGCAAATATTGTGTTGCGAAAGAAGCGAAAAGAAATCTTAAAAAAATAAAATTTAAAAAAAATATTGTTATCCTATGACTGTATAATAAAATGATGAAACATTATTTTTAGACAATATTTTGTATTTTACATTTTAATGGGAAACGCCTATGATAATTATTTTTATATTAAATACAAATTGTCATAGAAAACAATTTTTTAATAATTTCTAATGAAAATTCTGATTTTTAAAAACAAAATTCTGATTTCTAAAATCAAAATTCTGATTTTAAAAACAAAATTCTGATTTTTAAAAATCAGAATTTAATTTAAGAAAACAAAATTCTGATTTTTAAAGCAAAATAAATTAATAAAAATTAACCTGAAAAATAAGCAAAAGAAAAACAAAGAAAATAAAAAATCCAATAGAAAAAAGATTATTGCTAGAAGCTAACGGTGAATTGAAAAGAAGGCAAAGAACAACCAAAAAAATCCAATATTTTGTACAAAGCTTGGAGATAAATTTAAAGTGAATCTGCAATAAAAAAAAAACTTTAAAAAAATAAAAAGGAAAAAAAAAAGAATTAAAAACTTCGTTTGTACAGCGTGGCCGAGTGGTTTGCGACCTAGTCTAGCACATCAAACTAGTAAGGTTCGATACCCACAGAAAGAGGAAAATTATGTGAACTAATAATTGACTAAAAAAAAATTTCTTTTATACTTAAAAATTTTTTAACCAAAAAAGGTCAAAATTCTACTCAAATTTAATTAATTTTTAAAAATAAATCGATAGAAAAATGCTTTTTGCATGCCAAAAAATCAAATTTTAGAGGGAAATTAATTTAATTAATTAAAAAACCCCACGCATGTACAAACAAATATTATAATTAATAAAAAATTAAAAGAATTAAATGTAAACAAACCTCTCTATTTTTCACTATTTTTTCTTCAATATTATTTTCATCACTAAAGGTTCCATAATCTTTTATTTGTTTTAATCGATCAAGAGTACTCAATGAATTGTATTTAATTTCACGTAAATTAAGTCGAGAAAGAGCAAAGAATGGAAGGCTTAACAAGAGCTGAAAAATATAATTTAATTAAATTTAATTTAAAAATTTTAAAAAATATTTTTAAAAAATCAATCCTCCTCCTCCCCCTCTTTCCCCCAAACACATTATTATCCTTTCTATTCTTCTCCTTTTTTTTATTGCTTTATTTTTACACACATAATATTTTTTGTCGATATTTAAAAGTATTTTTGGTTTAAATAAATGATAAAAAAAAATAAAAATGAATCATTTAAATTATTAAAAAAAATAAAATATTTTGTCTCACACACAAGGGGGGATGATGTGTCTGTGTGTATGTATAAAACAAAAGAAAAGAGGAAAACAAATTTTTTAAACAAAAATAAAAGGGACAACAAACATAAAAAATTAAATTTAGTTTAATAAAAATTAAGATGTTTTTTTGTCCTTTCCTTTCATTAAACCCAAAAAACCCTTTTTTTTTGCGGATAAATTTTGCGGACAAAATTATTTATAAAATTAAAAAACTATTTTTTTAATTAAAAAAGGAGTTCAAAATAAATTATAAAATTCCCCTTAAATCAGATTTTCTTTAAACTTAATTATTATAGAGTTAAAAAAAATAAAAACCTTTATTAAAATTGTGACAAAAGCCTTGACTTTATTCTGTTCATATTTGAATCCAATAATTTCAAGTAAATCATCATCTTTTAATTCCTTAGCCAAATCCATGTTATAAATGTATTGAGAAATAAGTAGCAACTTTAAAGAAAAATAAAATTTAAAGCTTAAAAAACAACCAAAAATTAAAAAAAGTACCTCCCCCAGAAATCTTTTATTTTTCTAAAGTAAATTACTACAAGGGAATTAAAGCTCATTTGAAAGAGAATAACAATACGAGTAGAAAGGTACCTTCCTCAAGGTATGGGGATAATTAAGAGCTTGGATACAGGCCCCTGAAGGATCGAAAAACTACAGGGCATTGAACAATTTTTTTCAATTAAATTTAAAAAATAAAAAAATCTTAAAAAACCTCAACATAAGCAAGAATAAGCGGAGATAAACGAAAAGACCATTTACGAGAATCTACGAGTGCCCAAAGAAAGCATGCCAAGACAAGGAAAACAAGGCCAATAATTGAATGATATAGAAGAGCCCAAACCTTTTGATTTTAAAAATAAAAAAATAATAAAAATCAAAGTAAACCAGCATTGAAAGCAACGCAAAAACATAACAATGATATAAAAATAAATAAGCAATTTCTTGTATTGTTGTAATCAAAGTTGCCGCTGCTGCACCCGAAATTGTTTTACGACGAGCTAAATTAAATAGACTTCTAGGTGATTTTTTTCACATTTTTTAACCAGAATATTCTTCTTTTAATTTTATTAAAAAAATTAATTTTAAAAAATACATTTTATTAATTTTCTTATTTTTTCTCTATCCATAATGTTTGAAGTAATGCGTTGTAGGGCAATAACGTCAACAGAATCAGTTCCAGCCGTGTTTAAAAGTAACTAAAATTAACACTGATTTTATAAAGGAAAAGAGTTCAGGGCTTTTAATTTAAAAAAAATTAACCTCGTCATGTAATGACTCATCGTCTCCTCCTCCCACGCCTTGTGCTCTACAGCTAGGGTGTTCAACTGTGACCAAAGATTTAGTTCCATCTTTTGTCCATCTTAAGATATCTTTAATAAATCAAAAACAGATTAAAATAGACCTGTATTGTATAAAGAGAAGAAAGTAGAGCACAGGCAATAAAACAAAATTAATAAAGGGAACAACTCCAATAAATTCATTTAAACGAAGATCCCACCAATTCAAGCCTGAATGTCGTATCAAAACGGGTAAACCTAACAATCTAAAATAAATTAAAGAGAATTAACTTAGTGATTAAAGGAACTCTTTGAGCGTCTTCTAACACTTCAACACTGTGTCCAAGGATCCCCGTTTTCTGACAACTATTCCCCCATATATAGGTCGAGACCACGTTGTATACATTACCAAATAGAAAAAGGTGGCTAATGTACGATGCTAGGGAGCAACAAGGGCCAGGACAATCCCACGAGAATATTTAACATAACGGAAAATAATGTCGACATATGAGAAAGTCCCGAGCTTTAATTGACGGAAAGTCAAACTATTTAAAATGTCCTGAGTAAAACTAAAAGGTTTCACCCAATTCTGACCTAAGTAAAACTTTAAAAAGAAACCTTGCAACAAAAGAGCCTGGAAGAATAAAATTCTGAACAAACACAAACTGATAAGCAATTAAAACCAAAAAATGTAGAATTAAGTAGAGAAGAATAATCGATTTGATAAAATTAAAGTTCCCTCTATTTAAAGGTATGTAGAGTGCCAACCATGTTAAAATGACAAGAAAGCAGAGAAAATAAGGCAAATTAAGCAGAGAAGGCTGTAATGAAAAACAACTTTTTTTATTGAAGTAAACAAAACTTACACTAATTAGGCCAACTAGACATATTAAACAGACTATACATACATCAGAAATTCTTTTTAAAATAACAAGGCAAGCAATAAAACGAGTACTATTTTCTTCTTCTTGATTTGTTTCAGAATGTGTAGAAGGAATATTAAAACTTGTTGTTTGTTCGTTTTGTTGAACAGAGGAATTCATTTTTTATTTAATTAGATAACTTAAAGCATCACAAAACTTAAAAAATGATAAGAAAAAGTGGAAGAAAAATTAGAAAATTTATCGATTAGAAAATAGACGCCTTGGCATAATGTTTTTAAAAATACGCAAAAAAGCCGCGAATATTTAACCAAAAGCGGTGCACTAGAGTCGGGGATAAAACAAGGAAGATTATTAGAAAAGGGAAAGAATTTGTTTCACTAATCTTGTTTACTAAAATATTTCTGTGTTAGTATAGAATTTTCTTTAAATATAAAGCAGCTTTTTCAATGCAAGATTAATTTTTGTTCTCTTGCCAAGAATTCTATTTTAGCTAACTTCTCTATCTATGTATTTAAGTTAGAGAAGTAAAAATAAACACTAAAAACACTAATCAAAATACCAACTCTGGGAAAAAGACAAAATGCCCCAAACAAAATATATCAAAATGTTAAGACTATCATTTTGTCTTTTTATATTTTGTAGTATTTACATTTCTAGAATTAAATTATTCTTTTTTTCTCTCTCACCTAAACTATTCTTTCTTTGAATCTCTAAAATCTACAGAACAAAATAACCAAGTCATTAAGATCTTTTTAAAAAAGAAATCCCTCAACTTCCCCCTTTATTTTACTTTCTCGTTCGCTTAACTTGCTTTACGTTTTTCTTTCCTTTTTTAAAAAGAATTGAATCCAATTATTGAAGCCAAGAGTGCCAAAAACGAAAAACGCTAAACAAGGGGGAAGCCTAATACATCTAACTGACTTTGACTGTTTTTTTATATATTTTTTTCTCGTTATTGAGTGTGTACTTTTAAACAAATTTTAAAAAATCTAAAAAAGAGAAAGAAAAGCCTTTATTGCACTCTCAACACAGACTTTCTTTCTTTTTCTTCCTTTAAAATCTTAATCAATAATACACAACACCAACTACAAAAATGAATGTATTAGAAAAAAGACCTGTAGTTGTATCAGATTTGACTACAACAACAACAACAACAGAAGAAGAAGAAAAACAATCAACAATTTGTGACAAAGAGATTTTACCTACTGCAATTATTATAAGAGTTTTTCTTTTTTTTGTTCTCTTATTTATTTTTTTCTTTTTAAAAGGATGTACCCAAAGAATTGTTTGACGATCCCGAGCAAAAATCAAATTTTCGATCTCTGTTTCAACAAATTACTTGTGAGACCGATTCTGTTCGTATTGATTTTCTTAAAAGTTTTCAACGCGTTCGCGTTATTTTTGAAAAGCCGGAACACGCTACAGGTTTATTTTTTGATTTAAAAAATGCTTTCAAATCCCTCAGACTCTAATATACCCATTTAATAATTTACCCCTTTTAATTAGCTGCAAAGCTTCTTGTTGAGCACCACTCTTTTAATGGAGCAAAAATGAAAGCATTCTTCGCTAAAAATATAAAAATGGCAAGGAGGGTGGACCAGGACGAACAAGGGCACCTAAAGCTTCCACCCCTTGAGAAACAGTTTCTTATATCCCCGCCAAGTTCGCCTCCCGTTGGATGGGTAAAATACCTATAGTTCTCTCAATAAAAACATTTAAAAGGTTCAACATGCAGAAATGGCACCTGTTGTATGCAACCTTGATTTGATGGCACGACTGGCATCTTTGGCAGTAGAAGACAAATTTGAGGTTTATGAAGGAGATGAACATCACCGTCGACCTTCAATTGTGGTCACTCCCTGTGCAATTGATGGAGGTAATGGAAAATCCATGTTTGGTCGAAGAGTTGTGTCAATGGACGCTTCCAATAATATTAATGTGTTGAGCGAAAATAATGACTCTGACAGTGCAAATTCTGAGGCTGAACAAATTGTTCCGACAGGGAAAGTAACAATGCCGCATACTTCAAGGCCACCAGTTGCTGAAAAATAAAACAACAGAAAATCAGAATTTTTAAAACCAGAATATTCTGATTTTCAGAATTTTAAAACCAGAATATTCTGATTTTCAGAATTTTAAAACCAGAATATTCTGATTTTCAGAATTTTAAAACCAGAATATTCTGATTTTCAGAATTTTAAAACCAGAATATTCTGATTTTTCAGAAATAAAAATACCAACCTTAGATATAAATATGTAAAACAATCTCTCTTCATGCTTTAATGTATAAAATATTAGTGTTCTTTTCTCTTTCAAAAAAAAGAAAAGAAGAAAAGTCTAAATAATCAATCTATATAAATTTATTTAAAATTTTTAGTAAAAAAAATTTTTTTGAAACAAGTTTTGTATAAAAAATAAACAGAAAATATTTTTAGAACCTAAAAGACTACACAAGAGAATATACTATTTTTAAATATTTCTAAGGAAAATAATCAGAAAATTAGACTAAAAAATAGTTGACTGAAAATTCTGATTTTTCAGAATTTAAAAAAATCAAAACATTTCAGAATTTCTAAAAATATTGATTTTTTAGTCCAATTTTCTGTTTATAATAATTAAAAAAGACTACTAGTGAATACATTAAGTAAAAAAAAGTAAGAAAAATTGAGAAAAAAAAATTTTGCGAACTAAAAATTAGCGGAACCCATCCCAAGCAGAAAACCCCCTTCAAATTAATTCCCTCCACATCCCCTTCCTACTAATAAAATTAAGGAGATTCTTATTCCATAAAAAAAGGGTCAATTAATATCAAATAAAATTTTAAAGAAAAGGGTCAATTAAAAAGAAAAGTTTTATTTTACCTCACCACCACCACCAACATCTCCCCCATTTCCTTGATTATTATTATTAGAAACTAATTGAGCAATATGAAAGTGTTGTTTTCTTAAAGCAGCGAAACGAAGTCTTAAAATAAAATAAATTAAAATGTTTCACCAACTTTTTCTTTTAAGTTTTAAACGTTTTCCGACTTAACCAAACTCTTCCAACCTTTTCCATCAGAAAATTTAACATAAATTAATTAAACTATTTTAATTAACCCTCAATTTTAATTAAAAGGTAATTTTCTGTCTGTCCGCAACTTTTAAAATTCTTTAATAAATATCTTCAAGGAGTTAATAAAAGTGAAGAACAGAATTATTTGACAATTAGTCGCCAAAAAACAGAAAAATACCTTTTGGCGTTGAAATGGCCTTAACCGAAAAGGGACCGATTTTAAAAGAAATTTCAAACCTTTCTTTAGACAATTCTGCTTCAAGTTCGAGTACACGTACTTGTGATTCCATTTCTTCTTTTTTAGTTTCGTGAAGTGAAAGATTTGAGAAATCGAGTAATTCTTTTATTAAATAAATTAATTTAAATTAATTAAAAAAAACAAACTTTCTTCTCCCAAAGATTCTTGTCCTCTTTTAACTATTCCAACTAAATTTGCAGTGCATTTGTTTACATCTTTTGATGCCTTTCCTAGTCCTATTAATTTTTGAGAATTTTTATCTGCCTTTACACGTGAAGAGACAAAAAGTTGGGCAACACTAAAAGTGGAAATTATGAGACTCTAATGGACCTTTAGTTGAAAGACTCTAAGTATCCTTTTTCAATGCTTATGAGACTCTAATGGGCCCAAAAATTAAAAGACTCGAATGGCCTTTTAAGAAATTAAATTTAATAGACCATTTGAGTCTCAAAGTCTTAAATTAAAAAAAGATTAAAAAATAAACCTTGCACCAACAGAACCAGCAGAAACAATTAAATGCTCAAATTTTCCACCTTTTTCCATTATTAAACTGTCAGCAGATTTTCTACAATAATTAAAAGATAAAAATTCTTTTAGAAAAAAAAATTTACACTAATTCTGTTGCTGTAACCCCAACAGCTCTTCCAGCAGAGATCAGGCCTTTAAAATTAAATAAAAAAATTCCTCTTTTTTTTTCTTCTTCTTCTCCTCCTCTAAACAAACCTTCAGTCCAAAGATGATTTCTCTTATAAAATTCAACAGGGGATGCTGTCCCTCTTCCATTAACAACAATTTCTTCTTGTACTTCTTTACTCTTAATTACCAATTCACGAACTGCATTCATTAGTTCATTACAAGAATTCAATATTTTGTCATTTACTTCTAAACGAAGACCATTATTTGTTTCACGGCTGAAGAAGAAAAAAATTAAAAGAAAGAAAAATAGCAAAACAAAGGGAGGGGGGTCTGGGTTCGAATCCACCTACGGAACATTAATTTTTTCCATAAAAATAATTATCAAGGAATGTAAAATAAACTAACTAGAATATGTTTAGAGTCTAAGAAAAATTTTTACAGCAGATTAAATAAAATAAAACAAGCAAAATGTTCAAAAAATGGAATAAAACAGACCAAAAAAGGGAATTTCTCAAATTTAACTTAAAAATCTTTCACCCAAAAATACCAAGAAATAAAAATAACATTTAAAAAATAAGCATGTTAAATAGCTCAACCCTTTTTACCCAAAATTAAAAAAACCTCTTCTTCTGTAATTCATTAATGTGCTCAACAGCAGCAGCTATTGCTTTCGTCATACAATTCATTTCTTCTTCCAATTGTTTTCCAACTGTATTTACATCTATATCGCTACTTTCTGTAGGTAATGAAACCATTAAGGATTCTAAACGTTCAACTTCAGTCCAGATATTGTTTAATAAATTTTGTTTTGAAGCAAACTGTTCAAGCTCTAATTCTTTAAAGAAATTGGACAATAAAAGTTGTACTTGACGACATTGTTCATTTACTTCTAAAAGGAAAAATAAAAGGAGAAGCTCCCTATATATTTAAAAACATAAAAGAGAAAATCAAAAAGAAACATAAAAGTTTTGTGTTTAAAAATTTTCTCAATTCCTTTACTCTTCTTTTCTTCTTCGTTACCTACAAATGGTCAATGGACATAAGGGTCAAGCTTTCAGTCTTTTCAAGGGAAATATACCTATTCTTCAATGCTTAAGTTTATTTCAATTTAATAGCTTTTAATTACTAGTTTAACAGTCTGACCATTTCGTCCATTTACCATTATGTCAGTAATGGAAAAAAGAGGAGGAAAGGTTGGAAAAAGTAAAAATAAATAGAAGAAATAAAACAAATAAAAAGAAACCTTCAAAATGTTGAATAGAAGCAGTATAAGCAGCAGAAGGACAGACCAACAAAATATCTGACATATTTTGAGCAATCAGTAAAATACCTTTACAAAGGTTTGCCTCTTCTTCCTTTACATCTTTTGCTTTATTATTAATGTTAAACAATGAATTAAACAAGTCTTTTTGCTCTAAACAAGATTTAAGCTTTGAAGTTGCCAAATCTTAAATAAAAAAGGTTTAAAAAAATACTCAAAAAGTAACGTGGAGGGTAATTTATTGAAGTAGCATTCTGAACGTCTTCGTGTGTCAGTTCCATCAGATTCAACGCAAAAGTGGTTACACAAGCTTAAAAATATTTATTAGAACCCACTCTTTTAAACAGAAAAAAAGAAACCTAAAAAAGTCTTTCCAAGTTTGACATTGACCTCTTCCAAAAGTTGCAATTTTTCTGCTGTACAAGTTCTTTCACGAGTAAAAAGATCATTGACTTCATCTAGCTGAGATTCCAATTGTTCAATTTTTGTTTGAGAATCGTTTAATTTTTGTCCTTTTATTTGAATACTTTCTTGTAAAAGCTTTGCCTTAAAATATAAATTTATTTAAAAATAAATTAAATAAAAAAGACCTGAGATTCAAAAAATTCCCGTTCTTGCTCTTTTTGTTCCAAGTTAGCTTTTAACTGACTCAATTCTTCTTCTTTGACGTCCGAGGCTTGAACATTAGAATCAATTTTAGCACGTAAATCGCGTATTTCTGTGAGGGCCTAATAATTGGAATTTTTGACATTTTGAAATTTGACCGTTTTTAAATCACTCCAAAGGTTAAGCTCAAAAATTTCAACATAAAGTATTAAAGCTCCTTCCTTTTTATTTACCAGTGTTTATATAACTAAAATACACTTCTCTGGAAAATAAAGAGATAAAGGCAAACCATCTCCTGTGGTGCACCTTTTCATTAAAAAAAAACCTCATTGTCAGTAAAGACATTGACCACTCTATGCCAAAAAAATTTGCGCCTAACCTATCCTACACCTAATAGTCATGTGTTCTCAACAGATCTCTATCCTTAGAAATTATTAAACTTGAAAAACCTTGATATGATCTTCACGTATTTGTTGATATGCTCCCTTTAGTTTAGCAAATTTATGCTCAGTTTCGTCAACTTTTCGTCTATTTTCTTCAGTTGATTGTTCCCTTTCTTGTCCTAAAGTAGTACTAAGTACACGTAATTCTTCCAACTCTTTAGTCTTTTCTTCAGCTGCTTCTTTGTGCAACTCAATTTCTTGATTCATTTGAACTAATCTAGCTTCGTACTGTTCAATTCGATTTTTGCATTCTTAAATAAAATTTTAAGACCATTTTAGAATAAATTTATTCCATTAATTTTAACTTAAAAACTAAATTATAATAAAATCTAAAAGAAAAACAAATTTAGAGACTTTTCTAACTCAAAGGGTCAAAGAAAAGATGCAAGACCACACCAAGGTTCGAACCCATACAAACTAAACGCAAAAACGAATAACGATACCACTACACCACAAATGACAGATATCACTTTCTATTAATTAATGCTTTCAAAAAACCTTGAAATAAGTTTTCCTTTATATCCCTTTCCGCGTCAATATCAATCCGTAAACGTGCAATAATCTCATCTCTAAACACAAATATAATTATAAAATAATAATAATTATTAAACTTTGGATCAAAAATAGGTATATTCGACGTAGAAGGAGCAATTGTTGATGAGGAAATTGAATCACCCATCATCGAGACATCGTCCATTTGAGGAAGAGAAATATCAATTATACTGCTAATTTGCTTTAAAAGGAAAAAAAGAATTCTTTAAAATAATTTAAAAATAACCTCATCACAGACTGATTGCGAATCTGGCGGTGTCTGGTCGCCATTTTCTGAAGTAGTACCAGCATGTAAATACGCTTGTGGTGCCCTATAATCCTGCAGTTCAGATGCACGTTGGAAATTTGGAGCAATCTTAAATAATTTTTGTATTTTTCGATCCGACAACGTTTAAGGGGGAAGTGGACCTTATGGACCAATATTTTGATTATAAATTTAAAGTAACAGGGATCTTAAAGCCTATTAAATAGTGTAAAGTTTACAGTTCCCTGTAGTCCACTAGGTAATGGGAAGGGATCGGTTCATTCCAGCCTATAAGGTAGTGTGAAAGGAAATGTTCCTTCCAGCCCATAAAGTAGTGTGAAAGGAACGGTTCCTTCCAGACCATAAGGTAGTGTGGAAGGAAAAGTTCCCTGTAATTGACATTAATATTTGGGAATAAAATTGTGTAGGAAAGGACCGTAAGGTGTTTTTTTTAATTAAAAAAGAATATACCGATGGTAATGTAGGAATTTGTACCAAATATTTAAAATATTGAAGGTTAGCAGTCTCTTCATAAAACTTCTTAGTTCGACGAAACAAGTCATAGAAACGTTCTCTATGGCCAACTAGCGTATCGGCAGGTAGATTTACGTGAAGTTTAAAGTGTGCTTTAACCAAAAAATCGTCTAAATAAAGAAGTGGGTTTGAAAAAATAAAAGTTCAGAACAAACAAAATTTGCTTGTGTCAAGAATAACAAGAATTAGAGGTGCCAATAAACACTGTCCTTGTGGTACAAGAGAACTCCAACGCATAGAATCCATAATCGACATAACTAAAAAGATGTTTAAAAAAAGTCAGGCCCTCAGGGCAACAAAAAAAGGAAAAGTTCAAAATGTCGAAGCTTCATTTCCCTCCAAAAATCCCTCTTAATGTTAGAAAAAGGTCATACTTGTAGCCTTCAAATTCAAAAGCTCATCCATCTGGTCAAGCATATCAATTGCCAACTCATAAGTTTCGTTTACATCAGAATAGAGTGTTTCCAACTGTCGTTGAGTTAAATTCAAATTTCCAGGAATGCTTGGATACTAAAAACAAGTAAACAAAAAATTCAAAAGAAATGTTAAAAAAAAACCTTTTTATGAAATTGTAGTCGACTAACAAGCAATTTACAATAACCTAAAAATTTAATTGATAGACAAAAGGCCCATCAATAAACTAACAAGTATTGGCTTGTCCATAACCAGAACTTCTCAAATGCTGCCAAAAATTCCCTAATTGAGTTAAACGGGCAACATGTCCTACACTCTCCCTTAGATTAAAATAATTAAAAATATTCTTCATTAAAGGAAAAAAACTCTGTAATTTTCCTATGTCCATCGTGAATTAGTTTGTGAAGTAATTGACAAAACTTCCAAGTCAGAACGGGATTTTTTTCTAATTGAATTCGGGAAACTGCATGCCAAAAAATGCGGGAGGAACGAAGTTTGTGCTGAAAAGGACTAACAGTTTTTGGTACTAAAGGTTTTTAGAGTGTAAAAGGCAAAAGATTGGACTGACAAGTTGAGGGTTTATTGGAGTTCTTCTGCAACCCCTCCCAAGTTCAATGTCAAAAAACAAGAAATAAATCGCTCGTTAAACAGACAATTAGCATCAAAAATACAAGGAAAAAGAAGAAGATCAAAAAAGCGCGATGGAAGCATTGATTTGCAATCAACTTTTTGGTACTGAAATCGAGGCAAAACCGAGAAGTAACGATTTATTCAAAGGTATTAAACAAAGTCCAGGCTACGACGGACGAGTTTCTATCTTGCTTGCAGTCATTGTTCAGCCCATACTCAACCCAACTAACAATAAGTCCTCTACCAAACAAATCTTTTGCCTTCCTTTTCCTCTTTAAAAAACGCCCAAGTCCCCATAGAAGTAATTATTTAATTAATACCGTTCCAACAACCAATGCACGAACATGTTTTTGTTTGAGCGGTGCTTCAACCTTGTTTAACGCTTTGCAGAACGCAACCAACTAAATTAAAAGGAATAAAATTTAACAAAAGTCTAAAGTAAACCTGTGATTTAACAAAACTTTCCTGTTGCATTGGTTAAAATAGAAAATTCCCTTTTTATTAAAATTAAGCTGAAATACTAATAAACAGAAAACGAGGTGAAAAAAGTTGAAAATGATCCAAGATTATTGGAAAAAGAAAGAAAAAGACACAACGCCAAAATTAACAATAAATTACTTTTTAAATAGATAAAAGTAACGCCATTACTTAAAACCTTTTTTTAACGTTAAGGCCTGCCTTATGACTTAAAAACGGAAAGTTCGTGCCTCTATTTCCCTTTACAATAAAACATTTTTATCACGCATTATTAATGCTATCAATCATCTTCTCTTTAAATATGTAATATGGGAAAGGCCAACTAACCGCGAGCACAAAATTGCAACAGAAGCTGTCACCATGCGCCGAATTATTTTATAATAATTCTTTCTTTGCCCATCTTTACAATTTAAAAAAAAGATGATTCATTGAAAGAATGTTTTTTCCCTTAATTATGAGCTGGAAAAAGTTAAAAAAATATTTAAATTCATTTCTAAAATGAATAAATTCGATACATCAAAAAAACACATATTTTATAAAGTACAAATGGTTGAATAAAAAAAAGAAATACAAATTATTACAATATTATAAACTGAGATTTTTATTTTCTAGGCCAGAAATTTTTTCTTCTAAAAATTAAATTATTAAACAAAAAATAATTAAATCTACTTTTTTTTTTATTATTTCTCCTCTATACTCAAATATACTTTGACTCTCTCTCTCTCTTTATCTCTAACTTTTATTTGAAGAAAATAAAAGTAGTCGCAGAAAATTTATTTTTAAGCCGACTATTCGCAAAGTATTTTTTAAACAATTAGAGAAGAAGGGAGAAGAGAAAATGCCTCGCGATTACACGGGCGGTTCAGAGTCTGAAGATATAAAGAGTATATTTGAGTAAATGAACACGTTCCTCTGATAAAATAAAGAAAAACAACCTAATTTTTGACAAAAAATGTGTTAATAACATGGCTAAATAATAATAAATAGTTAAAAGTATTAATTATTAACACTAGCTTTAGATGGTCTTAAAGCAGAAAAGATTCTTAAACGATCATGCGATCGTTTAGTACTATTTGCCGATTTTTGTTTTTCGTGTTGTTGGTGAAATCCATCACCACCATTTTCTATAATCTTATTAGAAATCTTTCCTTTCTCACGATTTTTGGTACGTAAAGAAAATTTTGATGTGGTATTATAATTTGTTGAGGATTCTATACTTTGTGCTCTAGCTAAAAATGGGCATTATTTATGTTTTCCTTTCGTACTACATAGTAGGCTGGGAGGAACCGTTCCTTTCGCACTACATAGAAGGCTGGGAGGAACCGTTCCCTTCGCACTACATAGTAGGCTGGAAGGAACCGTTCCTTCCACACTACCTAGAAGGCTGGAAGGAACCGTTCCTTTCGCACTACTTTATGGGCTGGAAGGAACCGTTCCCTTTAAACTACCCTACTAGTTAACCAAACCTTTTCTCTTATAAAAAATATAAACCTCTAAGTACTGCAGTATCGTCCAAATTATTCGAATGATGTTGTTTTTGTATAATATTTGAAAATAAATTTCCAAATGAACGTCTATTATTGTTATTATTGTCTTGTTCTTCCAAGGGTCTTAACGTTCCATTACTACCCATAATCTTCTTTTTATTTCCTCCCATCGCCAAAGCTGAAGAAGTTGTTGAAGTTGAAGAAGTATCCAAATCAGTATCGCTAGGTTCTGCCAGAGCTATTGGTGCTTGATTATGCTTATCATAATCTTCAAGTTGATGACGTTGATGATTCAGAGCGCTTCCATTTTGGTTTAGTCCTTTTGATTCACTCATTGATCTACTCATTCCAATACCATTCATTGCTATACCTGTCTTCCTGTTCAACAGAACAATTTTAAAAGATTAGTTAAAATTAAATATGAAACTCTAAAGTCACTTTAACATTAATTTCCCTAATTAACTAAATTAAAAGACTGTCTACCAACCTTCCATAATGTCCAAACCCATTCCTTTCAATAGAGGAAGAACTTCCCATCTCTTGTTTGTACCTCTGTTTAAAGTATTTTTGTTGTTTTATTCCTCCATTTGTACTGTTGCTTACAACACCCTTTTTGTCTAACAGAGTAGTGTTGTTGTTTGTTTTTTTTATTGATCCATGTTTGTTGTATTCTTCTTTTGGTGTTTTCTCACTGTCTGTTGGTGACGTTTGTTGTGTTTGTTGTTTTATTAATGTCTTTGTTTGTTGTATGTTTGGAAGCGGCGGCGATGTTTTTATTGAATGTTTGTGTTGTTTTTGGTTTTTATTTTTCTCTGTTGTTGTTCTCTTTTTCTCTAACTTCTCTTCTCTTTCTTTTTCAACAGACTCTTTTTGATGCGTTGTTGTTATTGTTGACTGTCTTCTTTGTTGCTGTTCTTTTGAGTCTCCATTATGTTTATCTATCCAACCGTTGCATTTAACACTGTTATCGTTTATATTCGCATAATTTATGCGTTGTATATTAACTTTTTTAGTACTGATAATTTCATACAGTTTATCACGGTATTCCTGTACCGACAGTTGAATATGATCTTTTTAAACCAAATTAATTAATTAAATTAATTTAAATTAATTACCAGGCAGTGGAAGTCTTACTTCATAATCTAACGAAGGCTCTTCTGCTTTATTATGAAATTGAGAGACATATGGGTGCTCTAAACATTGCTCAACATTTAACCTTTTATGAGGAGCGAAAATGAGAAGTCTTTAAAGAAAAGAAAAAAAATATTTTTTTTATTTAATTAAATAAACCTGGTAACCAGATCTAGCGCTTCTGGACTCATTTGTGCAAAAATTAAATCTAACGGCTTTTTTGGCCATTGGGGCATTTTTTCTAAAACTGAGGAAGCATAAGCAGAGCCAATACTTTCAATATCATTCTTTAAAAAAGGTATATTAGAGTCTGTGATGCTTTTAGAAAAAAGGATATTAGAGTCCCAGTCTTACAGCTCAGTCGAACTAAAATTCAACGGTGGGAAAAGGTTCAAGTTAAAACTTCGTTTAATCCTAGGCTTTAATTTGTTGGGGTAATTAAACGTAAGAAACAATAACCCTCAAAAAAGAAAAGAAAATTAAACCTTCGATGGTCTTTGAATTGTGTTCATAATTCTCTCAATTTGATTGATCGTAGAGCTACCAGGAAACTAAATAAAATAAATTCATTAGACTTAAACAATTCTAATAGAAGCTCCCCAGTACTTCTATTTACAAAGAAATGTCCTTTCTATTGGAGAGGGTGTTTAGATTTAAATGAATTACAAGCGCTTTTCCCAACAACATTTCCGCCAGAATACACCCAAGGCTCCACATATCAACACCTTTAGTATAGTGCTTCGCAGCGAGGAGAATTTCTGGTGATCTGTACCATCTAGTTGCGACATATTCCTGCAAAGAATAAAAAATAAAATTTGAAGTAAATTTTAAACCGTTAATTCTGGAACATTAGAACCATCAAGAGAATCATCCATTTGGCTAAATGAACGTGCTAAACCAAAATCTGCCAACTTAAAATGTTGAAGAATATTTCTTAAGAAAAGTTTAAAAAACCTTGACCCGACATTCAGCATCCAATAGTACATTTGATGGCTTCAAGTCTCTATGCAGTACATTTCCGCTGTGCAAAAATCTGTAAAATTATAAAGTAAAAGGTTCTGTTCCTTCCAGCCCATAAAGTAGTGTGAAAGGAAAGGTTCCTTCCAGCCTTCTAGGTAGTGCGAAAGGAACGGTCCTTCCAGCCCATAAAGTAGTGTGAAAGGAACGGTTCCTTCCAGCCCATAAAGTAGTGTGAAAGGAATCAAACACTCTCCCTTACATATTTCCACAAAAAAGAATAAACAAACTTGATAGCTCGAAAAAGTTGGCACATAATATCTTAAAAAATAAAATTAATAAACTTAAAACAAATAAAAAAGAAACATTGTTTGTGTATATCCTTCAGAATTGTCATCTTTTTAATTACATTGTGTAAATCTGCCTCCATATATTCAAACACTAGATAAATATCCCTAAAAAGAAAAAACTAAAACTTGAGACATTTCGTCACACGATGGAAATTTAGTCAAAACGCACAATTAATTCCCCACTTTTAATTTTCTTTAAACAAAAATTCCCCTTTAACAAAAAAATAATAAAATAAATAATATACTTGTCATTATCAGCCTTGAGAATATTAAACAATTTAATAACGTTAGGATGCCTGCCAAATTCCTGCAAAAACATAATTTCTCTAAACGTCCTTTGTGCATCCGTTGCGTTCCTAAACGCATCAAAAATCTTTTTTAGTGCTATTGCTTCGTTTGTTTTGCGATCTACTGCTTTCCAAACAATTCCGTAGGCACCTGGGAAAGAGAAAAAAATTATTAAAAGAAATTTAAGGAAAATTAAAAATAGAGGTTGATTAGAGTCAAATAAATACGCACAAACCTTTCCCCAATCGTTTTTGAATGTCGTATCGCTCCACAATGTGCGAGTCTACTTCTTCTGACATTTAAAGCTAACCCTGAAAAAAAAAAGAAATAAAAATGGTCAATGTTCCTTTCCCTCTATAGGGTAGAGGATAAGGAACAAAAATTTTGTCAGGGAATGGGGAATTATGTAACCAATTTATCCCTTTAATTTCCTCATTTTAGGGGTGATGAGGTGCCAGATAGTGTAGTAAACAGTACAGTTAAACAACCAAAAAAATCTTTATATATTTGGGATGGTCTCTTACATTAGAGGAAACCCAAACTTAAAAAGGAAAAATTTTTCTAAGAAAAAGTATAAAAAACAAAAAATACTATAAACGATTCTGGCTCTACTAATTTTAAAAAGCATGACAAAAAAGCGTTTTGGTTTAATTTTATTTTGATTGTTATAACGGAAATGTTAAAGAGAACATTTTAAAAACTCTACTGGAAGTCAAGGTGTAAGTAAAAACACTGTGGGAACAGCCGAAGAATGAAAATGTTTTATTGATGAAATGAATGACATTAAGCGCATTCTGTGGCACTCTATAAGTTAGAGCGGGAAAAAATAGGCCAAAAGGTAAAACAAGAGAAATAAGGATATGTTTGGGCGCAGAAAAATAGAAGGGCGTGGAGCTCCACAATTCAAAAGGTTTGAAAGATAAAAGGGTTAAATTCAGTCAAAATATCTTAAATAGTGTAGACTAACTCCTCTAAAAATTTCAACAAGTTACACAAAAAAGAAAGTAAGTTATGAGCAAAAAATGTCAATTCATTCGTGGCAAAGAACATTATAAATTTTTCGGCTTAAATTTTGGACATAACAGACCTTAAACTTTTTTAATTTAAAGAGGAGTTAAACAACACCATAAAGAAGTAAACAAACCCATAAAAAAGAAAAGAATACTTAAAAACCGTCTCATTTAAAGTCAACGCCCAAAAACGTCCCCGCGCCCAAACACCCCCTTATGAGGTAAAACGGCTGGAAAACACAAGAAAAAAAGGAATATTAAAAATAAAATGGCACACAAACCTTGTCGTTTCTCGAAGCATTTTTATATTTGTGCAAGTAAGAATTGTAATTGAATGTGTGTTGGTTTCCAAGGTAATAGAACTGGCGCATTATTAAAAATTGAATAAATAAATTGAAGAAGAAGAAAAGTATTTGGAAAGCAGTAAAGAAGAGGGGGAAAAGGAGAATTTGTTGACTGTAGAAAAATAAAAAGAATTAAAACACTTAAATTAAAAAATCTGGGAAAAAAGAGAAAAAATTGAAACAAAATTAATTTTTTTTTATTTAATTGAAATTTTTGAATATTAAAAGGAAATAAAAATATTCTTGGTATTTAAAACAAAGGAAAGAAATCTTTTATTTCTAATACAACAAGGGAAGCAAAATTTAATAGAAAAATTAACTAAAAAGAACCAAAAATAGTTCTAGAATTTTTAATAGAAACGATTAAATGACGAAATGGGACATCTAATCGCGAAAAATATTTTTATAAATGAAACGCCAAACCTGAGGTTAAATTGAACGCCAATAAAATTTTTGAGATGACTACTCTGTCATTGGACATTTGGTCACTGAAGAAACATACTTCTTTAAGATTAATGTTTAATTATTCAATTTTGATTAAACAAATTAATTAAATATTATTAATAGAAATAAAAACTTTTATCAATTATTTTTACTCGTTTTAACGAGAATGGCAATGTATTAAAATGTAAAAAGTTAGAGTTGAATTGTTTAGAATTAAGAGATCTTATTTAAAAGCATTTTTCTGGTTGACAGGTTTACAGCACTTTAGGAGGTCGTTTAGGCGCGGGAACATTTTTATGAATATACAAAGGGAAGAAAATTCGGGATCAACCGAACGCCAATTATTATAACTTAGGAACGGGTCCATACATTTAGTTGTTTTTGGTACCATTTAATAGAGCAGAATCTGAACTACAAAATACCAGAAAATCAGAATTTTTGGAAACTTAGAAAAAAAAGTTATGGTCAAAAAACCTTCAAAAAATCGAATTTTATCAAAATTCATCTTGTTTTTGGGCCATAACTTTATTTATAAATTTATAAAAATTCTGATTTTCTGGTATTTTGTAGTTCAGGTTCTGCTCTATCAAATGGTACCAAAAACAACTAAATGTATGGACCCGTTCCTAAGTTATAATAATTGGCGCTCAGTAGGTTCAAAGCAAAAATAAAGGAGATGAAAAAGCCGCTCTCAAACGACCCCAACTAGTGTTAAAAAATTTTTGAAGCCAAAAAATGTGAGCACCCGATTATTTAAAAATTAAAAAAAAATTCAATCATCATTTAGCCATTCATAATTATTTTTATTTAATTGACGTGGAAGACAATAAGTTTTTAATTCAGTAAACACTTCAAGAAAAAGGGTAGAAGAAGCATTTATTCTCAACATTTGGTTACTATGTAATTTTATTAGACGAATACATTTAGACCAAAATAGGGAACGATCCTGAAAATGTGTTTTTTAGACATTTTTCGATTTTTAGACATTTTGAAAATTAAATTTTTGAGTTGTTGGACATTAGAGTCCGGTCATTTTTGTCAACCTAGGTATTTATTCAATTAAAATTACCGCATTTTCTGTAATGAAAGGCTTGAGAGGGTAGCTTATTTCATTGCCCATGTAAGAATATGAAACATATAAACACATTAATACGAAGGAATGTAATTCTTCTAATGAACTCAAATATTTACATTCTCCTTTAATTAAAAAAATTAATCAAAAAATGAAAGAAAAATGGACAAAATGGTAAATGGACAAAACGGTAAAAAACAAAAATGGTCAATCTTTTAATTTTTAATTAATTCGATATCAGACTCAAATGTCTAAAGCAGAAAAAGTTCAGATTTACCATTTTTACATTTGACCATTTTGTCCATTGGCCAAAGAAGAAAATATATTTTAAAAAAACCTTGTAAAAAAGCATCCCGAAGTAACATAAAAAGAAAAACCAAATTAGCAGGGTTAATGAAAGCTACATCTTGCCAGCCCTGTAAAAAAATTATTAAATTATTTTAATTCTCCCTTATTTAATATAATCCTTTCAAAGTCTTTTTCTTTTAAACAAAACAACGTCATGCATTTTTTTGTAAAAAATATTTTTTTTTTCCACTTCCTTCTTAAGCCAAAAAATAAAGGAAAAACATATCAAATTTTACAAAAAATTAAAAAGAAATTTATTGTCTTTTTTTGTTAAAGGAAGGGAAAAAATATTTTTTTTTTATTATCTCTACCATTAATCTTTTGACAAATACATGAAGTTTTTTGAAATTTTTTATTTTTTTCCAAAGTTATGTAAAAACGTAAAACTGGGAATTGAAGTGTGTGGAAATGACGAGTGAAAATTTTAATTATGACCATTTTTAAATTTTACCAATTTGAAAGCAAATAAATTAAAAAATGAGCGGTCGACTTTGAGTACATAACCAACCGAATTTCTGGGTTTATAACTCAGGAACGGTTGGATACTTTTGAGTGTTTTTGGTACTTTTTGATAGAGCAGAATCTGAACTACAAAATACCAGAAAATCAGAATTTTTGGAAAAATAGGAAAAAAGTTATGGCCAAAAAACCTTCAAAAAATCGAATTTTACCAAAATAATCTAGTTTTTTGGCCATAACTTTATTTATAATTTTCTAAAAATTCTGATTTTCTGGTATTTTGTAGTTCAGATTCTGCTCTATCAGATGGTACCAAAAACACCAACAAGTACCTAACCGTTTCTGAGTTATAATAGTTAGCGCCCAGCAGGTTCAAAGACTCAATGCCCTTACAATAAAATGCAAACCTGAAGGATCAGAGCTCTATCAACACTTCTAAGCCTACAAGCATTAAAACAATTACATTTTTAAAAATAAAAAATAACCAATTTCCCAAATGTACAGGTTCAAATTGTTCAATTATTCCAGGCCAACAACTATGCTGACAAATAAAGTGACCAATCGCTTTAATTAATTCACCAGAATTTGCTTGAATAATCTTTTTAAAAAAATAAAAATAATTTAAATAATTCTATTATTTAACCTTTCGTTTATTAGTATTAGACGTTAATGGAGAGGACAAATTGTCCAATAAATTCTTTTTATTTTTTCCCTTTTCTTCACTCCAATCAGCCGAAAACCACTGGTCCTTTGTTTTTAATGTTTTTGCTGAATTATTAGTATTTTTGTAAGCATCTGTTGGTGCACTAAATGGACGTTTTGTTGTTATTGTTGTTTCAACTGTAGGTGGACGTGTAGTCGTAGCCATTGCTAACAGCATTGAAGACACTATTTCTCCGTCTCCTCTTTTGTTTAGATACTTAAAAAGAAGGAAAATAATTGGAATTAATTATTAAAATAATTAAAAGGCTTAAGCTTTAAAAGGCTGCGCTGAATCGTCTAAAAAAAATTTCGCACTGAAACGACCAAAAATTTTCGCACTGAAACGACCGGGTATTAAAAAATTTCGTTTAAAGTACCCTACATATTTTTAAATAATTAATTTTAATAAACTCACAACTTCAACACTTCCATTATTGCGTGGTTTAGTAGTGGTAGAGGAACATTTAGGCATCATTTTCTTCTTAGCCTGACGAAGGGAAGCACGTAAAGCCGAGGTACTAATTGTTAATTTTTGTTGTTTTGGTAAATCAATGGACATTTTATTGTTGTTATTATCAACAAATTCAATATTTTTAGGCTAAAATTAATTTAAATTTTTTTTATTATATTCAAATTTAAAGTTGTAGGTGAAAAGGACGTTTGAGTGCGCAGCCCATAAAATTGCCAAATTATATCCTAAAATTCTGAAATTTTGCATTCTCGTTCTTAATAGTGTTGTTCCCTTTTCTATAAATTTTATTATTTTTTGGACCATTATTTCGAAAGTTATGGTCAAAAAATAAAACAGTCTTCTACGAAAACCTGCTCGGGTATTTCGAGTCATAACTTGCCAGACACTTAACCAAAAATTCTGAAATTTTGTGAGAAGTTAAACTACACTATAGAGAACATAAGAACAAAGTTTAACCATTTTAACAATTTATGGCTTTCATTTCCGCACTGAAACGTCCGCGTCAAAACGTCTTCTTCACTAGTAAACAATTAAAAATTAAACCTTGACATCATCAGCACATTGTTCATTTTCTTTACTCTTCTCCCATCCATTAATCTCTTCTTCATATTCATTTTCAATCAAAGAACGGATATATCCACCTCTAACAAGTCCATTAAACAAACGCGAACCACTCTTCTTTAAAGAACTTTTAAATGAAAAATCTCCTCTATTTAAATTATTATCTTCCAGAATTTTTTTCCTTCTAAATTGGACAATATCTTTGTCAGTATTTTCTTCATTCTGTTCTGTTGACGTTTTCTGTTGTTGACAAAAGGAAGAAGTATTAACATTTTCAATATCACTTGAAGAATGGGTAGAAATGCTTAATTTGGACAATTCTGAAAAGAAAAGAATTTAAATATCAAGGTTGTGCGCAATTAGAATTTTTAGTGTTTAATACACCGCAAAGAAAACTAAACTTAAAGAAGGAAGTCTTCTTAAACAAAACTTAAGTCTACGCCTTAAAAATTAAACTTGAAAACTTAAAAAATTAAACTCGCAAACTTAAAACTTGAAATTAAAAAAAATTAAACTTTAAAAATTAAACTTTAAAACTTAAACTTGAAGACTTAAAACTGTGCGCAAAAATCTAAGAACAACACTAAAACGAAAAACAACTTTGTTCTTTTCATATTTTTAACATTTTAGACTAATAAATTAAAATTAAATTTACCATTATAGACATTTTCTTCTCCTTCATTATTATTTATATTCACATAAATATTTCCATCATTTTTATCTTCAATTTTTTCTCTTCTTTTTTGACTTGACGGTGGCAAATGCCGTCTTCTTGTTTGTGATGGCTGCTCTTTAATTAAACTTTTGGTGGTCATTAAATGGCTTCCTCTATTATTATTACTTCCTTTAAGCCCAGGCAATGCACGGGTGAACGAGCCACCCCAACGAGAGACAAAAGAAGTGCAAGATGGGCCTTTAATGCTTTTTACATTTGAGCCTTTAATTAAATTTTAATTTATTAATAAAAAGGGAGTCTTTTCAATGTAAAAATACCCTCTAATTTAAAGGAAATTGCCCCCCTTCTTTAAATAAATATATTAAAATTAAACCTATACTAGCCCTTGAGAAGGTTGATCCATGGTGACTCTTGTAATGGCCAGGCAGCATACTACCACCAGACTGTTGATGAGAAAGTAAGCAATGAGTAGTAGCTGTATTTGTATGCTTTTGGCCGCCAACAAATGAATTAACTTTTAAATTGTAATTGTCGATAAAAGGAGATGGAAGAGGGACTTTCCATTGGTTATTATTATTATTGCTGGTGGTGTGGTGGCTGTTGTTGTTCTTTTGACGACCTTTGAGTCTAGAAGAAAAAAGGGGGGTTAAATAATCAACAAATATCCAAAAGATCAACAAGCATTGAAACTATCCCCGAGATAAAAGGGAAAATACCCAACTCATCTACACTTGAAAATTGTTCTCTTGTTGATCTTTTTAACACAAATTAATTAATTAAAAATACCCATTGGAAGACAAAGAAGTGTGTCTAATAAGTAACTGCTGGTTGTGTTCGTTCAGAAAGGGTGTATTATAAGCATTGCAAGAAGTAGTAGAAGAAGAAGAAGAAAAGGGGAATGAAGTATTGTTGTTGTTAGGTGGTTGTGTGGGTGCAGATTGCGGTGGAGGACTTTCTTCCGAATAACTACAACTACTTGGGGGTGTACTCCAATGCCTTGACTTCCTTCCACTACTTCCAATAGAACTCAAACCTGGTGAATTTGTTAATAAACCTGAAGAAGAAGACGAAGAAGATGAAGAATTTCTGCTTGTTGTTCCTGTTGTGTTAAAGTTTTCTCCGCTTCCACTGCTGCTTATTTGTCCACCCATTTATTTATTTAAGTATTTTTCTTCTTTCTTTTTTTAATAAGAATACATTGAAATTAAATAGAGATGAAAATAAGAAAAATAAGAAGAAGAAAAGAAGAAAAGCTTCCCAAGCTGTAGACCTGTGCTAATTTAAAAAATTATAATAAATTTAAAAAGAGACTTGAGAGTTTAAATTTTTGCGTTTTTTAAAGACTGGAGAAGCCTAAACTTATTGAGAATTGCAGAAGTTCTAAAGCTTTTGCTAATTAAAAAAAAAGATTAAAACGAGGGGAAGGTAAACGAAGATGACGAAATGTCTTAAATCAAAGAAAAATTTCAAAATGTCTAAAAACCAAAAAAAATACAAAACGCCAAAAATTAAATAACCTCAACATGCCTAGTGAACAATAAATTTTTAAAATTGAGTAATAAATATATCTCCCAGTTTTACGATTTCCCTCTCATCTGGGAAAATTACGCGCCTTACGAAATAGAAGAAAAAAAGGGTTTAGAAAAAAATAAATTAATTTTGGCAAAAAATATATTTTTTAAAGTAATGACAGGAAAGGGAAGCTAAAATTAATGTTTTTTTCTTCCTTAGATTTTGGCACAAAAAAAGGAGGGAAAAAAGAGATGAATAATGTATACATTAACTAAACCTATTTAATAAATAAAAATGCTTTTTCCCTTCTTTTTTAAAAAAAAAGGAATTTAAAAAAGGTAAAAGAAAGGGAAGAAGAAGAAGAAAATAGTCTCTCAGTCTTTTCCCCCTTTTTTATTTTTGCCTGAAAAAAAAATTAGAAAAAAAAGAAATTGCCTTTGTGTGACCAAAGGGAATTGCTCTCTTAAAGCTTAAAAATTTACTTGGACCTTTCCCCTCTCCTGTCACACAAAAAATGAAATAAAATTTGTCACAAAACTGTGTACATATAAGTCTGTGTTATCCTTATATCCAATCTAAACCACAAATTTTATTTTTATTTTTTTTTTTTGAAGATTTTCGTGTCGCATCTGTGATATTCTTTTTTTTTGGTAGAAAATGTAAAAAAAATATTTTTAATATTAAAAAAGATTCTATGTTTTTTGGAAAGCATGTATAAAAATGCAAAGTAAATTTACGTTCTGGCGCACTACCCTTGATTAAATAAACTTTGTTTCGACAACTTTGCAACTTTAAACTTAAAATTCAAGTTTTCAAGTTTAAACTTGATGCAAGTTTGTTAAAAAATTGACATCTAAAAACTTGAATCTAAAACTTACAAACTTAAGTTTAATTAGACTTAAACTTAAAAAACGGACAACTAATTAAACTTAAAACTTGATTTACTTAAAACTTGATTTATTTAAAACTTTAAGATTGAACTTAAAAATGCGCAAAATGTAACAGAAAAATAAAATAAAGATAAAAGCCAATAAAGCAAACTTTTAACAGAGAAAATTGTGAACAGAATGAAGACGAGACTAAATACATATGTATATATATAAAGCTAAAATATACTACACTAGCTTTAGAAACGTTTAAAGCTTATAAGGAGTAAGAGAAGAAAAATGTAAAAATTGAAAGAAAATATATTTAGAAAGAGAAAAAATGCCGTCAATGCCATCGTTCCCATAAAAGAAGATATAAAACGTCATTATCGCGTAGGAAGAAGCCTTAAGTATTCTATATGCCTAAAAAGACATGGAGAGAGAAAAAGCTTAACATCTGGGCAAAATATCAATAAGACTAGAAAAGAAAAAGGCATCGGACAAAATGCCAAAAGTCAAAAATTGGACAAAATGGGGGGAGATTTCTTGGACATTGAAAAAAGGCGGGTAAAGCCACCAATATTTAATATATAATTTAAACCATATTTTTCAAGTACGGCTCTTATATATATTTATTGCTTTTTCTCAATATAGACCTTCCCCCGCACGTAAAATAATCAGATATTTCTTTTTTAAATTTAATAAAATTTTAAGAATATTTTGAAGCATGTGATGAATAAAGGAAAATATTCTACTTAAGTAAACCAAGTCAAAATTATTCAAGTTTTTATTAACAAAGTTTGTCTAAAAAGAAACTTAAGTTTATTTATGACAACTTGAAATTTATTAATAAACTTAAGTTTTATTAAATTAATAAACTTAAGCTTGTAATTAAATAATAAATAAACTTAAGTTTGAATTAAATAAATAAACTTAAGTTTATTTATTATGTAAACCTAAAATAACTTTCTTATTAAATAAACTTGAAACAACAAACTTGAAGCAAGTTTATTTAATTTAATTAATTCCGTTTTGAATCAACCAAGTTATTAGCAAATAAAATTGAATTCTTATATTTTTAGAAAGAGAAAAAAAAGGTTTTTTAAATACACGTAAAAAATATAAGAAAATTGCCAAGCATTTGTTTTTCATTTTCTCACGCTTTTAAAGCAATTTGGCAAGAAAATCTTGTGTGTGGAATATGCGACGCGTGGATTGCCTATAATCTTTTTTTATTCTTTCTTTTCAATAAAAAAAATTTTTTCTATTTTGCAAAATCGATGTTTGTGTTCCTCAAAGTTGTTAAAAAAAACCTTTCCTATGTGCCGTGGAAAAAAGTGGAAAATTTAATAAAAAAAAAGATTTTCTAGGAAAGGAAGAAAATTAAAAAAAATAAAGGCCGGAAACAAGAAAAAGCAGTAAATAAAATATGACAAGTGCAAGTAAAGAATTCCGTAATATTTGGGGATGACTGACAGTGTCTCCTCTTGGGATTACTCCTATCAATCATTTTATTGCTAAATGTGCGCAAATAAGTTATCGCAAGTTTTATTTTGTTTATTAAGTTTATACACTTAAGTTTATTAAAATTAAGTTGATAAATAACACAAACTTAAGTTTAGGGTAAACTTGAAACTTTAAATTCAAGTTTATTTATTAAATAAAAACTTGAAACTTTAAATTCAAGTTTATTTATTAAATAAAAACTTGAAACTTTAAATTCAAGTTTATTTATTAAATAAAAACTTGAAACTTTAAATTCAAGTTTATTTAATAAAGACAAAAATTAAATATTGAAAAATAACCTTGAAAAGGCTCATATATGTATGTATTATTTATTATTAAATAAAAATAAAAAATATTTATGAAAAGCAACATTTTAAACAGAAAAAACACGTAAAAAGATAAAATAAAATCAAAGATTTTACAAATTAATGTAACCAAAAATATTGCAAAAATAAATATTTATATAAAAAATAGGAATGGCACACAATCTAGGCAGTCTTTGTTATTTTTAAATTTTCCTAAAATTTAAAAACCTCTTCATTACAATTTTAATTAAATTTATTTATTTAATGTCGTGCTCCACTGAAGCGCTGTCCACTGCTTGTTGAATTACGCTATAAAAAGAAACTTGAAACCTGTTTAAAAAATAAACTTGAAACTTAAGTTTAAAAATAAACATTAAACCTGCTTAAAAAATAAACTTGAAACTAGTATTAAAAATAAACTTGAAACATTAAACTTGAAACTTTCTTTAAAATAAACTTGAAATTTATTTAAAAAATAAACTTGAAACTTAAGTTTAAAAATAAACATTAAACCTGCTTAAAAAATAAACTTGAAACTAGTATTAAAAATAAACTTGAAACATTAAACTTGAAACTTTCTTTAAAATAAACTTGAAATTTATTTAAAAAATAAACTTGAAACTTAAGTTTAAAAATAAACATTAAACCTGCTTAAAAAATAAACTTGAAACTAGTATTAAAAATAAACTTGAAACATTAAACTTGAAACTTTCTTTAAAATAAACTTGAAATTTATTTAAAAATAAACTTGAAACTTAAGTTTAAAAATAAACATTAAACCTGCTTAAAAAATAAACTTGAAACTAGTATTAAAAATAAACTTGAAACATTAAACTTGAAACTTTCTTTAAAATAAACTTGAAATTTATTTAAAAAATAAACTTGAAACTTAAGTTTAAAAATAAACATTAAACCTGCTTAAAAAATAAACTTGAAACTAGTATTAAAAATAAACTTGAAACATTAAACTTGAAACTTTCTTTAAAATAAACTTGAAATTTATTTAAAAAATAAACTTGAAACTTAAGTTTAAAAATAAACATTAAACCTGCTTAAAAAATAAACTTGAAACTAGTATTAAAAATAAACTTGAAACATTAAACTTGAAACTTTCTTTAAAATAAACTTGAAATTTATTTAAAAAATAAACTTGAAACTTATTTAAAAAATAAACTTAAAAACTTAAGTTTTTAATATTTAAATATTATACCCCTGAAGTTTGTTGTTGTTGTTGTTCTTTCTCCCCTGGACTATTAAAAGGTCTATTATTATGTCCAGCTATTTGTTGAGCATAACCACTAAATACTGAAGATTGTTGTTGCCCCCCACTACCACCAGTATTGCTTTCCTGACTACTACGAGGGGAAGAAATCATTTCCATTGCGGAAGAGGAAGAAGAGCGTTGTTGTTGTTTTTGATTGGTAGGGGGTAAAGGACGTCTGGGGACTGCAGCGCTTCCATCAGGTGATAAATTCCAATAGGAGCCATAAAGGGAATAACGTCCAGAACCTGCCCATAGAGGATTCTAAAAGGTTAAAAATGATAGAATTTTCTAAATTAAAGTTTACAGGATTATAGGCCAATTCAGCACTAAGCCTTTGCGCGGCCTTTTCAAGATGCTCTTCATAGCTGCTAACACCCTCAGTTGCTGGATAATTTGCAACATTATTTTCGTCCAGTTTGTTAACACGCATAGTATAAACTGGGCGTATTTGATAGGAAGGGCCGTAAAGAGTGCGAAGACGTTCCTGAGTTTGTCTGGAAGAATCAAAATTAAAAATAATAAAATTAAATTTATACCTTCTCCGGCAACATAAAAATATAGCAACAACTAATAGAACGACTAACCAGACAAGAACAATAGCGATAGGTATAACAATAGAAAGTTCTAAATAAAAAAAAAAGTAACTGGAAAATAAACTTAAGTTTTTAAAAGAATAAATAAACTTAAGTTTGTAAAAATAAATAAACTTGAACTTAAGTTTATAAAAAATAAATAAACTTAAGGTTATGCTTCAAGTTTATTCATAAATAAACTTGCTTTACCCCTAAAGCTGTGCGCTAATTTTATGTTAAAAATTAAACGAACTGTTAGGCGCCATTCCTTCCAATAATGAATCACTTCCTCCATCTCTTTCACCCCAATCTTCCATTAAAAGATCATCACCATCAGGATTTTCAGGTTTATGTTTGGCTAACTCTGTAGTTGATTTAATAATAGTTTTTTTAGTTGTTGAGATTGGCTTCTAAAATGAATTAATTAATTTAAATTAAATTTCCTTTACCGTTTTAGTATTATTAAAAACAAAGAGAAGATTGTCTTCAGGTTGTTCAACTATTTTATTATTATTTTTATTAATACTTATTGGAGTTAAAATTGGGGTAAACTGTTCAGATCTATTTTCTTCTGTTCTATTAATTTTATTTAATTCATTTTCCTCTTTAACTTCATTAGACGCTTCTTCTTCTCTTTCTTCTTCCCTATTTTTTCCTTTATTTTCTTCCAAAGGCCAAATAGTCTGCATAGGCAGAGGCGAAGTAAACGAACCATTATTTTTATTATTAAACACTTTTTCGTCTTCAATTTTGTGTTGAAAACGTCCATCAAATACAATTTTTGGCGTTCTTTCGATTGGAACAAAACTTGGAATATTTAAACTTTTTCTTGTAGTTTCTTCTGTTGTTTTAATAGAAGTAAGAGGTGTTGTTGTTGTTGTAGGAGTAGTTGACGTTTTTTGTAAATTAACAAACTCTGGAATAATTAAAGATGGGGGAACAATTTCTTCTTCTTCTTTCTCTTGTTCTGCTTCCCATTTATTTTTAATTGAAGTTGTTGTGGCTGTTGTAGTTGTGGTTTTTGTTGTTGTACGAATAAACAATCCATTACTGTCTTCAAATGCATCCGGTGGCATTTCAAATTCTTTACTTTGAATCTGTACGATTGGTTGTTTTTTTGGTAAAATTGTTGGGGGAGGTTGGTGTTGAAATTGTTGTCTCTAAAAGAGGGAAACAGTTTGGTTATTTTTAAAGAAAAAATAAAAGGAAAAGTGGATATAAAGACAATCAACTATAATCCATTCCTTGATGTGTTACTTAACATTATTGTTCCCTTCACACTACCCTGTTGTTCCCTTCACACTACCCTTATGTTCCCTACACAATACCCTCATGTTCCCTTCACACTACCCTTGTTATTCTAACCAAGTCTTATCTTATTATTTATTTCATTAATTAAAAATACTATTTAAAACCTCCTCTTCACTTTGCTCTTCTCTAGAGAACGGCAAATGTTGTTGTTCCCTTCCTCCTTCCTTATCCTCTTCTTCTTCAACTTTGCCCCTTCCAGCTTCTTCAATTATTGTAGAACTAATAGGAGGTAATAGAGTATTCTGTGATTTTGCTAAAGAATTGTCAACAGATTTGGAAGGTCCAGAAAGACTTGAAGAAAGTGTATCACAATAAGGAGGTTGTAATTCTGGTCTTAGACAGGCTGAAGGAACTAAATCATCAATTCGATAAAGCCAAACACCTTGCGAACTGAAAATTAAATTAATTTCCAGTAATTAAGGAAGAAATGAAACCGAGCATTGCTAAGTTGACTGAGTTGTTCAATTCCTTCAGTGCCCGAACCGGGCAACAAAATAGAGTTGTCTCTGTCTGGAGCCCTTTAAAAAAAAAAGAAAAAAGTTTGAAAATACAAGTACCCGGAAATTAAATTAAAAAATAAACAAACATGATTCCAGCTTCAGCATCCTCCCCTTCCCAGTGCAGATCACGATAAAGAAATTGAACAAAAGTACTGATAGAATTTTCCCCTCTTTTCTGCCTGTCTTTTCCGCCAAGCAAAAGTGCTTGAAAAGTATTCGTGGAAGAAGAATCTCCATTCTTTGTTTTTGCTGCCTTTCCAATGCTAATGTTTGAATAGGTAACTAACAATGCATGTGTAGCAACAAAACGGGGCTGTTCAGAAGAGGCGCCCAACTGGCTGTTTATTAACTGCGCAGCTTTGTTAAGAATGCGAGGATCGGTGGTTTCTTCGACAAGAATTCTTCCTTGTGAGGTTAAGTCTGCGGGTACGAAGAGCGGGGCAACCTGAAAAGTGAATAGATTGGTTGGAATAAATTAAATGAAGTCAAATCATCCTGAAGGTTTTGAACTTCCTTACCCCTTGAATATCCATCCCATCCAGTTTGTTTATTTCAGCACCAACATTAGGCACATTCTTAGCTCCTTTGACAATTATTAAACCATTATTAGTCAACCAAATTGTATCTCTATCACGTCCGAATATTCTAAGTGGATGCTTTAATCTCCATTCCATAACACGTCCATCTTTTTCATTAGAAGGAAGTAAATGGGATTGGTCAAAAGGGTAAAGAAAGGAAGCCACACAGTCAGAAATACCTTTAAAAAAACAATACAATTTTAATAGAAAATTAATTAAAACCATCGCCTTGAAACCCTTCCGGACACTGACAGAAAAAGCGGCCTGGGGTATTCGAACATTGAGCCATTTGGTGACAGACGTTTGGTTGCTGAGCGCATTCATCTATGTCTTCAAATAAGGCTCTTTATTCAATTATTTTAAACATTTCTAACCAATGCATTCATTGTAAGGGTCTCCTTTAAACCCTGAGAGACATTCACATCGATATTGGGGCTCTCCACATTTATTATGATCTGTCATTTGTAAAGCATTTAACGCACATTTTGCCCCCTTATTTGAACAACGGGAAAGTTCTTTAGAAAAATTACAAATTTAAATTTAAAAGAAAATACTCTGTTGGCACGCATTTCCAGTCCAACACTGCAAACATTCCCCCTTTTTGCATTCCCCAGTGACCTCATGACAAGCACCTTCAGAACAATGACAACAACGAATACAGTCGGGGCCCCATTCACCCGCTGTGCAGGCTTAAATTAAAATTAAAATTTAAATCAAATAGAATCTAAATTACCTTCATCACAAGTATCACCCTTTATCCCTCCCTTACAACGCTGAATTCTATCCTGTCCCAAAATAAACATCCATTCTCCAGGAATTCCTAAAATTGTAAAAATAGAGTGGAAAACAAACAAGTTTAGTCTTATATTTTCTTTGTATTTTTCTCTGTTAAAAATGTTTATTTTCTCTAATTATTTCTCTCACCTGTATTTCCATACTCTTCCAAATACATTATATTTCCGCTACCAGAAGTTGGAAGAGCAAAGAAATTAATTCCATCTCCAGCATTAAAACCTGCTTCAGCCCCTTGTGTCCAACCAATATTGCTATAAATAAAATTAGCAAAAGTTCCATTACTGGTGGTGAAAAGGGCTAATTGGAAGGTGTTTGTATTCTTTAATTTAATTAAATTAATTAATTTAAATAATATTTACTTCATCGGGTAAAGGATCAGTCCCTACAGGTTGCATTTTCTCAAATGTTACAAGCACAGCTGTAAATACTTTAACTTCAAGTTCATATTGGTAACGGATTTCGCTTTGTCCACGGTCTAATACCCTACCACCTTTAAAAAATAATATTTTGGTCAAGAAAATCAGAATTTCTGATTTTTTTAATTCTGATTAAAAATCAGAAATTCTGATTTTTAATTCTGATAAAAAAACTAGAATTTCTGATTTTTAATTCTGGTCAAAAATCAGAATTTCTGATTTAAATTAGGTCAAAAATCAGAATTTCTGATTTTTAAAATTCTGATAAAAAGATCAGAATTAAAATATTCCGATTATAAATATTAATTTATTACCAGTAACTTCTCTATAAAATATTTTTCCACCAATTTTTAAATCATTTCTATTCCAGAAGGGAGCAATTATTTTTACATTGCTAGGTAATATATTTGTTTTAAATATTCTTGAAGTCTGTTCAAAGCCAATTCCTCCATTACTTAAAATCCAAATAGCAGAAAATGATTGGCCATAAAATAAAAGAGGTTTTGATAAAGACATTCTTTTTGAAATATCTAAAAATAATCCTCCTCCATTTGAAGAAGAAGAAGTTAATTCTTTATCATTTGCTGCTAATCCGTACTCAAAAAGACGAGAAGAAAATAGTGGGGCTGTTACCTTTAAAAATTATTTTGTTTAATCAGAAATTCTGGTTTTTAATCCATTAAAAATCAGAATTTCTGATTTTTAATTCTGATTAAAAATCAGAAATTCTGGTTTTTAATTATTTTAAAAATCAGAATTCTGGTTTTTAAAATTTCTGATTTAAAGTTTTATAAAATCAGAATTTCTGATTTTTTATTTAAATTCTCCCTGCCTGTATAGTCTCTTCCTTGGGAGTACCCCCACCAAGCAGTTGACGTCTATTTCTTCCACCAACACTTTCCTCAGCTTCTTGCATTTCTAAGCGAAGCCTGGCCATTATTCTTTGTGGATTAATACGCATAGATTTAACATTGAGATTAATTAAAATAATTAAAAATATTAATAATTTAATAAAGCTAATAATTAACATTTTTTTTAAATTATCCTATTAAATTAAATTAAATTAAAATTTAATTTTTAAAGAAGAAAATATAACCTTTAATATTAAATAAAAATAAAAAACAAAAATTAAAGAATAAAAATAAAAAAGAATAAATATAAAACTTGTTAAAACAAGTAGGGACACTAACCAAGTTTCTCTGCTTAAAATAATTGGCTCTATTTGGGGGAATTCTGATTTATTTAATTGAGGAAAACATGCGCAAATTAAAAGCAACCTTTTTTGAGGAGAGAGAGAAAAGTTGATTTTTAATAAAAATGTAATTAAAGGAAAAAAATTTTTTTTATTTTATTTAAACGTCAAAAATCGAGAAAAATCAGAATAAATAAATAAATATTTTTATTTTTTTTTAAATTAATTTTAATAAATTATAGAGCGCAACAATTCGATTGAAACGTTTAAAACATTTAATTTTAAAGGAATAAATGGTTCAAACAAAAATATAAAGAGAAATAAATTCACAGAAATTTACGGGAGAGAAACTGTCGAAAGTCAACAAATTTTGTATTTTTATTTATTAAAGAAAGAGCTTTTTAGTTAATTGCCCATCTAAAGATGTTGGGGGATTTAATCGCCGGAATTATAGAAAAATCTATAAGGAGAAATATTTATTAGATATTAATAAACTTATTCTGAAATTTAAACATTAAAATAAAAATCAGAACATAAAATAAACTTGAAACTTAAATCAGAATATAAAGTAACTTGAATCTAAAAAATAAACTTTAAAGATCAGAACAATAAATAAACTTAAAAATAACTAACTTGAAACTAGAATCAGAACTGAAAATAAACTTGAAACAAAATCAGAACAAAAATAAACTTGAAATTAGAATCAGAATTAAAAATAAATATCATAACAAGAAATAAACTTGAAACTAAAAAATAAACAACATCAGAACATAAAATAAACTTGAAACTAAAATCAGAATATAAAATAAAAGGCGGATGATCAAGTTGTATTATCTTAATAGCATTTACATATATTTAATGTTTTCTCCGTTCTGAAAACATAATATTTATTCATCATTTTAATTTGTTCATAAATAAATGAAGAGAATAAATCTAGGCGGATAAAAAGTTTGTGAATAAATAGAAGAATATGTGAGGGATTTTTTAATTAAATAATTAATTAAATAAATAAATAAATTTTTTTCCCCTTTATTCCCTCATATTTTAATTTTAATATTTAGTACAAAATTGATTAAATCTCCAATTTCGATAGAGAATAAGGCGAAAGATATAAATAAATACATTAAATAAAGACGAGAGTTTTGTGTTAAAAAATGAGAAAATGAATGAATGCGCTATGAAGATTAAAGCAAAAACTAAAAAAGTCGAGAGAAAGGGATTTTCACTTTCTTATTTAATTAATTTGATAAAAATGAATATTTAATTTAGACTCAAATGGTTATATTTTTGAGACTCAAATAATGCAATTAAAAGTACCTCTCTAATTAAAAGGACCTTTTTTAAATATATTTTATTAAAATAAATAGATAAAATTTAAATAAAAAAAATACCCGCCCTATTTCCTCTTAATTTTCTCTGCTTTTTTGAGGTCAAAAATAGTGTGTGTGTGTGTATGTATTGGTAGCCGATTTGCCTTTTTAAGAGCACCTTTTAAAGAAAATTTCTTTAAAGGAAAAAAAAACTTTTTGAGGAATAAAAAAAATGTGTTTTTAATGCCATCAACTTCCTTTTTTATTTTTTTATTTTCCTCATTTTCTGACCCTTTTAGTATTTTTCTTCAAGGACGTTCATTTTCCTTCTTGTATTAAAAGAAGCCTACTTTTTCCCCTTTTTAAACAACCACTTTTTTGTATTTTTTTAAAGAAGAAAAAATTGTCAAGAATTAATTGTAAAATATATTTTATTTTTTTGTAAAAAAAATAATTATTTTTTAAAAGAAAAAAAGAAAAAGAAGATTTTTAAAGGTTGCGCGTATATTTTAAAACTTTTAAACCATTTTTCTATTACCTCATTGATGACCCAGAAATTGTTTTTAACCAGAATTAATGTTTTTAAATAGGCCACCCAATGTTTCTATTGTTTATTTTAATGAAAAACAGAACAAAAATCAGAATTTAATCTGAACAAGTTAAAATAAAATCAGAATAAACTTGGAAAAAATCAGAATAGAGGAGGAATTAAATCAGAATTAAATCAGAATTAAATCAGAAATAAATCAGAATTAAATCAGAATTACATCAGAATTAAATCAGAATTAAATCAGAATTAAATCAGAAATAAATCAGAATTAAATCAGAATTACATCAGAATTACATCAGAATTAAATCAGAATTAAACCAGAATTAAATCAGAAATAAATCAGAAATAAATCAGAATTAAATCAGAATTAAATCAGAAATAAATCAGAATTAAGTAAAATAAAATCGGAATAAAATCAGAATTAAATCAAAACATAAATCAGAACAACAATAAAAAATATAGCAACATAGTAATTAAGCTTATTGTTAGAGATAGCGCAGTTTATGCATATATTTTTCTCTGATCAATATAAATGTTTGAATAAATAAAAGGAAAATAATAAATATAGTAAATAAAAATAGAACGATAAAATAAAGCTAAAAATGAGGTTAAAAAAAAAGTTTTTGGCCAAAATAAAGGTAAAAAGATTTTCTTTTATTTTTTATTTATTTTTCTTTTGCTTTTCTTTACAAAATAGGTAAATAATAAACCTTTAAAAAATAAAATAAATTTTTTTTTAATTAAAAAAATTCTAAAAAAATTAAAAATAAATAAAAGAGGGTACAAAAATAAAAGAAAAATATTTTTAAAAATTAAAAAAAATAATTAATATTAAAAATAAAAATAAAAAAGGGTTTAAAAAGGACAGGTTTTTTACTTTATGAGAAAATTAAAAAAAAAGGTTTTTAAAGGAAATTATGGGGAATATAAATAAATAATTGTATTGTATAGTTAGATTAGAAATATCGGTGAATTGCATGCCTTCCCCTATTTTTCTGTTTTGTTGTTGCTACTATGCGCAAAGGTTTGCTGTGGCCTTGTCCCTTTCTCTCATCAGGCGCAAGGCCATGGGTTATATACAGGTGAGATGAGGAAGAATATTTTGTGGTTTTAAGAGGATCAGACGGAAAAGAAAAAATATTTTTTTATTTATTTTTTGTTTAGAGAATTTTTGACAAACCAAAAAACCAACAAAAATTACGCCTTCTCTGCTTCCTTTTTCCCCTCTTTTCTGTAGAATTCAATCAGCTGTAAATCCAAATATTTTCTCAAAATATTTTTTGAAAAGAGGGGGATTTAATGATTTGTGTAAAACTTAATTATAGTCTAAAATAAATTTATTTATTTTGGGAAAGCTGAAAAATGGAAGAAGAAAGGTCAAAAAAGTGATGGCGATGAACTGACCGAAATTTTAATAAAATTAAAATTTAAAATTAAAATAATTAATTTAGTAATTCTGTTAATATTTTCACACATTTTGGAAGGAATAAAAAATTAATATTTATTTAAATAAAAATAATATTTAGCTTTATTTATTTAAAAATGAGTAAAAATAATTTATTTATTTTTTAACGCTTCTATTCTGACGAGAGAATAAAAGAAAAAAATGGTAAAATTAAGAAGGGATATATTTAGATATTTATCTTTTAAAAAATGAATTTATTAAAATTTAAAAACAAAGAAAAAAGGAAAATAATGATCAGATATTATTACTTGTTTTTTTAATTTTTTTTGTTCTGCATTCCCTCAATTCCTCAAAAATCAAAAACAACAAAATTTACTTCTCTTTTTAAATATTTAATTTCCTTAAATGAAAGAAAATGTGACCCAAAAATATTTTATTTAATAATATACCCGGATATGCATAAATACGTAGATTTGTTTGTGTTGGAATTTTGTTAACTAAATGCTTTACCTTTTAATTAATAGATTGTTTAAATGAGAGAGTGTAACAGAGTAGTATATTAATTTTTAAAGTCTTCCGGAAAATTAATTAAAAGAGACTTATTGTTAGTATAAAACAGAATAAATAAATAAAATGTTTTCCGGAAGAATCAGAATTTATTTATTCCGGAAAAGTTGGGAAAATTGTTTACTAAGTTTCAGGAATTTTGTTCAGGAAAAGTTTTATTTTTAAGTTTTCCGGAAAATAAGTTCTGATGCTCAGGAAAAGTTTTATTTTTAAGTTTTCCGGAAAATAAGTTCTGATTCTTCAGTAAAAGTTTTATTAATTTTCTTTTACTAATCAGAATTTTCATGAACAACGTTTTCCGGAAACATCAGAATTTACAGAAAATGTTTTAAATGTTTCTCCATCATTTTCCTTAATTATATTTATTATATTCTCTTTTATTATTTATTTACATATTAAAAGTTTTATCCATTATTAAATGTTTCTTCTGATTAGACGTAACATGTTGATATTTACTTCATTAAATTCAGATACATTTTTAGAACTAAAAAATAATTTTATTTTTATTGACAAAAAATAAAAAAAGTAATTATCTACAACCAAGGCAACCAAAAAAAAAATTAAACGACTGAATAAATCTCTCAGCCAGCCTGGGGCGTATTTTGCACTTTATCCTTTCTATGTTCATTTATCCATTAAAAAATTAAAGCTTTTTTTTATTTAAACATTCTTCCATTAATCTGCTATGTTCCAATTAGATAATAGAAAAAAAGAATAAAAATAGAAAAAAATAGGACAATAAAGAGACGATAATGTCATGGTTACAAAAATGATTTTTACATAGAAGAATAAATAATAAATTAGATTTCAAAATTTCAAAGGGTGAAACCAACTGCTTTCATTATCTTTTGTTTTTTATTTAAAAATTTTTAAAAATTTTTTTAAAATTTTTTTAAAATTTTTTTAACCAACTCTAATAAAAAGGCAACCTTTAACGCACATATTAACTTACTTTAGACATAATGCCAAAAAAATAAGGTAAAAATTTTAATTATTAAATATTTAAATTTTAAGAAATTTGAAATTTTTAAAAATATTTTTTGAAATTTTTAAAATAATTTAAAAAATTAATCTGAAACACTCATCGACCAAAAAATGCAAAATTCCATCTCTTTCTTTAATGTAAGAAAAGTGCATTTAAAACGGTTAAAAAAAGAAACGATAGAGAAAAAAAAGAAAAGAGAAAAAGAACACTCTTTCAATTAAAAAAAAGAAATTGTTTATTTCTCTGACTCATAGCAGAGTAAAAAGAGAAAAAAGAAAACTAGGCATAAAATAAAAGGTAAAAGAAGAGACACATAAAGGAGAAAGCCTGATTGATTTTATTTTATTTTCTTCTTTCATTTTTGTCTAGTGCCTAAAAGCATATAAAAATAAGGCTTTTTTATTTTAATAATTATTTATTTATTTAATTCCCTCCATTGTTTATTAAATGAACACTTTATTTATTTATATATTTTGAAAGACTTTGCATTTTTTCTTTCAAAGATTTAAGAACAATGACCGAAAAGATAGGCAAAAATTTACGACCATTTTTTTCTTTTTAGTTTTTTTTTAAAAAGTTTCTTCTATTTTTTATTTGAAAATGTTTAAATTTCTGTATTAAAAATATTTTTCATAATTTTAATCAAAAATTCCCAATTTGGCATAATGTTTAATTTTTGGACATTTTGTCATTTTCAAAAGAAAAACTTTTTTTTGAAATTAAAGCTTAAAGAATATTCTTGTTTTTATTTTTTATGCATTTAGAAGAGCTTTTAAGGGAAATAAGTAGATGTATTATTCAAATACTACACAAACCTTTCCTTCTGCATCAACTTCGTTTATTAATAATACTAATTTGACTTTAATTAATAACAATGCTTTTTCTTCTTCTAATGATTTAATTTATTCATCATCAGAAACACCTTCGACTTCTTCAAGCTCTCATCATGACCATTTACATTATGCCAAGAGGGATCAGGTTGTGTTCTTTGAAATGCACTTTGAAGAGCACCAAACACAACTCACCTTTGCCTTTTGGTTTTTTATCACTATATTGGCGAAAATTGGTTCATTTTTATTTTAAAGTTTTACTTTTCTAATTAAATCAGTTTTTCACCGCTTGGAAAGAATCAAAGGAGTACTGCCGGATTCAGCCTTACTGCTTGTGTTGGGCAGCATTTTTGGTGGAATTTTGCACTTTGTTTTTCCAGACCAGGCTAGCTTGTGGATTGGAGCAAATTTTAATTATTAAATGTACAGGAAATTTATCTGGAACCTGATTGGTTTTTTCTCTATCTTTTGCCGCCGATTGCTTTGGAGGCTGGGTATTTTATGCCAAATAAAGAGGTTTTTTTAATTTTGTTTTCTCATTTCCTTTCACACTACCCTAGTAGGCTGGAAGGGACATTCACCCAAAAAATATTTTTTCACTCTATTTTTGGCAATGAAAGGGTAATTGAAAATACCAAATAATTTCCAGTTTTTCCGTAATCTCGGAACAATAACAACCTACGCAGTTGTGGGCACTCTATGGAATACAGCAGCCATAGGCCTAACCCTCTACACATTAAAAAATTATTTCCATGGCCATCCTTCCTCTATAGATTTGTTTTTGTTTGCAACACTAATCAGTGCTGTTGATCCTGTCGCTGTAATTTGCGTCTTTGAAGAAATTCATGTCAATCAACTTTTGTATATTTGCGTTTTTGGGGAAAGTTTGCTTAATGATGCTGTTACAATTGTAAAAGAAAATTCTCATTTTTATTTACTAATAACCTTTTTTAGGTTCTTTACCACACTTTACATGCAATGGCAGCCGCTGGTTTAGAAGCAATCTTTTTTACAGACTATTTGCTTGCTATAGTTGCATTCCTTTGGGTTTCATTTGGTGGAATTTTAGTAGGAGCTTTATGGGCTGTTTTGACTGGAATTGTTACCAAGTTTGTTTCTATTTATATAAATTTAACTTTTTATCTTTTACAGATGGGGCGCAGGCGTCTCTGTTGTCCAGCCCCTAACTTGCCTTCTTTTCCCTTATTTGGCCTATTTAATAGCAGAATCCTTTGGACTTTCTGGAATTCTAGCAATAGTAGTTTGTGGAATGGGAATGAAACAATACATTGTTGGAAACATTTCTGAACAATCTCTGGTTACAGTTAATTATTTTATGAAGACACTCTCTTCTAGGTTTACTTTTTTTAATTTTTATTCTGAAAATAAGGGGTATTTTCTGTTAAATTTTTCCTTATTTTTTGACCTTTTTACTTTACTAACAGCTTTTTAATTAAAAAATGTTTGACAAAATAACTCTGTCTGACCATTATGTCCCTTGACCATCTGTAGAGTAAAGGAAAAAAAGTACATTTTAAAGGGGAATTAATAGGGAAATTTTGAGAGAAAATAAATAAATTTTCTTCAGTTGTGAAGCAGTAATCTTTGTCTTCCTCGGCCTTTCCGCAATCTCAAAAAACCACGATCTTGATTTTGTCTTTATTCTTGTCACCCTTTTTGCCTGTTTTATTTTTCGATTTATCGGCGTTGGAGTTCTGACCTCTCTAGTAAATAAAAAACGTCTTCAAAAGATTGGAATAGTTGATCAATTCATTATGGGCTATGGAGGGATACGAGGGGCAGTCTGTTATGGACTTGTTATGTCTTTAAATCAGGAGCTAATTTGTTGTAAGAATATGTTGGCTTCAACGACTATTATTGTTATAGTCTTTACAGTTTTTGTTCAGGTTTATTTTTTTAAGGGTTTTTTAAATTATTCTTCTATATTCTTAGATTTAAAAATATTTTAAATTTTAGGGTGGTTCAATCAAAAAACTAGTTACTTACCTTAAAGTCAAACAACACGAAGTACGTAAAAAGACTGTCTTTGAGATGATAGCAGATAATGTTTGTAGTCATATAGGTGGTGGTGTGGAAAGCATTGCTGGTCTTCGTGGCAATTATTGGGTTTATTTATTCTTTATTTTATGTTAAATATTCTTCTTTAGTTTCGAATGACAATTGAACGTTTTAATGATAAATACATTCGTCCATTTATTACTCTCCAGGCGGAGGATAAAGGAATGAAATTAGTCAAATATAACGAAGAAATTCAGGTAACAGAAGCTGTTAGTTATCTAAAAAAACATGGCTCATTTGCTGGAATGCCAACAGTGCAGAGCTGTCGTGATTTGGCACAAAGTTTGCCTCCAAGGTTTTTTTCCATTATTTTTTAATGATTTAATAAACCTGTAGGATAAGCATTTCTCAACGTTTTACAAACACTGAGGCTCTTCTTGGTGTTGTCCCTCCATCTTCACTTCAAAGACCTCGTGAAAATACAATTCCAAGGAACGAATCTGTCAGTGTCTTTGTTCGTGATAAATTCGCTGAAATGAATTCGGTTTAATTAATTTAAATTTTGTAAACCTTTTCTTTGTTAGAGTGCACATCGTTACAGCAGGCATTACTTGGATAATGATTTTCGAAACTTGCAGCATAGCTTTAGTTTGGAGGATGTAAGTGTATTTTTCAGAATTTGTGTTCTGATTTTTAGAATAAAATCAAAATTTGTGTTCTGATTTTTTCAGAAATTCTGAATTTTTATTCTGAAAATTCAGAACTGAGATTCTGAATTTTATTAAAAATTAATTGGCAGGGCAATGTTGATGAAGACGATGAATATTACTACAAAACATACCCAAATGGAAAATACAACAGAAAAGATTTGTTAATACAAATGCGTAAAAAGTCTGGAAGGCTTGGAAATGCTAATAAAGAGCTTGACACAGTCCCAGAAATGAGCGTTAAATTCTTGTCGCCTAATGAATATTAATTTTGTAACTACTGCAATGCAGTTAAGTTTTAATTATTTTTATTATTACATTCCATTGTTTTTAATGTTTATTTATGCTTTAAGATTGTGTTTTCTTAGCGAGTGTTTGTTTATTTTTAAGTTTGTAAAAATTAAACTTTTTCCGGTTGTAAAAAATAAACCTTTTTCCGGTTTTAAAAAATAAACCTTTTTCCGGTTGTAAAACAAACTTGCAAAAATTAATTGTAAAACAAACACTTGCTATTTATTCTTACCTTGCGTTTTTGTTGACTTTCCCAAATATGTTTGTAACCATTTTTATAATTGTGCAATTCTTTGTGCTTCCTAAGTTTTAAATATTAATTACTTTATGAAGCATAATGTTTGTTAAATATTTAATAATTTATTATAATACCCATAATTTAAATTTTGATATAAAAAATAAAAATTATTTATTTTTATTTATTAAAAATTATTACAACAAGAAAAAAAAATATTAGAAAAATAAATAAAAATAAAGGAACAGTTTATACAACAAAAAAATTAAATTAATTAATTAAAGCATTATTTGTTACAATTTTATTTAGGTAATTTTCCTTTCTTTACTTTATTATTTTTTGATGGCTTTAATTTTTGTTTACCTCTTCTATCAGTTGAAGCTTGTGTTTGTTCTGGAAGCCTTACAATCAGAGGCGGTTTTCTACCAAAAACATTTTCCATAAATAAATCCCAAGCACTTTCTACCCACATTGGGAATTTGTAGCGAATATATTTCTGTTAAATTAAGGAATTTTTAAACTTTTTTGGCACTGAACCGGCCGGTAAAATTTTTTCGCACTGAACCGACCGATAAAAAAATAAAAATTTTCTTACAATTGCTTCAGCAAAGAGTGCCTGTAACAACACTTGCCCAATAATTAACATTGGCAAATGTACAGTCAAGTATAAATTACGTGATGCTGTCAGGTCTCCAAACCCAATAAGCGCCGCAGATTGAAAAACAAAATAAATAGCGACCATATATGTCCAACGACCTCCACATTCTGTTTTGCTTTCGAGGTACTAAATAAATTAAAAAAAACTCCAAAGCTCTATCCAGAATTTAAAAAAAATTAAAATAAAAAAATAAACCATTGTAATAGCTCCTTGAATAAATAAATAAGAAATTGCAATAATAAGAGTTACCAAAAACTTCTTCCATCTTGCTATTTTTATTTCGTGACGTTTTTTGTTGAAAATTAGGCCATAGATCCAGACAAATATTAATTGGTCAATTCGATCTTGAATATCAGCGGTGAATGAGAAATACAATGGAATGCCCAACATTGCATAAAAAATTGTTGCCAATCTGCCAGCAGTTGTTTCTGGTGCCTTTAATGGAAAAATGAAGGTTTATTGTTTAGGACGTTTTGAAAATTTTGCGTTTTGGAATATATCAAATTTTCTGGTTAAAACAAAAAGGTCAAATATAAAGGTTAATTAATTAAATTAAAAGGCAACCTGAACGCCATAACCAACAGTAGTAAAAACACTAATAGAATAGGGTATTCCATCTCTAACGACATCAGCAAAGGGTTCATAACTTTGAAATAAATTTTATTTTAAATAAAGAAGAATAAAGAATAATCTAAAGAGAAAAGAGGTCAACAAGTACCCTTGAACGCTAAAATTGTTTGAATAACACTTTTAAGTAATTGTTGAAAGTCAGTTGAAAATTAAGGAGGATGACAATTAATTTGACTATGTTCGGGGTGAACCTTAAAGCTTAAGATCCCCTTTCTTTACTTCTTCTAACACTAAACCTTTTCTTTTAAAATGGAAAGAATCGAAAAAAAAAGAAAATTGGAGAAGGATAAAGGCAGTAACCTAATGAATTTAAAATAAACCTTCCACAATTGGTTATATTGGTTTTGTAAGGCGATTGTACAATACTGTGCTTCTTTTCAATTTTCTAAAAAAGAAAGAATTGCTTCTATTAAAATAAAAAGCTTTAAATATAAACCGTAAACATCCAAGCACCAAAGAAAGCATAAGCATAAAGAAAAGGAAGATAAATAAAAGGACATAAAATTGACAAGGTTCGTTCACCTATAAGCATTCGGCTTGTTATTGAACCAAGTTCATATACATTCTTTTCTTTTGGTTTTGAAGCTTTTGGATTAATAATGGTGTTCATTAATATTAACTGAAAGAAAAAAAAATAAAAAAAATATTGTTTAAAATAATGTTAAAAGAAAACAATAAAGTCTTTTTGGTGAGTAAGTTGCAAATATTTCAAATTGAAAGCCTTTAAATAGAGTTTCTAAGCTTGTAAGCTTACAAACTTTCCGGAAAACACAAAATAAATAAACCTTTCGAAGCCTTAAGAAAAAATAACACAGTAACGGAATTTTGAAAGGAAAAAGTTCTAATAAAATAAGCCGTTTCAACACTAATATAAAAAAGGTCGTTACATCACCAAATTTGAGTGCAAGTGCCATCATGACAAAAAATAATAAATTAATCAAAAACTAATAAAAAAATAAGTGTTTTTATTGAACAAATAAAGAAAAGAATAAAATATAACACTTTTAATTCATTAATTCCAAGTTTTATGTTCTTTTCATTCAGGAATTGCACATTTAACAGCGCATTCTCTCTTAAAATTTGAATAATCCAAAATAGGCCCTCCATTACACTTTTCAGCACATTTTTGATCTAAAATAGGAGCTATTCTAACCGAAGAAGGTAATTCTCCATAACATTCAATATAACATTCTCTGCCTCGGTTAATTTTAGTTGGGCGACATTGCATTTTACATTCTTGTTTTGGGGTTTTTGGTGAAGAATTGGTGGGCTAAAATTGAAGTAAATTGAAGCAATTTTATTTATTTATTTTAATTTTAAGTCTATCCCATAGCCTTAACTCTTAATTTTATTTAAAAGAGAAGATTTCAATGTAATGGACAGTTCATCACTGACAAGACATTTCGTCCCAAAGAAGGATTAAAAGAAAACTTTAAATTAAAACGAATTTTCCTCACCTCCCCAGTGCTGTTAGCTTGTAAATTAACTGAAGAAGTTTCACGTCTAGTAAGCGCAGAGTTTGAAGACTTTAAAAATTCGGAAGTAAAAATAATTAAAGAAAATAAAATGAGAGAAAAATGCATCGAATTTTAAAAATTTAATTAATTTTTCTAAATTAAAGAAAAAAAATATTTAAAAAATATATTAAAATGAGGAGAAAATTAACAAATTAATTTTATAAAAAGTTTAGTTTATAATTCGATTTTGCATTAATTGCACAATTTAAACATTAAAAATGATCCACCCTTTTACACTTGATGAAGAAATTTTTGTCTTTTCTTAAACTTTTCTATTTACAAAAATGATTTATATCTGTCATTAATATTCCAAATCACTAGTATTTGAAGGAAACGGAAGAGAAGATTTTTTTTCTATTTTAAAAAATTATTAAAATTATTGAAAAAATATTAATTAGACTCAACTGGCAAAATGCTAAATTCTTCTCCTTTTTTTATTTCTCTTTTCGTCTTTCGCTTACTCTCTTTGTTTAAGTCTAACACTCACCTTCATTAAGACTCAAATAGTTAATGCTCAAGTGACTTTTTAAAATATTCATCTCTTCTTCTTTTTCTTACATTGTCTCTCCTCTTTTTTGTACTCTTTTTTAAGGTAATAAAGAAATTAAGATTAATTGTTTTGAAATAGGTTGGATATCTTTTGACCATTCCTTTTACTTTTAAAAGGTGTTGAAAATTTATAGAAAAATTATTCCTAGGTAGATATATACAATTTTTAATATTTTTCCTCATTATTTTTGCTATTTTGCCAAAAAAGGAAAAGATAAAAAGAAAACAAAAAATAGTGTGTTAAGTTTAAATGGACGCTATATAATAGAATTTAAAAAAATTAAGGCTGCATCACCATTTTTTTAAATAAAACTATTTAGAAATATTTTAAGCATATTTTTTTTCAATCTTGAGGATTTATTTGTTTTATATTTAATTTATTTAAAAAAGAAAATAAAATGTCTTCAGAGCATCGACAGGTTTATTTTTTTAAAGTTTAATTTTAAAATAATTTTGAATATTTAAGGATACTCTAAACAAAAGGAAAGTTTTCACAAGAAGTGATGCAGTTGTAGGTGATGATGATAATAGTAAGATGGATCAGCTTTTGCAGCGGGCAGAGTCTCCTAATAAGCGTTTTTCAAAGACTTTACAGAGAGGTTTGTTTTGTTTTTTAGAAGGGGTTTTTTTGGGTAGAGGAGGTTTAAATAACCTCAAAAGTTTGCTTCTATTCTGCTTGCTATTTTAAGCTTTAAATTAACCTTAAATTAATTCCCAACCCCTTTGATTTATTTTAATTTAAAGACCATTCATATGCTGATTCTATGGGTATTGATGTTCTTCGTTTTGTGGAGACCACCCTTCACAAAAATGCTAAAGACAGAGAATTTCTTCTTCTTATTGAGCAGGAGATTAGGAAATTTGTCGAGGACGAAAGGTTTTATTTTAAACTAAATTTTGGGGTTTAATTAAAATGTTTTTTGTTCTAGTTCTTTATTTAATTCCCTGTTTAATTCAGCTTTTTATTTAGCTTTTAATTTTCAGTAAATCTTATCATTTCTTCCCTCCAACGTCTTCATACAATCGAATGGTTTGTTTTTTAATTAATTAAAAATAACAATTTTAATTAAAAAGTTGATTCATCGAGTTGCTGCATTCTTTGGGCTCATTCACAATGTAGACCAAACTGGCCAACAGGTGGTGGTCACCAAACAAAAAGGACTTACTAGAGTGTTTGTTTTTATTTATTTTAACTTAAATAATGAGTTCCCAAAGGTTTTGACATTTAGCCTCAGAAATGGGACAAAATGTCCAAACCAATATTTTCGGACATTTCGCCCATCAATCTAGGATTGAATGTCAACCTTTTGGACTTCGTTCCCCTCTGCATTTTAACTTTAAAATAAAGTTAAATTCGGTTAAATTAAACGCATTTCTCTCTCTTCTTTTTCAGTCCATCCATCCAGTTCAGTTGTTTAATTAAACACTCTAATTATGAGGACAAATATCGTTTTGGACGTAGAAATGTGCAGAGTTTTGATGAGGTTTGCTTCTTTTAAATTTAATTAAAAATTAAATTTTCTATTTAAAGTCAAACATTTCTACACTCGGAAATCAAAGGAATAATTCTTCTTCTTCAACTACAAATTATGGTCCTCCTCCTTCTTCCTTTAGAGCATTCAGAAATCGTTTTTATACGTGTGGAGGTCAGACAAATTTAACAGAAATAAATAGAGGAAGACGAACTCGTTCGTTTGAAATTTCTTCTTCTGATTTGTCATCATCAACAGCTTCTTCAAATATTTTATTTAATCAACAACAACAACCTTTTGCTTCATTTTGTCCAAATTTGGAAATTGTTGTAACAGCTGGGGGAATAATTGGAGGGGATGGAACTACTACAACAACATTGAGTAGTAATTGTAGTAGTAGTAATGATGCTAGTTCTGGTGCTGTTCAATTAAATGGTGGGGGAATTCTTCCTTTTCAATTCTTTCCTTCTGCTGGAGGACAGTTTGTGCTGACTAATGAGGTTTTGTTTTCTTCTTATTTTGGTTATTGAAGCATTGGAATGCTTCAGATTAGTTTGAAGCAAGTTTCAGATTACTTGAAGCATTCCTCAAATAACATGAAGCATGTTTCAAATAATATGAAGCATGCTTCACTTGCTTCAGATAACATGAAGCATGCTTCATATCACTTAAAGTTTGCTTCAGATAACATGAAGCATGTTTCATATTACTTGAAGCATGCTTCAATTAATTTATAACTTGCTTCAAATTATTTGAAGCATGTTTCAAATAATATGAGGCATGCTTCAAGTAATTTATAACTTGCTTCAATTAACCTGAAACTTGCTTCAACTTATTTTTAAGGCTTCACTAATCTCCCCTTCAAGCGCATTTAGCGAACCACCAACATTTAATAATCATAATCAGCAACAATTGTTAACTTACCAACAAGGAAGTTTAGTACAATCTAATGAAGAAATTGAAGAGAAGGGGACAACAAAAACAAAAGAAATAGAAATACAAGAAAATAATAATAATAATATTCCTTCATTATTTTCATTACAACCAATACAACAACAACAAAACAATGCAAATATTGGGAATATTAATTACTCACAGAATTATCAAGCACCTTTTATTAACCCTTATTTTGCTTTACAATATCAGGTTTATTTTTTTAATTTAATTTAAATTAATTAAATATTATTTAGCCAGTGTTGTTAAATGCTTCAAATGGTTCACAATATTACAACGACAATAATGGTTTAATTTTAATTAATTTTATTTAATTTATTTAAATATTTAAATTAAATAAATTAATTAATTAAATTAATTTATTTAATTAAATAATTTAAAATAAATTAATTTATTTAAATTAATTTAATTAATTAATTAATTAAAATTAATTTTTTTAATTTATTTAAATTTGATTTAATTAATTTATTTTAATTAATTTTTTAACTTTATTTATTTAATTAATTTAATTAATTTATTTAATTAATTAATTTAAAATTAATTTAAGCAACTAATATCTTGCATTATTACCCAATTTATGCTCCTCAATTTGACCCAAATTATTCTTTGGCAAGGGAGGAAAATGTAAGAGAAATTTGCTTTTTTTTATTTAAAGGTTTAATTAAATTAATTTAAAGGACGACTCTACCAGACCTATAGAAAATCAATTAAAAGAATTGTCGATATGTCAGGAACAGAAGGAAAATAATGAAAATAAAAAAGGGGGAAAATATAATGGTAATAATAATAATGGCGATACAAAGCCAACTTGCTATTAAATATGAGAAAATAAAGGAAATAATTTTAATTAATTTTAAAAAATTAATTTCCTTTATTTATACAACCTCTATAATATAAAATTATTTAAAAAACATTAATTAAAACATTTTCTTCTGCGCGGGGGTATTTAAACATTTTTATTTGTTGAATAAATAAACAACAAACAAAAACACAGTTCTTTTATATGTTAAGTTTAATTTAATTAAAACTTGGGGTAATTTAAAGAAAAATCAGAAATGTTTTGTATTTTCTTGTATTTTTTAAAGTTTTCAGAATTTCTGATTTTTATTTTAAATAATTCTGATTTGTGTTTTTACCTCTAAAAAAATCAGAATTCTGATTTATTAATTTGTTTACTTTATGTTGTTGTCAGAATTCTGATTTTAATTGATAATTCTGATTTGTTTTTTCTCAACAAAAAATTCTGGTTTTTGTATAACCTAAAAATAAGACCAACAACAACAACATTTCCTATCTTTCTTGCCTCTTTAATTACCTATTTTTAATTCTATGCGTATATAAAAAATAAGCTTAAATAGCTCGGTGTTTAGTTGGAGAGAGAGAGATTGTGTGTTCTTTAAAATTTCCATTTTTCTGATTTTTTAGAAAAAAAAAGGTTTTTTTGATTTTCAATCTCTCTCTTTTTATTCTCTTTTATTTAATTTAAAAAGAATAGAATTTAAACGATACTCACAATTTTCTATGTAATTTAAATTACATTAAGGGAAATCATGTTCCTGACATTGAACCTTATTTTAGTTAATACATTTATTTATATTTAATACCTAATAATTGATAAATGCACCACTACTGTTTACTTTAAACATTAAATACTTTTAAGGGGAAAAATGTTTATTAAATTCTGATTTATTTATTTTTTAGTTTAAAGTTTAATTAAATTCTGGTTTTAATTAAATTCTGGTTTTAATTAAATTCTGGTTTTAATTAAATTCTGGTTTTAATTAAATTCTGGTTTTAATTAAATTCTGGTTTTAATTAAATTCTGGTTTTAATTAAATTCTGGTTTTAATTAAATTCTGGTTTTAATTAAATTCTGATTACCTCTTACTCTGAACATTTAAAATAAAATAATGTTTTGTGTTTTTGTGTGTATTTTCTTCTCAACATTTTCAAAATTCTGATTTCTGTTATATTCAAGTTTGAGACAAAGTTTAATATTTTTAATTAAAATAAAAAAGAAAGGCAAGTAAAAAATAAATAACGGCAGTTAGTATTTAAATTAAATTAAATAATTAAATTGTTTAGAGTTTAACAACCTTCCAATCCATTAACATTTTCTGGACAAACACAAGTAAATTCACCGATTTGGGGGCCTGGAAGACACCAATGGGGACATTTTCCTTTTTGAATGCATTCAGAAGGGGCTAAATTAATTAAATTAGACTTAAATTAAAATTGACTAATTGACAAGTGACCAAATGTCCGAAAGAAAAAAAAATTTTATTTAACTAAAAAAACCTTTATGGAAGTGGCACCTTACTGGAAGGCTCAAAATGCCATACAATTTACCTTAAAATGGATTAATTAATTTAAAAGTGATAAGGCTATAGACCTCTACCGCCCGCGCCCGGAAAGAATTCTTTATATCCTTTACCGAAGATGTCAACCGAATGAATTTTATGGCTGTAAAAAATTAATTTAATTAAAATTTAATTTTCTTCTGTTCTTACTCTTTCCAATCTGTCCAATAAAAACGATCTTCTTGACTATCCGCGGTTAACCCAAAAGGATATTCCAATGGAGCGTAGATCTAAAAGGCATTATTTAATTAAAAAAACTTCTTTTCTTTTAACTGACCACTTTTCTATTTGACCCATCCAATGCACTACAGGTTAGCCTTAAATTTAATTTAATTGGATTAATTTAATTTAATTAACCTTTGGGTACCCGCATCCACCCAACAAAGCCAACGTCTATATTGCAGCATTACAAGTCCATTAGGCAAAAGAATTTCATCAGAAATTATAACTTAAATTAATTAAAGGCTTTTTTAATGTTAAATAAACATTTCTTGATTTAATGAATTAATTAAATATTAAAAAAAATTTTTTTTGGCATTTTTTAATTAATTTTTTGGCAAATAAAAGCGCCTTTCTATTAGAATAATTTTAGAATTATTTTAACCTTTATTTCCACTTCCATCTAATCCTATCCTTCCAATTTTGGGAGCATCCCTAGACCAATCAGAATAAAAAAGTTGTCTACTTTCCATGTCAATAACTAGAGCTCTTGGATTATTCAATCCTTCCTTTAAAAGTGTTCGTTGAAAACGGCCGTCTACTGAAACAACACCTAACTCGTTTTTGATGCTGTCAACATAATAAATGTTTTGGGAACGCCAATCTATTGCAATACCTTTGAAAATAAACTTGTTTTTGTGTTTTTTGTTTTTAATTAAAAATAAACTTGTTTTTGTGTTTTTTGTTTTAATTAAAAATAAACTTGTTTTTGTGTTTTTTGTTTTTAATTAAAAATAAACTTGTTTTTGTGTTTTTTGTTTTTAATTAAAAATAAACTTGTTTTTGTGTTTTTTGTTTTTAATTAAAAATAAACTTGTTTTTGTGTTTTTTGTTTTTAATTAAAAATAAACTTGTTTTTGTGTTTTTTGTTTTTAATTAAAAATAAACTTGTTTTTGTTTCAAGTTTATTTTTTGTTTTTCTTTTACCTTCTGGTGAACGAAGGAAATCAGAATAAGTTGAAGTTATTTCTGTTCCATTTAAGAAAGCAGAACGAATGGAATGACCCAAAATTAAAATTAATTAATTAATTTTTTTTTTAAATTACCAGAAATATCACTCCAATATATTCTTTCTAAAATTGGGAAAAAAATAATTATTTAACTAAAAAAGACCAGAAATACAGTCATAGTCAATATCCACTACAGTTTGATGTGGTTGTACAATTAACTACAAAAAATTAAATTAAAATTTTTAAATAAGAAATTAAATTAATTTAAATAATTAACCTGTCTTCCAGATTCATCTAAATCTGGAGCTGAAGACCTTTGAATAATAGCCATCCCACGTCCTATTAGCAATTTATCTGGTGTGTCTTTAGTTCGTTGAATAATTACTTAAAATTAAATTCTGATTTTTTAGATAAAATAAAAATCAGAATTTTTAAAAAACAAAAAATACAAATCAGAATTTTTAAAAAACAAAAATACAAATCAGAATTTAAACCAAACATTCAAGTTAAAATAAACCCCACACACACCAAAATACCAGAATAAAAATTAAACATATCAAAACTTACGCTCACACATCTTTCCATCCCCACTGTACCCATAATTACAAACACAAAGGTAAGTTGCTTTCTGAGCATCAGGTAAACATTGTGCATTAGGACTACACATTTGTGGAAGATCCAAACAATTTTCTAAATTAAATAAATAATTATTTAATTAAATTAGAAAACCTTCTCTACATTCGAATCCATTGCCTGTAAAGCCAGTATTACAAATACAATTCCAAATAATATTTTCTTTTTCTTCTAATTGCCTTTGTTTTTCCTGTACACATTGGGAATTTTTTCCGCATTGTTTACATCGTTCAACGGAGGAAATTAATGGAGCCTCTGTTGACTCAAAAAGGCATTTTCCGTCTTTTTGTTTTGTAAAACCTTTAAATTAAAATTAATTAAATTAAATTTTATTTATTAACCATCTTTGCATTGGCATGCAAATTTACGAAGGGAATGTTCAAATCGGCATTCTTGATTTGGATATGGACAACCATGAGTAGTATCTGTTGGACTACATTCTTCTAAATATTAAACATTAAAAAAAACATTAAAATAAACAATACCAGAACTTTCGCATTTTTCTACTCCATCCCCTTGGTAGCCTGGTAAACAAAAACAAAAGTGTGTGTTTGTTTGTTCTGAAAGCAAACAACTTCCAAAAGGATGGCAACTTAAATTTAAAACATTTTTTAAATCAGAATTTTATTTAAACATGCTTTTAAAAATCAGAATTTTATTTAAACATGCTTTTAAAAATCAGAATTTTATTTAAACATGCTTTTAAAAATCAGAATTTTATTTAAACATGCTTTTAAAAATCAGAATTTTATTTAAACATGCTTTTAAAAATCAGAATTTTATTTAAACATGCTTTTAAAAATCAGAATTTAATTAAAAAATTATACTCTGTTGCATCTGAACATTGTTTGCGTGTTAAAGGAATAATTGCAGAGGGATTGTTGTCATGTGTTTGTAAAACATTTTCTCCAGAAGTGTTTTTAGTTTCTTTTATTAAAATGTTTTCAAGTTTCTTTTGTTCAGTCTTTTGTTCTGGTAAACATTCAGCTTCACTACCCTCCCCATGTTTATAATAACCATCAAAACAAAAACAAATATAATAGCCATGATTTACACTATAATCACATTTTGCATTATCACCGCATTCTTCGTTTTTATGACAAATTTCTCCTTTAAATTAATTGAATTTTTAATCAAATATTTTAGATTGAAGTTCACCCCGACTATGTGTAATACCGACAGTTTGGGGTTGTTGATTTTGTTGTGGTTTTTGTTGGTCTAAAATATTAAAAAATTATTAATTAATTAATTAATTAAATTAATTTATTTAAATTTTAAAAAATTACCTGGAGGTCCGCAATGATTTACTCCATCACCCACATACCATCCTCTACATTTACATTTTCCCGGATATCCCGGAATTGGCCCAAAAACGCATTCACCAAAAAATAGAAGGAAAAATTAATTTTAAATTTATTTTTAAATTACCCCATTGATGGCATTGATCATGTCTTTGGCATTCTCCAGCAGATTGTAGTAAAATAGGAGGGTTTAAAGTGGGCGCAGGAAGGACAATATTTTCTAATTTATCAACTAAATAAATTAAATAAAAATCCTTTTAATTTAAAAAATTACCCAATTGACAGGTCATTCTTTGTTCAACATTATTATCTTCAATTAATCTAAAACCAGGTTTACATTCACATCTATAGCCTGGATTTATTGAAATATGCACACACACCATGTTAGGTAAATTACAAAAATGACGCCCAGAGGAACAAGCATCCTTTAAAACAAATTAATTAAAACTTAGTTTTAGTATTAAAAACAAGTTTGTATTTTCCACTTAAAATCAAGTTTAATTAAAACAAAGTTTTAATAATGTATTAAAATCAAGTTTGTGTTTTTATGTTTAAAATTAAGTTTAATTAAAACAAAGTTTTAATAATCTATTAAAATCAAGTTTGTGTTTTTAAGTGTATGCTTAAGTTTATTATATTTTTAAGTTTACTAAAATTAACTAAGTTTACAAACTTAAAAAAAGGAATAATTTAAACACTTTTAGACTTGATTATTTTTAATTAATTAATTTACCTGTTGTATATTATTATTACTCTGATCTATACTTATTCCATCGTTATTATAATTAATTATTTTTTGTTCATTTTTTATATTTTTATTTTCTTCTTTTTCGTTAATAATGCTACTTTGTGAAGCAAATCGAACAATATTCTCAGCTTCGTTAAAGTTAGAATTTATTCGTTCAAATTTTACTGTAAATGAATCAGACTCTTGAGGTTGATTATATGGACATTCTGTAAAGTGGATTTGTTGGTCCTATAAAATTGTTTTTATTTAAATGATTTAAAAACAGAAGTAATCAGAATGTTAAAACATAAAAATTAAAACTAACAAGTGTCAATCGGAATTTTTGTTCTTCACTGGTTACACCACGAACAAGAATAAACCTTTCAGAATATGATCTCAAAATTCCTTTAAATTAAATTAAAATTAATTTTTAAAAGATTATGCCTAGTCTTTCTTTTCGATAATTCTCTTCAAACTCAGGAATTGAAACTTGAATTGGACCAGAAATTAAAGGCATAGTTCCACTTAAAAACACATTAACATTAAATTGATCATTAAATTGACGATCTGTAAATTCCTGACGAATAACCAGAGTATAACGATCACCTAATTAATTAAAATTAAATTAATAGAATAAACTTGAAACATTAATTTAAAACTTGAAACATTAAGAATAAACTTAAGCATATAAACTTGAAAAACTTTACAATAAAGCAAGTGCATAAAAATAGAGAACTAAACTTAAGTGTACAACTTGAAATGAGAATGAATTTAGTTAAGCGTATAAACTTAAGCTCAAATATAATTAAGATCAGAAATTAAACTTAAAAAAATACAAAAATCAGAATAATTAAACTTTAAAAAATATAAAAATCAGAATAAGTTTTCAACATGTAAAAAATAATTAAAAAAACATTACCCAAATTAATGTTCACAATTCTAGTAAAATTTCCTCCAGTTAATTGGAATCCATTTTTATTCTGTTTGGAAGAAGTTTTAGCAAATAGCCAACCAAAAGGGGAACTTAAAGAATCCACTAAAAGTAATGACCATCCCAATTCTGAATTAATTTTAGCTAAAGCAGTGTGTTGTTGACCTTCATTAGGTTGAATATAAGCTTTAAAAAAATTAATTAATTATTAAAGAATTATTAAAAATTTACAAAATAGTTCTGTTTTTTGAATACTTTTTCCATTTATTACTGCTTCAAATTCACCATTTATTCTAAGAGCTTCTTGAGAAATACATTCTACTCCATTACCTATATAACCATGTTCACATTCACAACAATATCCACTGTTAAAAATAGAATTATTAGAAAAACCAGAATTTTAAAAAATACAAAAATCTAACCAACCTTCTAAACTGTAAACAATTCGCCTTAGCATGACATTGACTAGTAGAGCCTTGAGGAGAACAGCTGAGATCAGATGCGCGTTGAATTGTAATTTGTGGGCGCAGATTTCTTAGGGGCAAATTTTCGCCCAAATCTTTTTAAATAAAAAAAAATTAATTTTTTTATTTTTACCATTAGTAAGTGTAGAATAGGGGGAACCAGCCAGATTTTCAGAAGAGGACGAATGGACACCTTTAAATTAAAAAATAAATTAAATAAATAAAATAAAATTTAAAAAAATTTAAAAATAAATTAAAAATAAATTATTTTATTAAAAGACACACTTGAACAAATACATAAACTGCAATGATTATCATCCATCACTAAATTACAAGTTGGGGGGCAGTTATCCCTGAAAGGGTCTGGTGGGCATGCTTAAAATAAGGTAATTAATTTAATAAATAAATTTATTTATTTTTCTTTACCATTTTGGTCATCTTGTTCATATTCCGGATTTTCCTAAAAAAATAAAAAATATTATTTTTTTTAATAATTTAATTTTTAGCCTGTTGATATTCGTAGTCATCAGGATCTGTTGATCGTTTAGGGTCAGTTGGTTCTACCCCAGAAATACGATAAATATAAATGCCTGGTTCATTGAAATTGGTTCCTCTAAAAATAATTTTTTAATTAATTAAATAATTAAAATTACTTTGTAACTTCCCCAGCAGAATTTCCCTGATCAAGCACTTTATCATTCCTCCCATCAATCGAGAAAAATCCTGTTTGTGCTAATCTACCCCCTGATTTTGTCCAATTAATTGTTGCATATACAAAAATAGCATAAGTTTCATTTGAATCGGCAACTAATGCTAACTGTAAATACATATTATTTATTTTATTTTAAAAGATTTAAATAATTGAAAACTTAAGAATAAACTTGAAACATAACAAACTTAAAAACATAATATAAACTTAACGACATAAGAACAAACTTAGAAACTCAAAACAAACTTAACAACATAAAAATAGACTTAAAATAAACTTAACAAAAGCACAAACTTAAATTAAACTTAACAACATAAAATAAACTTAAAAACATAAACACAAACTTAAACACTTAAATTAAAAATAAAAACTTACAAACTTAAATTAAACTTAACAAAATAATATATAAATTAATCACAAACTTAACAAGTGTTTTCAAGTTTAAAGAATAAAATATAAACTTGCAACAAATTAAACAAAAATATAACTTGAAAAATAAACAAATATTATCAACCAAATAATTAATTAATTTACCCGTCTTTTGACTTATTTAAATTTTATTTAAATTACCTGAAATGTATTAGCTTCAGATTTTTCATTTAATAAATTATTCCAAGTAATTAAAATAACACAATTAGCTTCAAATTGGTTTGCTCCAAAAGATCGCCTTACTTTAGCTGAAAGTTCTCTACTTAATAAATTCTCCGTTTGAGAAGAACTAAAGAAATTAAATTTTTAATTAAAATTAAAGCCTTTTCCCAACCGATAAAAAATACTTCCATTGGAAGAAGGAGCATAAAATACAGCAATTATGTCTTTATGTTCTGTACTTAAGTCTTCAGTTTTTGGATCTTAAAAATTTAAGCTTAAACTTAGAAATTATTTTTTATTTTTACCAAAAGGTTCAACAAATGAAACAGCTCCATTTGAAGCAATAAATATTAAATTTTGTTTTCTTTCAAAAAATTTAAAGGGAAAGCCTAGAAGAGATTTCCTTGAAATTGGTGGTTTATCCAAAAATTTAATTAACTAAATAATTAATTTAAATTAATTTATACAAGTTTTACCTCATCCCCCTCTTCTAAACCAAATGGAATGTGAAATGAAGCAAACGATTGAAAAAATTGATAAAATAAAAATATTAAAGGAAATAAACTTGATTTTTTATTTATCATTATTTTACAATTCTTAAATATAAATAAAGAATATTAAGCATTAATTTAATAACAAACTTAAAATAAATACATTTTAATTTTAAACTTAAAAATAAACTTGAAATATACAATTAATTGTAAACTTAAAAATAAACTTGAAAATAAATATACAATTAATTGTAAACTTAAAAATAAACTTTAAAATTGTAAACTTGAAAATAAACTTGAAAATTGTAAACTTAAAAATAAACTTGAAAATTGTAAACTTGAAAATAAACTTGAAAATTGTAAACTTAAAAATAAACTTGAAAATAAATATATAATTAATTGTAAACTTAAAAATAAATAAACTTGAAAACAAACATAAAAAACGAACATAAAAATAAACTTTAATACAAACATATACAAGTAAAACTTGAAGCAAAAGTGTAAAGTAAAGAATTACAATTAAAAACAAATTAAACAAAAAATACTTTTGCCTAGCAAAATTCAATAAAACACAATTTTCTACATTTAACACGGGGACTTTCGAGGATATATTGACGGTGTAGGGAATGTCCGACAATCGATGGAAATGGCGCGGAAAATAAAACTAGCCTTTTACCCCATTTGCGCTCCTTACATTTCTTTCCCTTATTTATGTTAAAAAAAAAAAAAAAAAAAGGAAAAAGAAGGCCATGAGATGGACGTCCCCCCGACCTTTTTGCATTTTTAAAAATAAGGAAAAATTAACAAAATAAATGTTTACATATAAAGAAATGTTTTTTTTATTTTATTTAAAAGATTAATATTTATTAGAAGAAGCTGTCTACAAAAAAGAAAACTTTAAAAAATAAAATTAATTTTGTTGCTGCACCTGTTGTAAAAACTTCTCTTTGAGAGAAGATTAATTTGCTAAATAAAATCGGAATTTTTTATACATAATATGTAGCTCCGTTCTCATTTTTAGTGGCCAATAAATATGTTCCTAAGGATCAACAAAAATATTAATTTTATTTTTTAAAATCTAAAAATATGTGAAAAATAATTTTTAAATTAAAATTGTACAAAAGAATAATTATTTTTAATTAAAAAAATATTTTTACAATGGGCGATGCTTGTCTTGGTTGTTTCAATTGTTAATGTTTTGCTTTTAAAATTAGGCTTTTTATTTTTTATATTTTTTGGTTTGTGAATGAATCATCAGTAAATAAAAAAAGAGATCTAAACAAATATACAATTGTATTAATTTCTGCTAAACTTAAGAACACAAATGTTTAGGATAAAACTTGAAACTTTGTTTTTATTAAGTTTAAAAATAAACTTGAGAATAAACTTGAAAATAACTAATAAACTTGAAAATGAATCAGAAATAAAACTTGAGAATAAACTTAAAAATAAACTTTAAAAAACACAGAAAAATAAACCTGAAAAATAAACTTTTTAATATAATAAACTTAATTATTAATTTTATTAAATTTAATACATAATTTAAATATCAAAATTATATTTTTCCCTTTCCTTAAGTTGTATATCCAATATTCCATAATAATAATAATAATAATCAGGTCAGCTAAAAGTTGCAATCAGTTTTAAATAAAGATGGTCAAACTTTTCTTCTATTTAACATATTCAGTAAATTCTCTTATTTGTTTTCAATAACATATTGGCGGGATAAATGGGTGGATTTGATGGTAGATTTTGATAAAGAATTTATTTATTATTCCATTATTAAAAGAATTTTTTAATCCTTAACACTTCAATTACTTTAATTAATTTTTGTTTTGATTAAAATAAAAATAAAACCATTTAAACTTTAATTAAAAATATGGCAACACCTTCAGTGACACCTAAACCTGAACGTCGAAACCGAATTATAAGGGTATATTAAACACAAAAAAATAAACTTGAAAAAAAACACAAAAAAATAAACTTGAAAAAACACACAACAAAATAAACTTGAAAAAACACACAACAAAATAAACTTGAAAAAACACAAAAAAATAAACTTGAAAAAACACACAACAAAATAAACTTGAAAAAACACAAAAAAATAAACTTATTGTTAGAAAATAAACTTAAAAAAACACAGAAAAACAAACTTGAAAAAACACATAAAATAAACCTGAAGCTTAAAGAAATCAAGTTTAAATCTAAAATAATTCTTAAATTTAAATAATAAAGCAAAGCCTCTATCAAGAAGAAAATAAAGATCAACACAAATTAAACCAAACAAAGTTTCAACAACAACAACAACAACAAACATTAAATAATATTGAATCCTTCGAGAAGTATACTAAGCGTAAATCAATGCCTCAATTAGACGTTGTTTTGGCTAACAAAAATAATCAAGAAAAAAATAATATTAATTTAAATAATACACTAACACATTCAGCTGCTTATCATCAAATATGTTTACCTCAGAATTGTATTGGGAATAATTATGAATATGGAGGGGAAGGAACACTTCCTCCTTCCTTTGAAAACAAAAAGGAAAAAAGTATTTAATTAATTTTTTTAAATTAATTAATTTAATTATTTTTTTAATTTAAAGGATTTCCTCTATTATATCGTGTCCAGATGCTTAAAGGCTTTGAAGTTATTTGTAAACGACTACTTTTCCATTTAGTCAAAGCCAGTTCTGCATCTCCCAAATGTTTTGTGGTTAATTATTTAATTTTAAAATTATTTTAATTAATTTAAAAGTCTATTCCTTTTGTTCTAATTGCACTGAGCCTTTTACTCTGTTCATTTTCCTCCTCTTGGCCTTCATCTTTTTTCCCTTTTTATGATATTTTCCATTTTGGGGTTGATTCAACAGGAGAATGTGTTAAAACATTCTTTCCATCATCAACTACTTGCCAAGTTGGAAGAAAATCTTTTTTGTTTGACTCGAGGGAGTATAGTAATTATTTTCCTAGTGAGAATCCTTTATTTGATGCTCCACAAAATAATGCTCATAATGAATTTACAATTTTGTTAACAACAAGAATTAGTTCAAAGTAAACAAAAACTTGTTTTACAAACTTAAAAAATAAACTTGGGGTTAAAGTTGCAAAACAATTGCAACAAATAAACAAAACGCAGAAAAATAAACTTGGGAAAAACACAGAAAATAAACTTGGGAAAAACACAGAAAATAAACTTGAAAAACACAGAAAATAAACTTGGGAAAAACACAGAAAATAAACTTGGGAAAAACACAGAAAATAAACTTGAAAAACACAGAAAATAAACTTAGAAAATAAACTTGAAAAATAACACATAAACAGAAAAAACACAAAAAATAAACTTGTTTTTATTTATAGAAGTCGAAGTAACTTGTTTCCATCATCGAATGATACATTGCCTTTAGCATATACTCAGCTCTTTGGACAAATACAGGATTCAACAATACAGCATCATAAACAAATTTATAAGGTAAATAAAAACAAAGTCGAATATAAACTAATATTTAAAGTGGTGGGATATTTGCCAAAAATGCCAAATGGATAAAGAAATAATCAACTGGTTTAGAAGCAACAATTTTGTTACCCAAAATTCAAGTGAAGAGGATTTAATAAATTCTGAAAAAATAAAAGAAAATTTTTTAGATGGAATTTATAGAGGTAATTAATTAAATCTAATTAATTTAATTAAAAAATAGAAGAAGAAGTGTCTTCAATTGAAGGTTCATTTAACCACGTCCATTCATTAATTATGAAAATAAAATTGAAACGGCAATTAAAACCTCAAATAGTTGATTCTTTTGAAAGAAATTTGAAGCGAATTGTATGCTATATTTTAATTAATTTTTTAAATTAACCAAAGGTTTCCGATTTTTCCCGTCAACAAATCTTCTCAGCCTCTACAGAAGAAAAACAATTAAACATTTATTTTTGGTCTACACAACTACTAGCTAGTGATATTGAAAGCTCTTTACAACAAACTCATTTCAAAATAATTATTTCTTGGGTAATTATTTGCTGCATTCTTGCGTTGGTACAATTTAGGGCAAGCACTTATGAGGCAAAAAAATTTAAAAATTAAATTTTTTAATTATTTTTTCATTTTTAAATTAATTTTAAGAGCCGCCCAATGGTTGGAATACAACAAGCAATTAGTATTCTTTTTGCTTCAATATGCGCCTATGCTTTACACTTGGCTAGTTCGGAAAGATTTAACTCTCTCCTTTTTGCGTTACCCTTTACTATTAGCTCTGTTGGGGTTATAAGTTTTGCTGGTATTGATAGTGCGTTTGAACGGTATTCTGGTATAGCAATGCATCCAACTGAAAAAATGGTTGTTTCAAAACTTTAATTAAAACAATGTTTCATGTTTTGTTTAAATCCAAGTTTATTTAAATTCAATGTTTGCCTTGTGTTTCTTTTGTTTAAATTCAAGTTTATTTGTGTTTTCTATGTTTATTCAAGTTTATTAATGTTTGTGTTTTCAAGTTTTAATATTTCTACTTTTGTGTTTCTTTTTAAGTTTGTGTTTTTACAATCTTTATTTTCTAATTGTTTTGTGTTTTTATTCAATTTTAAGTTCGTAATACTTCTAATGTGTTCAATATATTTAACAGGCGTTTGTTTTCATTTGGGACGGTTGCGCTTTAGTATTATTACCTCTACTTTGGCTTATTCTCTTTTGCAGTAAGTTTTGTGTTTTCAAGTTTATTTTTGTATTTTGTTTTAATTAAAGTATTTGCTTCTCTACTTGTTCAAAGCATTTTTCTACTTCAATTCTTGTTAGCATTATCAGCAGGATTTGCTTCACTTCTTTTGTTTTCTTTAACTTTACTGCTTGTTTGTTGGTTAGGGACGGCAAAGCGTATTTCTGCAGGTTTAAAATGGTTTCAACTTTGTCGGACTGGGGATCTATCATTTAATGGTTTTATTAATTTATTTTATTTAATTAATTAAATTAATTTATTTCTTAATTAATTAAAATTTAATTAATTCTTTAAAGAAAAACACTTCTTCGATTATGATGCCTATACCTGTGCCCGACTTCATGAAAAATTGGCAGACCTTAGACCTTGCTTTGGAAGACGTTTTGGGCATCTAATCTGCGGACAGAATTTTAAAATGCTCTCATTTGGTCTCTTCTGTATTTTATGCATTGGGGCATGCATTACTGGAATAACAACAAGCACAAACAATGCAAATATTCGCCTTGAAGCTTCACACTTTTTATTAGCAAAAAGTCAAAGTAAAATATTTATACAAAATTTTCATCAATCATTTCCTAATTATGAGAATTTTATTGGTAAGAAAATTAATTTTTTTTTTAATTTTTTAAATTCTGTAGAAATTAAATTTGACGGGCCGATAGACTATGAAGAACGGAAAGATCAAATTTTTGCATTTTTAAATTGGCCAGTGGTAAATTAAATTAAATAATTTAAAAATATTTAAATAATTAAAAAAAATATTTTTAAGGAAATTGGGTTGGCTACTAAAGCAGTTAGTTGGTTAATAGAATTTGAAAAGTTTAAGAAAACTGTAGCTTACAGAATAGATGAGGTAAAAATTAATTAAATTAAATTAAAAAATAATTTTTTTATTTAAAGGAGTCTTCCGTTTCCTTACTTACACATGTTTTCCTTCGCGATGAGCGTTACACTAAATTTGCTACAGATTTGCATGTTTCGCAAGGACAAATACATAGGTAAATATTAAATTTAATTTTTAATTTTAATTAATTAATTTAATTAAATTAAAATTAATTTAGGTCAAGAATGTATTTAAAATTAACTTTAAAAGGTCGTCAACAAAGGTATTTAATTAATTAAACTTTCTCTTAATTTAATTTAATTTAAAGTGAATTTCTTATCCACTCATTAATTCAAAAAGCACATCGTGTTGGTTTAGATATTACTTTAAATGTTCCGTTCAGTTTTTCTATTACTCATGATATTCAAGTTTTTAGTTTAAAAAATATTTTTAAGTTTAAACTTGAACTTAAGGTAATTCCAAAAATGTTCACTTCAATTTTGTGGCTTTGTACTCTTTCTGCTGTTTTTTGTATTTTACAACCTGCGTTAGCTGTTTGTTTGTTTATCTCAAACTTGTTTTTGTGTGCTTCAGTAAATACTTGTTTTTATTTAATTAATATTCCTTTGAATATTGTAACGCTTGGAGTTTTGGCTAATTTCGGTAAGATTACAAAAGAAAATAAAGTTTTAAGTTTTTACAAACTTAAAAATGTTGCTTATTTAAAAACAAGCTTACAAACAAAGTTTTAAGTTTTTACAATTGTGAAAAAAGTTGTAAACATTAAAAGAGTTTACAAACAAAGTTTTAAGTTTTTACAATTGTGAAAAAAGTTGTAAACATTAAACAAGTTAAAACATTAAAAATTACAAACTTTAAAACATGTTTATATTAAATTAAACTCTCCAGGTTTACCCTTAAATTCTGTTTGTATTTTACACTTCTCTCATCATTTTTTCAACTCTGGCCCATTACAACAAAACAATATTTTACGTGTTCAATATGCAGTTCAATGTTCTTTATGGCCTATCTGTTTAGCTACAATTATTGGACCTTTAAGTTTTAGTGCTGAACTAATGTTTGGGAATTATCCACCTATTGTTTTGCATGTTTTTAAAGTTTTAAGTATTTGTTCAATTGTTATTGTTTTACAAACTTTTGTATTTTTACCGGGGTTTGTTTGTTTAAGGTTACAAACTTTTTAAAGTTTATTTTATTACTAAGTTTGTTGTCAATGTTCTCAGATTTGTTTCATGATTTATTTAAAATAACTGCCCAACTTTGTGATGAGAATGCAAATGCTGAAATGACTATTAATCCAATGGCAGAGAATGTTTATTTTGTAAGAAGGCAACAGACTTCTTCTATTTATCCAACAGCATTTAATGGTTGGAATATGGGGGCTGCAATGGGATATGGGTAAAAAAGGGTATTTAAATTCTAAAATTTCTTTTAAATTAAACAGATATCCAATTGATCATTCAACTTTTTCTATTGGCAGAGTGCCTACATTGGGTATACCCCCAGCTTATCGGCCAGCTCCAATTGACTATTTTCCCCTTAAAAATAATTTAAATATTCAACACAGTCGACAAACAAGCAGATTTAGGTTAAAATAAACTTTATTTTTGTTTTATTTTCTAAATATTTTTAGTCAACAAGATCAAAATAATATTTCCCCAAGGATTAGTTCAAGTTGCGGGGGAAGGTCAACACACACAGATCAGAAAGAACGAAGCGCACCGCCACCGCCTATTTACAGTCCTCCAAATGTGCGAAAGGATGTGATTAATGGATGTTCTTGTAGCAAAATAGAAAGTGGAAATAATAGTTTTAGTGAAGTAAATAATTTTAAAAACATTATTAAAACAAAGAACATTAAAACATTATTAGAAACATCAAAACTTTAAAAACATTATTAAAAACATTAATAAAGTTGTAAAAGTTGCAAACCTTAAAACTTTAAGTTTACAAACTTATTACCACTAAAACATGTTTAAATCAAAACTTAAGTAATAGATGTTTTTTTAGTCACTCGAATCTCAACATGATAAACGCATTAGATTTTTACAAACTCAAAAACAACAAAAACATTTAATTAATGGAATAAATAAAGAAATAGAAAATAAAACAAATAACCTTTGTCCACGCAATATTGAGACTAAATATAATTCAAAATTTGTATCTGAAGAAGAACAAATATATGAAGAGCCGGATTCTCCAATAAATACAAGGAAGGATCAATCTTTTAAAATTAATAATAAAAATTCTGAAATTAATATTTGTGTTGGAGCTGTGGCCCGCGCAAAGACGAGATTAACTACTTAAAATAAAAAATAAAAAATTTAATTATAATTTATTAATTTTTATAAATAAATATTATTTAAAGATAGAAGATAAAAAATACAAGAATTAAAAAAATATTCTTTGATCTTTTTTAATAAATTAAGTTTTTTCCATCAGCTGCGAAACAGTCCTTTTTCTTTATTTTTATTTTAAAGGGTATAATAAATAATCTTTTTTTTTTATTTAATAGAACATAAACATTTTCATACTCATAAAAATGATATTTATCATTTTTCGCAATCGAAATAAAATTATATACACATTTTCTTAGCTTTTAAAATAATATAATGTATTTACTTTTATTTTTTTTTTTGCGACATAATAAATGGCAACAATAAGCGGTGAAATCAATAAACATAAAAAGATTTTAATTTGATCGTTTTTTGTCTAAAAAATAAAGGGCGGCTTTTAATATGCAAATTATATTAGAATAATAAGCATTGTTCCAATTAAACTGTGACATTAGAACAAGTATATAAATTGAAACTTTTTCTTTACTTTTTACATTTGTTAAGAATATAAACTTTTTAAGTTTGTAAAATCTACTAATGTTTATTTTAAAGTTTACAACTTGTTCACAATCTTTCTTTATTTAAAACATTCATCTAAACATTTGTAAAACTTAAAACTTACTTTTCCAATTAATAAACATTTTACAAACTTAAAAAAGTTTTAATAAACTTGTTGATTAAAAATGAAATATTAAAACTTTCCCAACTTAAGTTTGTAATATTTTCTATATTTTACGATAAAGTTTCTTTTTATTTTTCAAACTTGAATTAAAAGTGTTGTAAACTATTTTCTTTATTTCTCTCCTAACATTTTAAAGTTTTATTTTAAAACAAGTTGTTTTGTTTATTTACTTTTTAACTAAACTTAAGTTTGCGTTTTTAACTATTTAATTATTCTGTTTTAATTTTAAGCATATAAACTTATTTCTCTCTAAAAAATGTCTTCTTCTGATTGCTCAACAGTTATTGTTGTTGGTGACATAACTCGTTGTAGAGAGAAATTCTCTGCTGAAAAAGTTTATTTATTTTTATTTAATTGTTTAATTTAATTAAAGTTGCGTTCTCTCATTAATAATATAGCCCAAGATCCTGAAGTTAATGGGCATCAAGAATTAATTGAAGATTTTCAATATAACCCTGGGAATGCCTTTGCTTTTGTTAATGTAAATAAATATTTTTAAATAATAAAATTATATGTAATTTATTAATTTTCAGTTAAATTCGGAAGAAGCTGCAAACCGTGTTATTGAAAATTTGATCAAATCAAAATTGGAAGGATGGTAAATTTAATTAAAAATTTTTTAAAGAAATTAATATTTTATTATTTTTTTAATTTTAAGCCTAAATAAAATTTATTAATTTTTTAGTGAACATCTTCAAGCATCAATTGTGCCTAATACTTTAGTTTATGGAAATGTTTCTGAGGTTGGGGATGTTAAAAATGTTTTGTGTTCAGACCCGTGGGGACGTCCTATAGGTTAATTTTTTTAATTTAAAATTTTTTTAAATTTAATTTAGACGGCTCTTGGGAGGCCAAAGGCTATGAATTTAGTTGGGAAGAAGATAACAATAAATACGAAACAGTTGGGGAGGATGACAGCTTTGAATACTCACAAGGCGGGTGGGATGAACAATACAATAATGGAGTTATTGGTAACCAAATTAAATTTAATTAAATTAATTAAATTCAAATAAAGACAGTTTCATCAAAACTGATAGTGGAGGATGGGAAGAGAATGTTAATAATAATAATTGGGATATTGAAAAACAACACAATTCTTCTAATGAAGGAATTATTGTTGCTAATAAATTAGGTAATGAACAACAACACAATTTAATTACAAGTGGAATAAGAGAAGGAAGAGATACACAAGTTTATCGTGGAGAGGGAGGACGCAATGGGGGTGCAGGTGAAGGAGGTCGCTTATTTCTGGAAATGACGGGAATTCAGTTTTCTGATATGATGGCGCATATAAAGTTTGGGATTTCTCATTAAAAGGGATGAAGAAATTAATTTTAAATTAAAACTTGAGGAATAAACTGGGCGTTGTAAACTTAAAACTTAACTAAACTCAAAATAACTTAATTCTATTTAATTGGTTTATTCCTTCACTTACTAAACATTAATATACCCAAACTTAAGTACTTAATCTATTTGATATTTTTTAATAGAATAAATATGTGCAAGTTTTTTAATACATATTTGTCAGTTTACAAACTTGATAATTTTTAAGCAAAATAAACTTATTTTACAAACTTAGGTAATGTTAAGTTTAAAAGCAAAAATAAACTTTAATTGTAAAATTAAAATAAACTTAGTTTACAAACCTGAATTGTGTAAAAATAACAATAAACTTAATTGTAAAACTTGGAAATAAACTTAATAAATTTTAAATCATAAAATGTTTACAAAAATTTTATGATTAATAAAACATATCAAGTATATAAACTTGTTTGTCAAAAAACATTAAAACATATTTGAAACATTAAAACATTGTTTCACAAACTTAACCTCACATATTTTGCTGTTGTGTCAAAAGCTTCTTTTTATGTGCACGATCGCGAATTCTCTTGTTTCCGAACCAATTGGAAACTTGTGAAACTGTTATACCTTTTAATTTTTTAGTTAAAAAAGGTGTTTAAAATTAAAACAATTTCTTTTAATTTTTAAATTTTTACCTGCTCTTTTAGCCAATTCATTTTTATCATCGTCAGAAGGGTATGGATTTAAAATATGCTCCTGATAGTAACTATCGAGTATTTGTACTACATGCTTACAAAAATTTCGACGTTTTCTCCTTTGATTGTAAAAAATAAAATTATTTAAATTAATCTCTACACTAACGGGTGTGTAGCATGTTTTTCAGTTAAAGCAATCGCCGCTTGGCAGGTTGAATTTTTTACTTCGATTCTTAGTTTTGTAAATTTATTATTACAATTCCAAATCATTGCCTGTATATCATATGCCCCAATTGGACGTATCATTTTATGCTTTTTTAGCAGACCTTTTAATTTTAGTAAAGAAAATGTTTTTATTTTTGTTACCTTGAACCATTGGAGTTATTTCAACTGCACGCTAAAAAATTAATTAATATTAATTCAAGTTTTTTATTTTGTTAAGTTTGTAAAACAAGTTTATTTTTACTTGTTTTTTAAGCTTATAAATGTTCGTCAAGTTTTAAATGTTTAAAACTTATTTTTTAAGTTTATAAATGCTTTTCAAGTTTTAAATGCTTAAAACATGTTTTTCTAAGCCTATAGATGTTTGTCAAGTTTTAAAAGTTTAAAGTTTGTAGAACATTAATATTTTTTAAATATTTTTATAACATGTTTGAGCTTTATTTTAACCCAATCAAAAAACAAAGTTTACAATTTATTTACCCCTTCAATTTGCATTATTGTTTTATGGAATTGATCAGCAAGTTGTTGTTTGTCTTGTAAATATTCTTCATCAGCTAAAGACAAGTGTGTTTTTTGTTTATTGTTGTTAATCTTAGTTGAACTCAATTTATTTAACTCATAAGAAGGATTATTGTTGATAATATTTTCTTTTGTCTTAAAAATGTTTTATTTTCTTTTTTTAAATATTTATGAAATAAACCAACAAGAATATTATCAAGTTGAAGTTCTTGTTCATATAAATAAGCTTGTGAGGGAAGTGGTTGACGTTTGGATTCTATTTTAAAAATAATAATAATTAATTAAATATATATTTAACCATTAATTTGCTTCTTTTCAGCTAATACATAGCAAAAAGGCGTGTAAAATGGATTATTTACTATCTCACATCTGAGGGAAAAATTAATTAATTAATCATAAATCATATTAAAATCAGAATATGTCTATAACTTACGTTAACTTAAGAGCATATTCCTCTCTACCAGGTTTCATATAAGAATTTATAGATATTTGTGTTTGTTCTTTTAATTTGTCAATTAAACTTTTTAACTCAATTTCTGAACTGTTTGGAAGAGACATCTCTTATTGTTAGATAAAAATAAACTTGTTTTACAAACTTGAAAAGTTACAATCTAAATAATATAAAAATAAACTTGTTTTGCAAACTTGAAAAGTTACAATTTAAATACTATAAAAATAAACTTGTTTTACAAACTTGAAAAGTTACAATCTAAATAATATAAAAATAAACTTATTTTACAAACTTGAAAAGTTGCAATCTAAATAATATAAAAATAAACTTGTTTTGCAAACTTGGAAAGTTACAATTTAAATACTATAAAAATAAGCTTGTTTTTCAAAATACAACTTTAATTAAAAATAAACTTGGAATAAAATGCTTTGCAAACTTAATAATATATGTATATAACTCAAGTTTATTAGAATATAATTATAATCAATAGATAGGGAAAACTCTTAAGTTTGCCTTTCTCACAAAAATTCTAGATAATTCTGTATGTAAAAACAAACATTAAAGAAGAAAAGGAAATCAACAGAAAAAAGATTAAAAATGAGGCATTTTCTTTTTGATTATTTTACTGAAAAATTAATAAAAAAAAACATTAACATATATATTTTATTTTCTATTATTTCAACCTACACGATGATACAAATAATTAAAAATATTTTTAGATAAATTGGAATATATGAGATTATTTAATTTGATTAATTTTGTTAATTTATTATTAGCAGTTATTTGGCAACCCTTATTTGCTGGTTAAATTTATTTTTTTGATTTTTATTTATGTGTAGTGTCCTCTATCAGAATTATTATTTTTCAAATAAAAATATTAAAAAAAAAATAAACACAATTTTATATTAATTTAATTTAAAAGCTGAATACATCGATCAAGTTGTTGAAGCAATATCAACAGCTAGTACTGGGCTAGGGGATGTCTTGATGGGTTTAAAATTAATTGGATTAAAGGCTTCTACTTTTTTAAAGATATTAATTCCTGTTGGGAGTATTATTATTGCACAAGTAAATCCTGATGTAAATTTTAAAAATTAGGTCAATTAAATTATAAATTTCCTTTTTAGCCAACATCTCCTACATATCAAGAATTAATTGATTTAAAAAGAAGAACGGAGATTATTTGGGCAGAGAATCAAAAAACAATTGAGAAAACAGTAGAAGAGATTGGGGCCAAAATTATTACTTCAGAATATTTTCATGTAAGAGAATTTTATAAATTATTTTATATAATTAAATTATTTGGTAATTTTGGTGTCCCCCCTTTTTTTTATTTTTCATTTTTTTCAAAATGTCAAATTTAAAAATGGTTAAATGTAATAATTTTGAATTAAGCCAATTTTCAAATTCTTCTTATGACAAAGATAAAACTTGAAATAAATCATCATCTTTAAAGCTTTCCATACTGTTAAGTTTTTTTAATTTGAAGGTTTTTTTATGATTATTGAGATAAATTTTCTTTTTTAATTAAATAAATATACTGTTTGTTAATTTATTTTTTATTGTTTTCTTACATTGTAATACTTTGATTCTTTTAATTGATTTTTAGCTTAAGAGTAATTTTATGCCTGTTTCTGTCGCGTAATGTCTGCACCAAGATCACGTTTTGATAAAGGATGGCATCGACGTTCTTCAATGGAGTTTATGGAACCACTTACTACATTTCGAGGTTGTTATTGATCCTTAAAATATTTATGAAACTGTTTTTCAGATGTGGCTACTGGAGAAGGTGGACTAAAACGTTTAGAAGGTAAAATAGAACAAATCGAATTCTCACTTGGAAGAATACTTGCTCGCCTTCCAGCTGAGGTTTTTCGTTTAAATATTAGGGTTTTTAATTTAAATAAAGAAAACTGAATGTATCAATTAATTTAGAATGAGGAAAGAGGAATAAAAGCCTTTTGTAACAAACACAGTTCAGCCATAGGAACACTTATTGCTGTTATTGGACTTTTGATGGCATTCCATTTTTTTTTTTAATATCCAGATTTGATATGCTTGATAATAAAATAACAGGATTAGAAGTGAAGCTTGAGGAACGTATTGGAAAACTTGAGGAACGAATAGGAAGACTCGAGCAACGCATTGACCACACAAATGCTCGCATTGATCATCTTTTATTTACTAAGCAGCAAGAAAATTTTAAAATTTCAAAACTTTCCATATAGTCGAAATATTTCTAATATCGTTCCATAATTTATTATTGATCCTCAGACCGGCTCATTGACTTCCCATTTTAGGCTTTTATTTGACTTTATTTTAATTAGATTATTACAATACTTTACATCAACTTCTTTTTATTTGTGACTTTCGGGTTTTTATTATGTTTGTTTGGTTCTCACAAATTTTTAATACCTCTTTTATTGTTGTCTTTTAATTCTAAAACATAGACCCAAATTTTTATTAACATCTATAGACTTGAAATTATAAATTTTGCAAAAAAGAAAAAGATTAAAGAAATTTAAAAATTAAAATAAATAATTTATTTTATTTATTTAATATTTAATTATTTTTAATTTGTTTAAATTATCAATAAAAATAAATTTTGCAAAAGCTTTTTTTTTAATCCATTCTTTGTCACTTTAAAAAAGTTTGCCTTTTTTACCTATTAAAATTGTTCTCGTCACAAATAAAATAAAAAATCTTTTGTTAAAATTGCCCAATTTTGTTATGTGAAGCTCTTTATAAGTTGAAAAGGAAAGGAGTGAATTTAAAAAAAAATATGTGGGCGATGGATAAGTTTATTTTATTTAATTTTGTTTTCTTTTTTACTTTTTTATTTGATTTAAATGTTTTTTAAAATCAAAAAAACATTTTTTTAAACTTTAAAAAATTAAAATAAATTATTATTATTTAATTTTAAATATTTTTTAAAAATTAAAAATAAATTTTTTCTAATTTTTAAAAGCCTTTTTTAATGCTTGATTGAACTAGAACACTTTAATTTTTTTTAAAATTTTTATGGCATATTAATAAATACTCTATTTAATTGAAAAATTTATTTTTTGCTTCAATTAATTTTTTTGAAAAGAAAAAATTAATTTTTATTTTAAATAAAAATTATTTTTTTAATGTAAAATTGTCTTAAAGAAAAAATAATGTTTAATGAAACAACAAATGGCGATTGGAATTCACCTTATAATCCAATAATTCAAGTTTTGTCAATTAAAATAAACTTTAAATTTTTTAAAAGACATTAGGTTGGTTTGTTGCTGGTGGACTTTCATTGGGTACTATTTTGGGTAATGCTTTGGTATTGTTTGCTTACAGGCTTGAACGTTCTATAAGCAGACAAGTTTGTTTAGTTACTAATTACTTTTGTAATTTATTTTTGTAAAACCAAGTTTATTTTTTAGTTAATTACTTTTGTAATTTAATTATTGAACATGTTTAAAATAGCTTATTCCTTTAGTTAAACAATCGTTTTATCGTCTCCTTGGCAATTTCTGATTTAATTATTGGACTTGAAGGGATTCCTTTCTTCACAATTTATGTTATAAATGGTAAATTAAATATTTCTAGAAACTTAACTAATATTTTTAGGGGATCTTTGGCCTCTTGGAGCTATTGCTTGTGAGATTTGGCTCTTCCTGGACTATACTCTCTGTTTAATTTCTATTTTAACTGTGCTTTTGATAACAATAGATAGATATCTTTCTGTAATATTTTATATAAATTTTAAAATATTTAAATTAAAAAAGGTTTGCCACACAGCTTCATATATTAAATGGCAAACACCTATGCGCATCCAAATATTAATTTTTGGTTCCTGGATATTGCCAAGTTTAATTTTTGGTCTTATGATATTTGGATGGCCACTGATGGGTAGTATTCAAGACCAAATGTATGTTTTATTGTACAGTCAATTTAAAAATAAAACTTTATTGTAATAAACATTTTTGTACTATGAGGGTTTATTATTGTAACAAACAAGTTTATTTTTGTAACTAAGTTTATTTTTGTAAAAAACAAGTTTATTTTTGTAATAAGAACTGTATTTTTATTAAACGTTTATTTTTATACCAAACATGTTTATTTTTGTAAAAAACAAGTTTATTTTTGTAATAAGAACTGTATTTTTATTAAACGTTTATTTTTATACCAAACATGTTTATTTTTGTAAAAAACAAGTTTATTACAATAAACAACTTTATTATTGTAATAAACAAGTTTTATATTAAAGTTTTAAACATTCCCATTTTTAGTGAAGCAACATCCAATGGAGAATGTAATGAATTTAAATTACTCTATTATTAACCCTTGTTTATTTGAGGTTATGCGCCTTTCCTTGCAAATCCATTTGTAAACATGAGTATGTACTTAGCTTATTATTGGACTACACTTGTAGCAATGCTTATTTTATATAAAGTAAACCTTTAAATAAAATTAAATAAATAATATTAAAGGGAATACATAAAGCAGCAAAAAAATTGGAAAAGAAAAGCAAAGCAAGGGAACACCGACATATTGCTCTATTGCTAACTCAAAGATTGGGAACTCAAGTTTTTATTAATTTTAATTTTTAAATTAAATATTTTTCAAAATTAAGGTAGGGGTTGGATTAATGCTTCATGCTAGGCGTTATCATGAAGAGGCTTTAAATTCTAAAACTCAGCAATTACCAACTATTGAAGTCAAAGACAGTGGTTATACTACTAATAATACGGTTTTATAAATTAAAATAATAAATAATTTCTAAAGCTTTCCACAACGACTGAAACAACAGAAAGGCGTAGAAGCTCCTTTGGAATTCTGGTAAAGGCTGTTCAAAGTTCTCAACGTTTTCGAGGACGTGGATTTAGTGTTTTTAATTTAACTAATTCAAATGTTAAAGAAGAATCGAGAGCTTCAGGCAATAATAATAGGCATTGTCATTTAAAGCTACAAATACCTCAACTTGAGCGCCTTTCTGAAGACAATAATAGCACAACAAAGACTGCTATTGAAGCAACTTTAGAAGAGGAGAATAAAAAATGTAAGGAAATGTTTGTTTAAGCTTAACTATGCATTTAAATAAAATCAGAATATTTTTAAGTTTAAACTTAAAGTATAATTATCAGAATTAAATAAACTTGAAGTATAATTACCAGAATTAAATAAACTTGAAGTATAATTATCAGAATTAAATAAACTTGAAATATAACTATCAGAATTAAATAAACTTGAAATATAATAATCAGAAATTAAATTAAATTTTAACTATTAAAAATTATTCTGAATTTTTATAATATTAAATAATGAAGTAGAAGAACAACCTTTTAACGCATCTTTTTTTGCTATTGATGCAGACGATATTGACTTATTAGACGATTTCCCTCAAGACATTGTTTGTTTAAAAATTAGTTTCCAATTTATCAAAAAATTAAGAATGTTGGCCGCTTAATTTCTTTACCATTTAATTCATTATCTACAGAATTATTTCATGAAGAAAGTCTAACATCACTTTTAAATTTTTGTCCTTCAATGGGTGGAACTACACCTAAACATTCATCTACTTCTATTACATCAAAAACAAATGAGAAATTGGAAGAAGATATTATTTATTTTAAATCTAATTTGAAGCAAATAAAGGTGAGACTTTCTTTGACTTTTTGTGTATTTTTTTATTTTTGTTTTAGAGACATAATTCATTAAATATTTTGCCTTTTACATCCTCAACTCAACAAAACAACATCTTAAGGTGTAATAGCCTTGGAAGAATAAAAGTTGATTTACCCATTAATTCTCAACTTAAAAAATCAGAACAAAGTTTAATTCAAAAATCAATTTCAATTGAAAAGTGTCTACTACAAAAATAGTTATATTAATTAAACTTAAGCTTGAGTTATTTAAAAAATAATTTTTAAGTTTAATCTTAAAAAATCAGAATTAAAAATAGACAAGTTTTTAATCTTAAAAATCAGAATTAAGTTTTACGGATTTAATCTTAAAAAATCAGAATTAAACATAAATAAGTTTAGTAAATCAGAACATTCTTAATAAATTAATTTATTTTCAAACTTAGTGATTCTAACAACATTCAACCATGTTTATCGCTTACTGTTCCAGCAAAACCTGATGAAATTCAACAAAATGCTTCTGAATCTCCAACGAACAGTAGTAATGCTAGTAGTAACAGAAGGAGAAGGACTACTTTAAGAAAAAGGCAGAGAAGTATTCATCATCGTTTAAAACCTAAAAAACAAACGGGACCTCAAAGTTATCTTCAAATAACAGCAGAAGCATTGGGAAGATTACAGCAACAATTTAGTGGTCTTATTCTGAGTGGGTTAGGTTTGACTAACAATGATGAAAGAATTTCGAAATATGGAAAACATAATTTGGCTATGAATTTTTCACCTTCTTTCTCAAGTTTTTCAAGGTTTATGGAAAAGTTAAAGCAAACTTGAATAAATATTAAACTTGAACAATAATCAGAATTAATAATTAAGTTTATAAACTTGAATAATAATCAGAATCAATATAAACTTGAATAATAATCAGAATTAAATAAACTTGGAATATATAATCAGAATCAATATAAACTTTAATAATCAGAATTAAATAAACCTGAAATATAATAATCAGAATTAAAGTTAAGTTAATAATTAAATATGAACGTTTTCAAGTTTGCGAAAACACAAATAATTATCTAAACATGTATTTTTCAAGTTTTTCTTCTTCAACTCAACCCACCGCTTCTAAAAACATTGTTTCTGTCCCTCAACAAAAACAAGTTCCAACACTTTTAGTTACCCGCTATTCCCTTACAACGCAAAATGACCCTGCAAATTTAATTGAAGAAAACAAAGAAATAAATTCAACAAAAAGAATAGAAGAAGAAAAACATAGTGAACAACAAAATCCTTCTTCAAAGTTTTTACAAACACTTTTCTCCCCAATTTCAATTTTTCAACGAAAACGAAAGAAAACTAAAGCAGAAAGACGCGCACAAAAAGCATTTAGAACAATAACTTTTATTGTTGGGCTTTTTGCAATTCTTTGGTCACCTTATTATGTTGTGGTATTTTTTTAAAGTATTTTTCCCCCTTTAATTTTATTTTATTTTTAGGCAACTGTCTATGGCTTCTGTAGAGGAAATTGTATTCCAATGTTTTTATATAATTTATCCTATTATATGTGTTATTTAAATAGTTCATTAAATCCATTTGCTTATGCTTTAGGTAATTATTTGTTTATTTTAATAAAAATATATTTATTTAATTAATTAGCAAATCGTCAATTCCGCTCTGCTTTTCTAAAAATTTTGAGGGGAAATTTGAGAAAAACAAGCTGAAGAATATTAAATTGTTTCTTGAATTAATAAATCTGTTATTTTTAAAGTATAATTTCAGAATAAACTTAAAAACATAAAATGTTTATAAAGTATAATTTCAGAATAAACTTAAAAACATAAAATGTTTATAAAGTATAATTTCAGAATAAACTTAAAAACATTAAAACTTGGAATAAAACATGTAATAATAATTAAGCACTTAAAACACAAACTTAAAAACTTGAATAAACACATAAACATTTCAATAATAAAAACTTAAACTTAAAAACTTGAATAACATGAGAAACAAAGTTTTATAACTTCTGCAACATAAAATTAAAGTTTTAGCTAAAACTTAGGTTTTTTAGTTTTTATTTTATTAAAAAATGAGTAAATAAAAATTGAAATTTAACAAATTATTAAATACAAATAAGAAAACGAAATTACTATGTTTAGAAAATTTTGTTTTGGCCAAAAAAAATTTTTTTTTAATTAAAAGATTTTAAATCACAAAAAAATATTTTTAAAAAAAAAAAAGAAATTGATAAAACAAAAATTCCATTTTTAATGTCACAAAAAGCAAGCTTTTTTTTTAATTAATTAATTAATTCTAAAAATTAATTAAAAAAGCTAGCTAATTTTTTACTTGAAATAATTAATAATAATACAAAAAATTTATTGTGTTTATTTTCTTAATCTTCTTATGAAAAAGCTTCTGGTGGTATTTGTGTTCGTATAGTTGTAAACGCTCTTTTTGCATCCTAAAAAGGGGGGGAAATTAAATTTAAATTTTAAAGCGTTAAGAATAAACTTTAAAACAAAAATCAGAATTTAATTTAAACATTTAAAGGTTTAAACAAAAATCAGAATTTAATTTAAACAAATTCTAAACAAACTAGAATAAAACATTAAACAAGTTTTAAATAAATCAGAATTTAATCTAAACATTCTTTTTAAACAACCAAACTCAAACACAAGTTAAAACAACAACAGATCAGAATTTAATTAAAACATGTTTAAATCAAAACATTAAAATAAAGAATAATAAAACATTAAAAAATTAAATAAAAAAAACCTCCCAACTCCAAGCACAGTCTTGTAAACATTTTTCAGACCAATCAGGTTTCATTCCACTAAACGCACAGAATTGTTTAACCATTTCATTGCGTGTATTATTAATGTCATTAGTTGAATTAAAAATATTATTATTTATTGTTTTTTGTTGTTGTTGTTGTCCTTCGTTAATAATTATTTCATTTTTAATTATTGATGTTGATGTTCCCGAAATTCCGGCTAGCAATGCTTGAGGTTGTAATGATGATGATAATAATAATTGTTGTTGTTGTTGTTGAGGGCTAGGTGGAGGTGGGGCCATTCCATCCAATTGAGTATGTAAAGACTTTAAATAATTTTTTTTTAATTTTTTAAATTTTTTTTTAATTTTTAATTTTTTTAAAATAATTTTCAATTAAAAAAATTTAATTTTTAATTTTTTAATTAAAAAAATAATTTTTTTTTAATTTTTTAATAAAAAAAATCTTTAAAAAAATTAATTAAATTAACCAACATTTGTAACCGCATTTTTTAATAAATTATTATAATGCTCCATCCTTTGTGTACTTATTGGAGTAATTTGTAAAATGTCGGAAATAATGGCTAATCTAAAATTAAATAAATAAAGGTTTAAATTAGTCATTAAAAAATTAAAAAAAAAACCCTTCAGTCTTCGGCACAATAGCAAATTGTCTAATAAAGAATTTACAGTCTATAGAGCTGTTGATGCTACTGCCCAGAGCTTCACCAACCCCTCGAGATTTTCCATCACGAAAAATTCCTTGGAGAGTAATAAGCATTAAATTGTTCTAAAAATTAAATTTTTATTTAATTAATTAATTAAAAAAAAAACCGAAACAAAATTAAAATCCAAAAGAAAAGATTGTTTAACATGCTCAGTTTTAGGCAGTTTACTTAAGGCAACAGCAATATCCATTGGTCCCCGAAACACTATTCGATCACGAAAAGACTGCCATTTTTGTTGCATAATTATGTTGTGGGAATTACGCACGTATTGGTTAAATATTTCGCTGTTAAATTATTTAAAGAATTTTAATTTAATTTTAAATAAATAAAGGAGTCTCTTTTAAGCTTTAAAAATAATTTTAAAAAAGTCTAAACTTACGGATCTCCTCTTTCAACAAATTTAGTGTCAGGCAGTATATAAAGCGAGTAAGAAAAAGTGGCCTAAAAAATTTTTTTAATTTAAATTGAATTTAAATTTAAAAAATACATTAGCATCGTATGCATTAATTAATTTTTGTCTGCTTTGTTCAGGGTCTGGACCATCGTAAAAACCGAAAAATTCAATAATAAAGTTTTCTGCCATTTTTTTGATTGTTTCGTCGGTGTAAAAGCCAGCCTTGAGAAAATTAATTTTACAAAATTAAAGAATAGAAATAAACCTTAAATTTGGGTATTGAAGGCTGTGATGTGGAAAATCCGGTTGGACGAGTAGCTGAAGGAATAACGCTGACGCCGTCCAAATAGCTTACAAGAGGAAAGTGAACATGAACTGCTCTAAATTTTTTTTTTCTTTTAGTTTTTAAAAGAAGTGAAATTCAAACTTTGTATAGGCAGCAAAATCTGAAGCAAGATCAATCACAAATTCATTATTTTCAAAGTGCACACTTTCCAATTGCCAGGTAGAAAGCTTTGCAAGTTCTTCTATTCGAGATATCTTTAAAAAGTAAAAATAAACTAGGTTTTGAAGTTTTGCAATAACTCCAAGTTCAGCGCCAAAAAGTGAAATAACTCAAAGGGGCTGGGCTGTTCCTTCCAGCCTTCTAGGGTTGTGTGAAAGGAACCGTTCCCTTCACACTACCCTGGAAGGCTGGAAGGAACATTTGTTTTAACTAGGTTTAAAATTAAATAAAAACCGAATTATTAGCCAAATCCAATTCGACAACTTTAGGCGCTGCATAGACCAACGAAGAAACAAAATCTAATGTACGCAAATTGTTGTTCTAAATTAATTTAATTTACTTATATTAAAAAAAATATATACATTAAGTCGAATTCCTTTAATATTTGCAAAATTACGAGAAACATAATCTGCAATTGCCACTGCAACACTGTTGTGAATAAGGCCACGGGGTGTTTCATTGTTCTTTTGGAAGAGAGGATCGCTTTGAAAAGAGCTCAAATCCAAAGAATTGGTGAATTGATTATATCGAGTTTTTACTATTTCCTGAAAATAAGAAAAAAAGAAGGTTACAATTAGAAGGGTAAATTCTGTCATTTCTCCTGTTCAGTACCCTTGACTCTTATTAAATTTTTTCTAAGGCTTAGATAAACTAAGGAATAAAATTAAAAGGAATAAATAGTTAATTAAGTCCTTATAAGATCAAAAACTTACTAACCAAGATAACGTGTCGTGATGAAGTTGACAATTTCTCAAAAGGTGCAGGCATTTTCTTCTTATAAATAACATATTTCATATTTGGATTTTGTTTGTCTGCTATTCGTTTAGACATTGCACAAATTGCTTCAGCATCGTCTTCCGAAATGACTGAAAATCGAAGATCTCCGGTTGAATCGATCTTCGGGGCGATAGGTAAAAAATGATCCACAGATTCAGCCAAAAGGTTAATGATTAAATACTTGCCAGAACGAGAAGCATTTTTAACCGAAAAGAAGAGGGTCAAATTATAGACAAAATTAAAGGTTTAAATTAACTGTGATTTCATGAACAATTTCACGTGGTCCGACACGCCTATTTATAGAACGCACTCCTTGATTAGAAATGTGACCTTCAATTATTCCAATCATCTTTTTGTATTGAGGACCTTCTCGACGATAGGTAATCTTAATTAAAATACAATAAAAAATAGTTAAACGAATACAAACCTTTTTTGACCCGTAAGAACTCCCTTCATCGTCATCAAGATCCTCGTATTTTGACGCAATGTCAGGATCTAATATAGCGTATTTCATCGTTCGAGCCTTAACGTCGAGACGACCAAATTGGCGACTCATTTTTAAATTAAATAATTGTTTTTAGAACCTGAAGAAGCGTTAGAATTACAAATTTTTAAGTAAAAAAAAACGTGGAAAATTTGTGTTATAAAAAATTAAAATTAAGCTTTAAAAGGTGTTCTTTAACGCAATAAATGTTTAAAAATTAAAATAACCATGACTACACAAAATAAATTAAAACTAGTTGAAATCAAAAGGTAAAATCAATTACAAAATAAATGTTATAGAGTACTGGAAAAATGAGAGAAAAAAGAGAATAAAAGAAGAAGAGAGTAAATAAAAAGATGAGAGAATAAAAAAAAGAAAATTAATTTTATGGCGTTTTGTAATTTAATTTTTCTGTTTGTTTAAATTTTGCTTTTCTTTTATTGTTTACAATGAATTTGCTTTTAGAATAGTTAACGATAAAATGTTTCCTTTTTTAGTTTATTTATTTTATTTTCAGAATCAATGCCTGAAAACGTTCCTCATCAAAATGATAGGCCATTGGAAGCGCCTTCGTTAATTGAATTAAGTGCTGAAATTGTAGCTAATCATGCTGGTCATTTACTTTTTACCGGAAAGCGAGGAATTTCTTCATCCGAAAGTGCCGCAGAAGTTTTTCTGACTGCATCATCATCTTCTAAAATCACACAGTCAAGAGAATCGTCACCTCATGGACATCACAGCCGGTATAAACTTTTTATTTAACAGTCATCTTCTCCTTTAAAGAGTTGTTGGCCTTCGCGATCCTGCAGCTGAAAAAGCCTTAATTCAATACCAAATGTGTAGTGAAAGGCCTCAACAACAGATACAACGTTCTACATTTAACATTCAAGGTTTATTGCCTATACGTCCATCCGAAATGGTTTTGCACAAAATTTGTGAAAGATGGAGAAATACAGAACACAGCCAATGTCCAGAGGAAATAGATGCTGGTCTAAAGCCTTTCTATCACGGAGATGTTTGCCCTGTCTCTGTTGTAGATCTTTCTTGTGTTCAAATAACTGATCGAATTTTGGCTGCTCTTTTGGTAAATCAACGTTATTCGATGACATCGTTAAGTCTGCTTAGTACAAAGGTTTCTTCCTTATTTCATTTTTATTTATTTATTTTGCCCTTTAAGAGGTTCCTAATTTTATTAATTTTCCTCTCTTCAGGGAATCACAGCGGCTGGTCTTTGTTCTCTCCTTTACAAAGCCAAGATTAAATTACATCATTTAACCTCCTTAAAACTAAATTCTTTGGATCTTTTACGTGTTCCACGTTATCGTCAACGATATCACCCTTCAGTGGAAAGTGTTTCACTTGAACGATTGGTGTCCTCATTTTTAAATAAGCCTACATCTAAACAGAAAATTGAATCCTTGGAAAATGCGTAAGTATTTTTTAAATTGAATTTTGTGTGTCTTTTGGTACCATTGGATAGAGCAGAAAATGGACTATAAAACACCAGAAAATCAGAATTTTTGGATGAATAGAAAAAAAAGTTTTGGTCAAAAAACCTGCAAAAGACTAATAAAAATTAATGAAAATTGGTTTAATTTATTTACTATAATTTATTTATTAATTATTTTGCCCCTTATTTTTAGCCACCGCTTTCTGTCGTCTGACACTGTCCGTTCAGAATCGTTGGATGAGAGTCACATGGATGAAGATAAGCTGAGAGCAATTATGGAACACAATGAGGCTCAAATCGAGACCCCTCCACAGTTTATGCATTTTTGTCCGTCTTTAGAGCATCTTTATCTTCTACAGGTTTATTTTGGTGTTTTCTTTCCTTCTTAGAATTGGTTAATTTTAAGGGACATACTTACAGCATAGAAGACGAAACAAAATCAGCTTTCCTCGTTCGTCTTTTCTCTGAAGTAACAAAGCTTAAAACTGTTGATTTGTCTGAGTGGGTTATTCAGGACTTTTTACCTCTACAGAAGCTTAATTATTTGACAACATTGGTGCTTTATGATGTTCGTGATTTGGAGACTTCAATTGACATAATAGCTACATTGACTACTTTAAAGTATTAATTTTCGGATCCACCCATTTCAGTGCGCCTAAATTGAGTGTAAACTATTTAAAATTTTTACTGCATTAATGTTTGTTCTTACTGTTAGTTAGTTTTATAGTGTTATCCTTCCAGCCTTCTAAGGTAGTGTGAAGGGAACAGTTCCTTCCAGCCTTCTAAGGTAGTGTGAAGGGAACAGTCACTGCCTAGTTGAGTAATTGCAACCTAATTTATGGCACTGAAATGAGCCAATGACCGCAATGAAAATACTCCTTCATATTTACTTTTATTCTTTAGAAGTCTTGACATTTCTCAAAGTGACCGAACCAATGGCCATTATACACGTCCAGTTACAGCTTTATACACATTAATTACTTCTTTGCCAAATTTGGCTAATTTGGACATTTCAGGAACTAATTTGACTGCAACATCTTCTGAAAATGACCGTCCATTTATTACCAGAGGGTTGCTTTTCTATTTAATTTTTAAACTTAATTTTCTTTAAAAGATTAATAAACAGTGATATCCCAGCTTTATGTTTTTTGCGTCGTCCATTAAAGTTTTTGGGAATATTTAATTGCGATAGCAGTTCACAGTATGCAAATATTCCTGCAGAACATGTAAGCGGTGAGCATGGGGAAGATCAGGTTTTAACTGCAATGGAAATGTATTTGGAAAGACCAAAGACAATGCATCCTGTTTTGAATGAAAGCTATCAACTTTATCGTTTTGGGACTGATTTGGTTTAATTTTTAATTAAATTTAAAATTTATTATTTTTATTTTAGTTACGTTATGTGGATGCTCTCCATTTGGTCCTTCGCGCATTAAAAATGCATTTGGGTAATAAAGATTTACAAATCGCTGGGAGTGCTTCAATGTTTTATATAATTCGTTAGTTTAAATATTTCTTTTAGTTTTTATTGTTTTTGAATGCGTCCCATACCTTTCGGTGCCGAAACTGTTAGCAAACGTGGAGGGCGCAAGTCGGGGGATTGGGACGGGGAAAGTCCCAACCTTTAGAAAAATAGTGGGAAAAGAATTTCCCTTGTCAAGGTGACGATTTACCTTATTTTTTAGGTCATGTAAAAATGAATAGAGACACTAAACGACGTGTTATTTTGGCTTTACTTGATGGTTCTTTTTAATTTTTATTTGAGTTATATTCTTTAAGGAATGGAAAGCCATTTAGAGGAGCAAGTAATGGTCAGAAATTGTTGTTTAAGTCTTTGCCAGGTTTTTCCTTTTTACTTCTTTTTAATTTGTCCTTTTTTCCAGTTTGATATTCCCCAAGAAATTCTGTTTAATTATGGCAGAGTAGCAAATTTATTAGTAAAAGTACTGGAAGCGCATAATGCAGATGCTTTAACTCAACGCATTGTAGTGTTTTTACTTAATTCTATGGCCTGTCATGTTGAGGGAGAACAGAAGACTGAAGTTGGGAATATTGGAGCGATTGAGGTTTTTTTTAATTATTTGTACTTATGTCAGTCCATTTTAATGCCATAAATCTAGTACGAATATATTTTTCGTTCATTATATCTGTTATAACTCTCATTTTCTTGTATCTTAGATACTAGTCTGTCGTTATCCTTCCAGCCTTCTAAGGTAGTGTGAAAGTAACGGTTCCTTCCAGCCTTCTAAGGTAGTGTGAAAGGAACAGTTCCTTCCAGCCTTCTAAGGTAGTGTGAAGGGAACAGTTCCTTCCAGCCTAGACGTGTAATTTGGACTAAATTATTGGCACTGAAATGGGTGCGGAACCTAAAAGTACCTAAACCTTATTTTTACTTTTTACCTTGTTTCAGATAATTTTAAAACAAATTGAACGCAAATTAATTGCAAATCAATGTGATGATGTAATGGAAGTTGGTTGGTCATTTTTGTGGAATATTACAGGTTTTTTAAATTTACTTTTTTCTTAAATTTAATTTTTAATATATTCATCAGACGAAACTCCCTCAAATTGTCAAAGATTCCTTACTGCCCATGGTTTACAACTTTTTAATAAATGTTTTTTGCATTTTGGTCCTAGTCATGCGGAGCTTGTTCGTAATATGATGGGTAAATGTTTTATAATTTTGTTTTTCTTTAAATGTTTTTTAAAGGTCTTATTGGAAATATTGCTGAAGTTTATGAGCTCCGAATTCAATTAATGAAAAACACTTATTTGGATATTTTTTGGTTTTTTTATTTTTTTTATTTGAATTTAAATAATACATATATTAAAGAAAATGCTTCAGATTTATTGAAGCATGTTTTAGGTTTATTGAAGCATGTTTCTGAAAATTCTTTTAAAACCCTTAACATATTTTTTCAATTTTAAGCCAGTTACTTGACAATTTAACTGACAGTATTGAAATTTCATATAACAGTGCTGGTGTACTTGCTCATTTAGTTAGTGATGGAGATGAACGTTGGAATTTGTCAGGAGTAAAAATATCAAGATCAGATGTTAATAAAAGGATTGTTCAGGTTCTCTTCTGAATTTTAAATTAAATTAAATAAAAAAGGCAACAAATAAATGGGATTTACAAGCACGCCGATTCATTAATTATCGCAGTTTTACTCCAATAATTCGTCTATTACCTCAATGGGATTCTGAAGGAGCACAGCAATGGGCTGTCTGGGCACTCGCTAATCTAACAACCACAGATGCTAACAAATATTGTCGTTTTGTAATAGATGAAGGAGGTTTTGAATTACTTAAGACGTTATCTGTTGATAGCCGTTCAACTGAGGGAATTAAAAATTTGGCAAATATTGTGTTAAAGAACATTGATAATTGGTTAGGTTAATTAATTTAAATTTAATTATTAAATTTAATTTAATTTAGGAAAGCTAATATCGGAAGCATTATCGAAATGAATGAAGGGGAGGGAGAGGACCTTGAAATGGTAGACGACTAAATAAATAAATTATGTGCATATTTTTTGATTAAAAAAATTTAATTTTAATTTTATTTAAAGTCTCAGAATTTTATGATGCTTCTTTTTGTTGAAGCATTTTATTTTAAATAGTCAGAAGAATTAAAAATAAAAAATAAAGGGTTATAAATCCCCTTTTCTATGTAAATAAATAAAATCTTTTGACCTTCTAAAAAATTTTTAAATGTTCATTTATAAATAATAATGTAGTATTACATGTGTTTTAATTAATTAATAAATATTATTTTAATTAAAATAAAATAAATACCTTTTTTTCTAATGTTTAAAAGAACAAACATTTGAAGCTAATGGACAACTAAAAATAATTTAAATTTATTTAAATTTAATTAATTCTTTAACCCATCTGGATGCCATTTAAAAAACCAACAATTAGTTGTCCTTATATTTAAATTCTTCTTTTCCATAAAATCAGAATTAACTAAAGGCCATTTTCTAATTGAAACATTTCCACAATTTACTAAAAATGTTTGGTGTTGATTTCTGAGAAATGTTTGTATTCCTTTATCCTGTTCTGACAACATTTTTCTATCGTCGTTGGTCAATACATCTTTGCTTAGTTGGGTTAAGTGTATAGGGCCGCTACAACGCCAACCACTTTAAATTGGTTTTGAAGCAAGTTTCAACTTTATTGAAACATGCTTCATGTTTCTTGAAACATTCTTCAGGATTTTTAAAAATGTTTCCAATGTTCTGAAGCAAGTTTCAAATTTTTTGAAGCATGCTTCATGTTTTTATAAACATGTTTCAACTTTATTGAAACATGCTTCATGTTTTTATAAACATGTTTCAACTTTATTGAAACATGTTTCAATATTATTAATTAAAGAAAACTAACTTAATATTTAATGGTTCTTTATTAATTAAATAATCAACAATTCTCCTTGTAAGATTTATTTTATCATCGAATGGAAGCTTTGAACAATTTCTGACCTTAAAATATATTTAAAAAAATATTTAAGAATAATACTTCTTCAATTGCAGGTCTAGGTGTAAATAATGATTTTTTATTAAATTTAGCAGCCAATAATAATTCATTAATTACTTGTTCCAAATTATGTACTAACCCATTTTCTGGTATAATTCCAATGAAGCATTGCTATAAAATTAATTAAATATAAAATGGTTTGATTATAGTGCTTCACATATATTTGTTGAAACATGCTTTAGATTAATTGAAGCATGTTTCAACTTTTTTGAAGCATGCTTCATATTTTGAAACTTGTTTCAAATTAATTGAAACATGTTTCTGATTAATTGAAACATGCTTCATATTTGTTGAAGCATGTTTCACATTACTTGAAGCATGTTTCAAATTTATTAAAACATGCTTCAAGTTTATTAAAACATTCTTCAAGTTTGTTGAAGGATGCTTCAGATTACTTGAAGCATGCTTCACATTATTGAAACCTCTAATAACTGTAAATCTGAATCTTTTTTTAATTTAATAAACCCCATTCATTATATTTCTAATAAAATAGAGAATTCTAAAAAATAAATAAAACAAACATTTTTTCTTGAAGGAATTCTTAATTGATCTTTTATTAATTTAAATCCAAGGCAAATACATATATTTTCTATATAATTGTAGAATTGGTCTTGTAGACCATAATTTAAGCCTTCTCTCTTTTGCTGTGCAGAGGGTGTCTTTTTTGAAAATTTTGAATAAAAATTGTATGGACAACAAGGAAGTAAGAAAAAATTGCAGCCTAGTCTAATAATAGAATAAATATTTAAACAAATTAAGGCTTCAAAAAATGCTTCAGAATATTAGAAACAAGTTTATAAACTTTAAATGCTTGCCTCAGAATTTAGTGAAGCAGGCTTCAAATTTGTTGAAGCATGCTTCATATTTTTTGAAACATGCTTCAGTTTTTAGGAAACATGCTTCAGGTTTTAAAAACGAGTTTCAGAATTTCAGAAGCATGTTTCATATTTGTTGAAGCACGCTTCATATATTTTGAAGCATGTTTCAATTCTTTGAAGCATGCTTCAAGTTATTGGAAACATGCTTCAGCTTTTAAAAAATTTGTTTCAGTTATTTGGAAGCATGTTTCAGAATTTTAGAAACATGTTTCACGTTTTTTGAAACATGCTTCACATTAATAAAGTTTAAAGAAAATAAAACCTTGCAGCCAATATAGGTATCCAAGGCGTTAACTCATCACTATGATTGCCAATTAAAAAATCAACATTATTTAATAAATTAAAAGCAGTTTCATCTAAACAATCAGGATTAATTATAATTTCATGTAGAACAGTCTCTGCTTCATTTTTAAATTTTTCCCAAATTTTTCTGCTTCTAACATCTAAACCAAAACCTCCTTTAAATCCTTCTAATCCAAGTAAATGAATTAAAAGACCATTCCCACAGCCTATATTTAATTTAAAGCTTAATTAATTTATTTAAAATAAACCTAAATCAGCAAATCCAAGTTTAGGTGTAATATTTAATAAATTCCAAATTTCAATTAAATATGCAGCAATCCCACAATCTTCAATTACATATTTTAGTGGATCTGTTCTTTCTGTCCATTCCTATAAATGGAAAAATGCTTCAGATTATTAGTAGAAAAAAGATTAAGCTTTGTTGAAGCATGTTTTAGACCTTTTGAAGCATGTTTCAGATTTATTGAAGCATGTTTCAGAAAAGATGAAGCATGTTTCAGAAAAGATGAAGCATGTTTCATATTTGTTGAAGCATGTTTCATATTTGTTGAAGCATGTTTCAATTTTTCTGAAACATGCTTCAACTTCTTACAAGCATTTCTTCTATTTAAATAATTAAAACAATGCTTCATATTTACTTCCTAAACCCTCAAAACACCCATAAAACCCCATAATTGAAGCATTAAAAAATAAAAAAAAGCAAACCTCAATAATTCTCTTTCCATGTTTTAATTTAATTTTTTTATAGGTTGACAGATAGCTCTGTTCATCTAATAATTGAATTGTTGAATTACCAGGCATTTGCTTCTTCAAAAAATTAAAAAATAAAAATTAAGAAATTAGAGAAATAAAAATGGAAAAATTAATCCAATAAAAACAACCAATTTTTAATTAATTAAATAAATTTATAAAATTAAAAAAAAAAGATTCAAAATTAAAAATTAACTCAAATTTAAAATCAATCAATTTAATATTTTTTAATGATAGCCATATCCTTTAAGCATATCCTCTGCTGAAGTAGAGGAAGAAGAAGAAATGGAACGTATTGAAGCATCTAAAATTAAAATAAATTTTTTTATTTTTTAATTAATTAATTAATTAAATTAATTTTAAAAATAAACCAGAAATAGATTTTGGAGGGTATGACAGCATTTTTGTCTTTATTGAAGAATAAATTTGTTGTGAAGGAGGCGGTGGAGGGGGTGCAAATTGAGACAATCCGTAAAGAACACTTTTAACTGGATATTGCAAAGTAGTGTCAGAAGATGAAGAAGATGGTGTAACAAACACTTTACGATGGTGTGGATATGAATTGAACTCTGTAAGTTAGAAAAAAAATTTTTTTCTAAAGGAGGTAAAAACGTGGTTAATTCCCCCGCTGTTGACGACGCTTTTTTAAAAAATTATTTTTTAATTTTATTTTTTTCTCAATTAAATTTTCTACATTCTAACGTATTAGTTAGTCCTTAAATTAATTTTATTTACTCAGAAAAAAATTGTTTTCCCAAAAAAATTTAAAAAATCCCCTCTCAAAGGACGCCAACATCCAAAGAAGAGACCCCCCAGAAAATAAAATAATTTTACAAAAATAAATTAATTAAATAAACTAACGTGGCTGTGTATAAGTAGAAGAAACCGAAGAAGAAGAAGAAGAATTATTAGAATTATTATTTACTGCCTCTTCCATCTGTTGCATTTTTCGTTTACGTCGAAGTATGTCCTGTTCACTTACTACTCTTTTAACGTAAAAACGAACACCAGAAAAGTAATGCAATGCACCAATTTTCATACATTTTTCAACCGACTCTTCATCTTAAAATTAAAGGGAATTTTTATTGTTTTTAATTTAAATAAATTAAAAAATAAAAAGTCCGCAAATTTTGTCCGCAAAAATTTTGCGGATTTTTCTTTTAAAAATTCCCTAAAAATGTAAAAATACCCAAAAATTCAACAATCCAATAATCATTTAATGACTGCATTAAAGGAAAAACTGAAGCAAGTTGAGAAGATGAAGAAGAAAATTGATGCAAAATTTCCTTTACAACACCAAAGGTGGTTAAATATCCAAATAATGCAGGCTGTAAAAGATTGTTTCTTTTAGCTTCTTCAATGTTATAGGCAATAAATAAACGACGAGTGGGAGTTGTAGAAGCTGGAGAATTTAAAGTTCTTTGTGTTAATAACTGGAAATGGAAAGAAAAAATTAAAAGTAAATAAATAGAGGTTTTTCTGCTGCAGAGGGGTTAACCAACTCCTAGCTTTTATAACTCAAGAATGGTTGGGTAATTTTAGGTGTATTTGTTACCATTGGATGAAGCATAAAATAGACTATAAAATACCAGAAAATCAGAATTTTTGGAAAGATAGAAAAAAAGTTGTAATCAAAAAACCTTCAGAAAACTCGAATTTTCCTAACATTTGAATGTTTTTTGGCCATAACTTTTTTTCTATTCTTTCTAAAATTCTGATTTTCTGGTATTTTATAGTCCATTTTCTGCTCTATCCAATGGTACCATAGACACCTAAAATAACTAAATGTTCCCGACCTATAATTGCTGGGGCATTGGTCGACTCGTTTCACAGATAAAAATAAAAGTTTAATTAGACTAAATTTCTGTCTAAAAATACCTCTTTTAATTAAAAAAACAATTTAAAAACCTCGTTAGTAGAAAAAGCAGGTCTCACATTAATTTTATGATGACCAATATAATGAGGACATGCATCCAAAATTGCTTCAGTTGACGAAGTTTGGGCGTAGGTTATAAACCCTTTAATTAAAAAAATGAATTTTTGGTAGAATTAAAAGAAAAATTTTCCCATTTTTAAAATAAAATAAACAAGCTAATATCGAATAAAATAAACCGAATCCTCTGCTTTTATCAGTTTTGGGTTCCTTCATAATTTGACATTTAATAATCTCCCCATAAGCACTGCAGTATTTATAAATTGTAAATTCCTCCAATTCACTTGTCAAATTCCCAATAAAAATACGATTTGTTGGAGATTGAATAGTTGTTCCATCAGTACTTTCAAAAGAATAATCCATTTATTTAATCTAAAAAAAAAGGAAAAAAGAGAATTCTAAATTTAAGAGGGGGTCCGGGTTCGAACCCCATTGAGTGCCAACAATTTTTAAAAAGCTTAAAGTCAAACTCTAACGTATTTAGACGTTAGAGTAAGTTAAATTCTCTCCAAAAAAATTAGTTTAAATGCAAATTAAATTTTAAAAAATTGAAAAAAATAAAACAGGCATTTTTCACTAGCCTTAAAAATTAAATTAAAAAATATTCAACTTAATCATTTAATAATTCTATATACATACAGGCAGAGGAAATTAGTAGTAAAATCATTTAAATATTAGGACATAAAGAAAATTCAAACTTTAACACTTTCTATTAAATATAATCATTTCTTCGTTTTCGGCGCCGAAATGGCCGTCTGAAAGTATTATATCCAGAAAAGATGCGTGCAAACCCTTCATTGAAGGTACGGGGAGAATCTGAAGAAGAAGAGTAAAATTAATTAATTAAAAAAAGAATAATTGAAAAAAGGACATTTGGTCACAAGAGACACTTGGTCAAAAAAAAATTTTTTTTTAATAAATAATACAATATCCTTGAGTAGCAAACTTCTGTCCATTTGAAACAACACTGGTTTTATTAGCCACTTTATTGCTTCCATTTCTATTACCTCCATTCTTTGTTAACTGATTATCTTTGTGAGTAATTTTAATTAAATTTTTATTCCCTTTTTTCTTCTTTTTTACTTCTTCTTTTTCAATATTTTTATTTTTTTCTTCTTTTTCTTCTTCATTCTCTTCTTCATCTTCAGATGAAGGATCAACCATTTCTTCATTAATTGGAGTTGCAACAATTTTCTCCCGATTTTCTTCATTACAACAGTTAAGGGAATTAATTGGTTGTTTAATGTCTCGTGTGGGCATAAAACTTGGGTAGAAAATAAAAAAATTAATTAAAAATGTTACTTTGAAACAATTTCATCAATTGGCCCCAAAATGTCCTCATCTGTTACAAATCTATTATTTTCTCTAATTAAAGGCAGATCAAAAGGAAAACATTTTCTAACTAATGGAGTTATTTTTAGTTCATAATCTGCTTTTAAAATGATGTAACGATCTTTTATGTGATGCTCTAATTGAGACGATTTTTTGTGATGAAAAAACTGTTTAAAAAATAAATAAAAATATTAAAAATTAAAATAAACCTGTAAATGCTTTAGAAATGTATCAAAAGAATGCAATTTATAAGTACAATTAGAATAAATACATTTCCACATATAGTCTGCATGACAAAGTGCAACATGGTTAAAACGACCGCCTGTTAATTAAGAGAAGAAAAAACTTTTTTTTTTTGAAGCAGTTAAAAATGATTTTAGAGGGGAGAAGCAGTCAAACAAAGTTTTAAGTTTTGCTTCAAGTTTAATTTTTGCTTCAAGTTTAATTTTGTTTCAATTTAGATTTTGCTTCAAGTTTAATTTTGCTTCAGTTTTAATTTTTGCTTCAATTTAAATTTTTGCTTCAGTTTCAGTTTTAGCTTCAATTTTGAGTTTGTTTCAATTTAAATTTTGCTTCAGTTTTAATTTTTGCTTCAATTTAAATTTTTGCTTCAGTTTCAGTTTTAGCTTCAATTTTGAGTTTGTTTCAATTTAAATTTTGCTTCAGTTTTAATTTTTGCTTCAATTTAAATTTAGCATCAGTTTTTGCTTCAGTTACTTCAGCTGCTATGTATTTATATAGAAATGTAAACTGAAGCAAACCCTAAAACTAAAGCAAAAATTCGAGAACCGGTCCCATGTCCAAAAAATAAATTCAATAACAAACCTTTACTTCTAAATTCACGTCCACAAACATTACATTGAAAATCATTTGAAATAAAAAGGTGATTACCCTCCTTTTTGAAGCATTTTTCTAACATTTCAATAAATTTATTTAGTCTGCGAGGAGGCCCAAAATGAACTCGAAAAACATGGTTTTTCATTGAACGGTAATCATTGTCTACATTATGGCTGCATAATTGACATTGACGTTTTTGAATCCCATTAGTAATTTGGTCCTGTAGTTCAGCTAGGCATTTATTCTAAAAAAGGAATTTAATTATTTATTAATTTTTAAACAAAAAGGCCCGCAAATATGTGTCCGCAAATGTATTATAAAAAGAAATAAAAAAGTGTATTTTACTTTGGGGGACAGTTGAGTCTATTTTTAGAGAGTGGCGTCTGGACAAAGGCATGGACTTTTCTTGTACCCAGAGCCCAGTTCTAGATGTTTTTTGACATAAATGAGTACTTATTATGCTTAGGGTTCTCCCTGAAGGCCAAAAATTCAGACTAGGTCAATAAACTAAAAATTGACCCAAAGCCTAAAGGTCCAGGATTTTTAATGTAAATTATATTTAATTTAAAATACTTAATTTCTGCCCCACTTTTTAAAAATTATTTAATTAAAAAAGGGGGAATTATTAGAAAATAAATAATTAAAAAGAAAACCGTTGTCTGTTCCACTGTTAAATTTTCTGTTGCAGAATTATTGAACGAATAGTTACTAACATTTCTTGCTCTTTTTCCTCCAGATAAATTGGCAGAATGAATTAAATTTGAATTAGAATTTAATGGAGTGGTTAAATGTTCAATAGAACGAGTCCAATGTTCTAATAAATTAACGTCTTCTTGAGAAGATGGAAGAAGAGAAGGAAGAGGAGGGGAAGCCATTTGTTGTTGTTGTTGAAACGAAGAATGTTGGTCTTCTTAATTAAAATATTAAAAAGCATAAAATCTATTTAAAAATAAAGGAAAAAGTTTCCTGAGGTTTTGACTGTTTCTATTACCTACTCGGTAACTTTTAAATTTCCCGGCCTCTCCCCTTCCTTTCTTCTTAAGTTTCGGGCTCTAATAAACTGCACAAAGTCTCTCTTTGTGAAAAGAAATGGACAGAAACTGACAAAGTAAGCTCCGTGTTTTTTAAATAAAAAAATTAAAATAGAACGGACGTATTTTGATTGAAAATTTACTTTAAAATAAAAAGAAAAAACTATGAAATAAACCTTCAAGAATATCAACTGCCCCATCAGAACTAACAGTTTGAACTTCCTGCTCCGAATTTATATCCCTAAAAGCAGAAGGAGAATGGACTTAATTAAAAAAAGAAAATACTCTGATCTCAAAAGGTCTAACAGGCGCTTACGATCGCCAAAAGCAGAGCCCAAACGACGAATAGCATCAACACCATGTTTCTGGACGTAAGCAAAATCGCTGTAAATAAGTTGACAGACACGTTCAAGATACCAATTTTTAAGTGACTAAAATGGTTGGAAATAGAAAAGGTAAAATATTTTATTTTTAAAGGAGAGAGAGATTTAATTTACGGCAGAAAAAAAATTTTTTTCTAAGGTAAAATTATTAAAACAAGTGACAGTTCTTTTGAAAGAGCTCGTCGAGTTGAGTCGAATGGTACTACTCTCAAGGTATGGAGAACAATAAGAACAGAGATACAGGCCCAGGAAAAGTCAAAAATACCACTAAAAGAATGACTGGGCTTGGAGCCTGGAAACAAAAAAACAGGAAGGAAAAACAGGCCCTGGGTAAAACCAGAACAATCTCCATTGTCTTCCCTACGTTCCCCATAGTTTAAATTAAAAAAGCATACATCAAACTCAACAATATGTCTCGTCTTATTTTGGTGATCAACCATATCCTCGACAGAGACACTTCTAAATATTTTGAGTTAAATCTAATTTTAAAATTGGAACTAAATAAAGTTAATAATCTAATAAAATACTTGAAAGAACATTTTGTACATCTGTGCCGATTGTAGTTGAGATGATGGGCAATGTGATTTATTAGACCATTATTTAATACTTTACGTTCACAGATGAGACAACTTAACATTGTAATAATCTAAATTTAAATAAATAAAAGCTTTTAATAAAATTAAGAGAACAATATATTTAATGTGACCTATATAGATTATATATTTTATTATTTACCGGGAAATTAAAAAATCTTTTTTGTTAAGTAGTGAGTGTGTAAACAAATAAAATTGACGCGCGAACACTTTTTAAAAAATTTGAATTTTTTAAAAATATTTTTTTAGTAGCCTAAAGCGCGGAGTAATTAAACAAAATTGTAATTTAAATTAAATTTAAGCATTAAATTTAATTAAAGGAAGACTAAAGTGAATAAACAACAACAATAAATAGCATTTTATGAGTTGATTAAACGTAGAAAAATTAAAAAATATTTCATTTAACCAACTTTTAAATTGGGTCAATAGACAAAGTTTAATTTATTGTTACGTAACCTAGGTTTCTAATTTTCGTTTTTCAGCAAATAACCTTTTATTTAATCAAAGGATCTAATGACAAAGCGTTCTTTAGCATCTGAAGATAGTGATGAAGATGACCTCCAGGCAAGTTCCAGTGAAACTCGTGTTGATTCCCCGCAAACAAAGAAACGAAGATTTGTCGAATTTGAACCCGTTAGAATTTGTAGCATTGGTAGTGTGGTATGTTTTTGTACATTTTCTGAACACTTTTAAACACTAAATTTAAGAAAGAAATTGATCATTGTGTTCTCAGGGCTCAACACTACAAACTCTGTGAACACTTTCGGTACAAACAAAAGATTCAATTAGAACTAGAGAAGCGAATTGAAGAGTTTGAACGTCGTCAGGTGCAGGATGATGCTGTTAATTGTATTATTAACAGATATTGGAATAGGGTTTCTATTTTTTGTTTAATTGTTAGCTGTTAAGCTTTTAAAATTCTCCGTCAGGGCTCAGTATTTACAATTAGTTTGATTTATTAGTCTGGTTGGGGTTCTGGCTTTGGACTTGAGGAAAATTTCAGAGGTATTACTGAACTTCAGGTCCCTCCTTTTCTCTTTCCTTTCCATTTCTTTTTCAAACATAATAAGGAAAGAAGAAAAGATAAGTAAGGGCAAAGAAAGGAAATGTAATGAATGTAAAGGAGCTTCTAAAGCTTCACTGTTATCATTCCAGGGTCCAAATAAAAGTCTACAATGTTCAGAAAAACCTGTATTGTTCCCTGTATTTAATTTAAAGTTCAGCGTGTCCATTTCTAGCCCTGATTCCCTTAACTTTTTTAAGTAATCTGAATGGTTTATTTTTAGTTTTTTCTTGCTAAATATAATGGAATTATTTAATTATTAAAAATTTGCAGTTAGATGCTGACATTCAACTTTTATTGCAACAGTTTACAGAGGGAACACCACAACTCCAATTAGATACAGAAACTAAAGGTTTAATTAAAATATTTTCTTTTATTTTTTCTTTAATTTTAGACGAAACTTTAAGCAGTTTATCCCACGGAAAGCATTTTCTTAATTTACTCGCTCAATGGAGCTGTGACGAATTAGACGATAAAATGAAGCAACGTGTTGAATTTAGTCAACGTGCAATTGCAAAGTTGTTATTAACTTGTGCTAGGATAAGTGAAAGAAATGGGAGAATATGTGAATTATTGAAAGGTTATTAAGTCTTTTTTTAAATTTAATTAAAAAATATATTAAGACTGTTCTGACAATGACAACAAAATGACTGGCGACGAATCGGAACAACCGGCAAAAATAAGTGAAGAATTACAGTCTTATGCAAGCTCAGTTTTTGAAGAAAATGGTGCCCAAAGGAAGCTTTTAAACGATTTGCAAACAGAAAATCATCGTTTAAGTATTCAGGTTTTTTTAAATTGTTTAATTAATTAAATTGTTTAAAAAAACAGTTTTCTTCCTATGACGATAAAATTGCTTTGTTTGAATCAAAAGTGGAAACTCTAAACAATGAAGTTGAAGACCTTCGATGTAAATTATTAAAGTCTATGAGAAGAGAAGAAAAACTTGATTTTCGACTTGCTGAGGTTTTTTGTTTTATTTATTTTTAATTATAAGGGAATATTTTTTAAAGCTTATTCTATTAAAGAAAATTAATTAAATTAAATAGAATAAATATTTGTCTCTATTTTAAGTACATAAAGAAGGAAAATAGACTTCAAGTTAATCCTGAATCTTTCTCAAAAAATTTGGTTCAACTGGAGAATGGAACTTCTTCTTCTTCTGCTAATGTTGTTTCTGTTGGGGAAGAAGTTGCTAGTTTAAGTAAATCAAAGGTTTCTTTTAATTATAAATTTTAAAATTAAATTAATTAAAGTTGGAAGAATTACAACAAGATTTAGAGATTCAGACCGATTTGGCTAACAATCGGTTGACAGAACTTAAAGATATTTTAGAGAGAAATAAGTCACTCTCTGCTGAAGTTGAATGTTGTAAAATGAAGGTTTATTTCTATTTTATTTATTTGTTTTTTATTAAGTTCCTTTTTCTTCTGTGTAGGGAAGGGGTTTTAATCATTTTCTATAAAAAAATTTTTTTTTTAATTAATTAAGTTTAATAATTTTATTTCCTTTTAAGATGAAATACATTTCCCCAGATGATATAAAAAATTCAGTTGAATACCAAAGTTTACAGACCTTGTTTTCCTCACTCTTTGAAGACTGTAAATTACTAAAGTAAATTTTTATTTGAATTTAATTTATTTATTTAAATTTTAGAAAAGAAATTGAAGACTTGAGACAAGCAAATGCTCAACTTAAACAATTTTATGAGGATAGAATTTGTTCAATGCAGGTTTTTTTTAAAGTTGTTTTTATTAAATTAAATATTTTTTTTCTTCCAGGTAGACGAAACTACAGCATTAGAACGCTTTCAGCAAACGGTTTGTGAATTAGATCAGGACTTAAATTTGGCTAGAAAAGAATATGAAAATGTTTGTGTAGATTATGAAGTAAATACAATCTCAAAAGAACAAGCTATTCCTATACAAGAACAAGTTACTTCGTTAATGAATACTTTAAGTACACAAAATACTCAACTTAAACAAGAAGTTGCGCGTTTAAAGAGAAAATGTCAGGAAGCAATTGAACAATTAAACATGGTTTATTTTATTTTTGAAGATGTGTTTACAAGGGTAGAGGTAAGGGAACATGAAGGGTAGAGGTAAGGGAACATGAAGGGTAGAGGTTAAGGAACATGACGGGTAGAGGTTAAGGAACATGAAGGGTAGAGGTTAAGGAACATGACGGGTAGAGGTTAGGGAACAACGTACAAAAATTTCTTTTTAATTTTTCAGTACAATAAAGACATTGAAGGAGAAAAACGTTTAAATAATGATAATTATATAATTATTAAATTAGACGAAAATGTTTCATCAACCTCTGTAAATAATCAACAACAACCAATTTCATCAGATAATTCTTCAGAAAATTCGGAAAATTTAGACGGAGGAGGAATCACTTCAAATAACGATTTATCTTCATTAATTAAAAAAGAAGAGTCTATTTCAACAACAAATAGTCAAAATGGAGATGAGGTTGATTTTTAACTTTTATAATTTTATTTAAATTTTAAGCATTTAAATAAGCCAAATATCTCAACAAACAGACCAGAATTTACAAATTCCGTCACTTCTCGTCCCTGTACTCCATCAGATGTTGTTGTTGGAACAGCAGAGATTCAGCGCTTACGAACTGAACGTGACCGTTTTAAAGAAAAATTGAGACAATTAGCCAGGACTGATTTGAACGAAAAAAGAAAATTTTGGACAGAAGAACAGAAAAGAAAATTAAAACATTTGGAGGAGCAGAGTGAACGGTTACGTAGAGAATTACAATCTGCAAAGCAAGAAGAGGATGGATTAATGCAAGAAATGGAGTCTATTGGACAAGCTTTTGAAGAACTTCAAGAACAGGTTTTTTTTAAACATTTTTTTAAACATTTTTTTTTCTTTGAAAATTCAAACAAGGCTATTAAAATTATTTAATTAATTAAATTAAAAAAAAAGAATAATTTTTTTAGAACAAAAAACTTTTGGAACAATTACGCGAAAAAGAAGATGTTAATTTAAAATTAATGTCTGAACGTATTCGAAGCACTCAAGCTCAGAAAAAAATAAAAGACGAAAAAGACTTGTTAACCAAAACAATTCAATCAATGGAAAATCAATTTGCAGCAAAAATGTTGTTTTGTCAAAAAATGGAAGAAAAGGAAAGAATTTTAATTGAACAGAGAAGCACTTTGGAGCATGAAATGAGGTTTATTTTCTTTTATTTTATTTAAATAAATTTACTAGAATTCGTGAACAACACAACGAATCCTTAAAAAAGAAGGCTTCTGAATTTTCCCAATTATCTACTGACCTAAAACTTCGATTGGAACGATTAGATGTTCAATTTAATGAACTTAGAGAGGTTTAGATTTAATTAAATTTTAATTTAAAAATTAAAGAATGTAATTAAAAAAGCTTCAACTCATGAAGCCGACGCAAACAAAATTAAACGACTAGAAGAAGAAAAAAGCTCATTAAAAAGAAAGCTTGATAGAGCAAAGAAAATGGAAAAATTGGAAAATATTGATCAAGTCATACAAGAAGAAAATCGAATTTTGAGGGTTTTTTATTTTAAAGAAAAATTTTAATTTTTATTTAATATTTAAAGGAGTCGTTGACCTGTCCAAGTTGTAAGGTTAGACGCAAAAATGCAATACTTGAGAAATGTCATCATGTATTTTGCTTTGAATGCATTCGTCAACGTTATGATAATAGACGAAGAAAATGTCCTAAATGTAATGCTGCTTTTGGTGCGAATGATTATCATAGAATATACTTGGAATAGTTGAAGAAAAGAGAGAGAGTGAAAGAAATAGAGAAAAAATTAGAAAAAATAAACTTGGAAATTGAACTGTTTTCTTTCCGGAAAGTTCTATTTTATTTTTTCTTCGTTAAGCTTTATTTCTGATCTTCGTTAAGTTTTATTTCTGATTTTTACAATAGATGAAGTGGTTCTGATATTTACTGTTTTCTTTCCGGAAAGTTTTAATTCTCCTCTTTATTCTTTCTAAAAACTAAAAATTCTGATTTCGTTTTATTATCCTTTATATAAACCCCTTAACTTCTGATTACATTTTTTTCATTGATTTTATTAAAATTGTATTTTTCTCTAAAAACATTTTATAAAATAAATTAAAGTTCGTCTCTAAAATTATTTAAATGCGCCATCATTGGACAGCCAGAAATTGCTGCTTTTTCTTTGTCCACTTCATCGAAGTTATGCTTAACATATTTTATTTATTTTAATAATTTAAATAATTTATTACCGTATTATGATAATCTTCAAATGAATTTTTAATTAATTCTTGGTCAAACGGTTCTGGTTTAATTTTAATTTGTTGACTTCCAAAAATTGAATTAATTTGTTCAAGTTGGAGTTGCATTAATGGATGTGGCTTATTTTCAATATCAAGCAATGCTTAAAAAGGTAGAAATTTTTTTTTAACTTTTTAACCTTTAATTTTTATTTTATTTTGTCTAAATAATTATTTTAAAAATTAAAATATTTTTTTTTCTTATTTTGTCACGCAATTAAAATTTTTTACTTTATAGTAGACCGTTAAAAAGTTTAAGTGCATTTTAAAATACCTAATCTTATTTAAATTAAGTTTTTATTTTCTGTTATTTTATAAGTAGTTGATTACACGAGTAGAATAAATAGTATATTTATTATCTTTTCCGGAAAGTTTTAAATTCTGGTTTATTTAAATATTCAAACTTTCCGGAAAGTTTAAAATTCTGATTTTAAAACTTCTTCAAAAAAAGTTTATTTACTGTATTCTTTCCGGTTATTCTGATTTATATAATTCTATAACTCTTTTAATTAATTAATAAATTCTGAAATACATATAATAGAATAACCCTAATATATTATTTTAATTATTTAAATTGCGTGCCCTTTATACAATAATCAAAAATATAAAAAACGCACTTTTGTGGGTGAAAAGGCGTTGCCAAGAGTTATCAGTGCTTGATGACTTCAACATTTCATTCGGAAATAATTCAATAATATTTTTTTGTAAATTCATTTTCGAACCAATTTATGTTCTGAATTTCTACACAATTTATTACCTTAATAAAAAAAAAAAAAAAATCTTTCAATTTCTGTCTTTTTCACCCATTTCCATATTAAAATTAATTTTTTTTTCAATTATTAGTGCCAATAAAAAAACTCACAGAATTAGTTATCACGCAAAATATAGCCTCATTAAACTCTTTTATATTGCTTAGACTAATTTCATTCAAAAAACCCTCTAATGGCAAAGAATGTGCTTTGTCCAATTCAATAAGTTTTATATAATTTAAATTATCCCCAAGTTTGTTAGGGAGCATAGAAAATAGAACACGCAATTGTTGAGACAGTTTCTGGTTTGAATCGTAAATAAGTAAAAAAGTTAATTCTGGTCGAATAGCCAAATCCTTTGTGAATCCATAACCAATATTCAACTTAATTTAATTCCGGAAAAAGTTTAATTCTTATGTATTAATTCCGATAAGTTTTAATTCTGATATATTACATATTTCCGGAAAAGTTTTAGATTAAGATTAATTATTTCCGGAAATGTTTTAATTGTGATTTATTTATTTCCGGAAAGTTGTAAATTCTGATTTACCATATTTATAGTAAACTTTTACATATTTCTCTATTTATTTAAGTATACTTACAACTTTTTGCATACTCTCTCGTGTAATATGCTTTAAAAGTGTTTGAGTATTAAAAGACCCCGTATGACCTATTTCTTCAGAATTTCCAGTTAAATGTGAAATTCTTAAAGTACTGAGACGTGGAACATCTAAACTGAAAGAAAAAATTTAAATTAAAATTAATTATTTATTTTCTTGCCTCTGATCGAATTTATAAGCTAATTGGTAACGTCCCACGAGTAAAACAGCTACACGTCTATAATTTTTAAATTCAGTTTGTTGCTCATCTCGGAATATTCCTAAAGTGTAGGGTCCAAATTGTATTAACTCTTTTTGTATTTTAATTAATTCTGTATTGTTCTCTATATAAACAAGTGATCCCAAAAGGATTAGGCGTATCCTTAAAATAAGAAATTTAATTAATTTTTTTAAAATTTAATTTAAACCAATTAATAAAAAATTCCTCATCACCAAGGCCCATCTGCTGACCAACTCTTTGCCCATCCATAAATGCCAAAACTATAGGTCTTTGTTTTGGTAGAACGCCAAATGCTCGGCACAGTTCTATCCCCTCTTCTCCTTCACATTTTACTACACCAAAAATTACTTGACGCATTGTTTCACTTTCATTTTTCTTTTAATAATGAATATATGTATATTTAATAATTAAGCTTAAGCTGTTCCGGAAAGTTGTAAATTCTTAGTTATTTTTTTAAATTCTGGTTTACTATTTCTTTTCCGGAAAGTTGTAAATTCTGAGTTTCTATTTCATTCCGGAAAAAGTTGTAAATTCTGATTTATTTTAATTCTGGTTTACTATTTCTTTTCCGGAAAGTTGTAAATTCTTAGTTATTTTCAAAATTCTGGTTTACTATTTCTTTTCCGGAAAAGTTGTAAATTCTGATTTGTTCTATCTAATTCTGAAATTAAACACCTTATTTTCCCAGCTATATGCTGATCGCTTCCAAAGGTGCAAAGCATGTCTTCCCAAATTGCCTTCTGTTCCCCAAAACAGAACAAAAATAGCAGGCGAATTTTTAATTTCTGTTTGAGATTCTATTGCCTCTACCAATTCTGGGCCATGGAAATTTTTTAAAATAAAAGAGCCTTTAATAGCTAAATTTTCAGCAATTTTATCAAAGAAAGGTTGACGCTCAGCGAGTATCTTTTTTATATTTAAATTAATATTTTTTTAAATTTTAATTAATAACCTCTAAATTTAGCATTCTAAGCTCGAAAGGTGATCTTAACTGAATTTGGCTTTGCTTCTCTTTTTTATTTTTTTCCTTCTGATTTTCGCGAATTTGTTGTTCCATTTCAGTTATTTCTATTTCACGAATAAACCCAGGGAGAGCATTTTCTTTACCAAATTCTAATAGAGAATATATTGAATGCCTGCTCAGGGCATCCAATAATGCCATCTCTAATCGGCCTTCAGCCTCTGCGCGGTTTCTGTTTGCAGCCTCCCAATTTCTCTCTCGTGAAAGGCTGTAAACTGCAGCACCTATTCTCCTATATTATAATTATTTTATATTAATTTTATAATTATTTTTATTCCGGAAAGTTTTAATTCTGATTTATTTTTATTTCAAAATAAGTTTTAATTCTTATTTATTTTCTTTCCGGAAAAAGTTTAAATTCTATTTTCTTTCCGGAAAAAGTTTAAATTCTATTTTCTTTCCGGAAAAAGTTTAAATTCTATTTTCTTTCCGGAAAGTTTTAAATTTATTTAATCTTGCTAAAAACTAATGAATTATTTTTTCTCTTTTCATATGTTTTTCAGGTGTTTTAAAGCCTTATATTTTGTATAGAATAATACCACCTGCTTTATTATGTATTTTTGAATAGGCGACTTATTTTTAGAAGTTTTATCTTTAAATATATATTTAAAAAATGCTTACGAGTCTTCCACAATTAAATAATGGAATGCTTTATTTATTGGGTAATCATTACATCTATTAATATTTAATTCAATTTTATCATCCCCACAATCCAAATTTTCATTGTCAAGTGTAAGCAAAGCCTCGCGCCTTAAACGGGGTCTAAATTCTGACAATTTTTGTTTCACTATTTTGGAGAAATCTTTGTCTAATGCTAAAAAAGTCTTTTCATTCCTTTAAATTAATCTTTTTTCCAACCTTCCAAATTACGAAAAGCAAAGGTTGTTTGAATAAATTGCTGTGCGGGACGTATCCCTGGTGGTTGTCCATTACCTTCTTCTTCTTCGTTTATTTGTTCATTTTCTGTCAATAAATTTTTGGGATCAACATTTTCTAATTTACGTGGACATTCTCCTCTTAAATAAATTAATTAAAAATTTTATTTATTTTTTATTAAAGTGCTTACAAAATTAAATTAAATGGGAGAAGACAAATAAAATAAATTGATAATAATTTAATTAAATTATTTTTGTAAAAATTTATTAGATGATTAAATAAGGAACAAAACATTGATTTCTATAAAATCAGAATTTTTAATTATTTAGAAATAAAATTATATAAAACTTGAACGTTGTTATATGCGCTTACACATGCGCTATTGATTGAAGGAATGAATGGGGGAAATCAAAGAATTTGTTGCTTTGCGATAGCTTTAAAACCCCCTAAAGGGTAGTAGTAAAGAAAATGTTAAATTACATTAGTTTTGTATTTTTAAAAGGGTTGTTTATTGTATTTAACAAAATCAGAATTCCAACTTTCCGGAAATAAAATATTTCCGGAAAGGAATAATACAAAATCAGAATTATTAACTGTAAACTTTCCAGAAATAAATTATGCATAATAAAATCAGAATTAAAACTTTTCCGGAAAATGATGTATAAATCAGAATTAAAACTTTTACGGAAAATGATGTATAAATCAGAATTAAAACTTTTCCATAACGAGAAGTATATAATACCTACAAAATCAGAATTAAAACTTTCCGGAAATAAAATATAAGTTTTACAAATAAATAAACTTAAGAATATCTGCATATGTTTACTAATTTATGTATATTAATAATAACTTCTTAATTATATTCAACATAGTTATTTTTTAACTCAAAATTCTGTACTTTCCTTTATTTATTTATTTTTATATTTAATTTCGCATAATTTACCGCCTTTTTCGATCCATTGGGAATTTTCTTCATATAATTTCTGAATTCAAGAATTTGCATATCTCCACATTTTTATAAAAACTATTTATAAAAAATAACAGATGTTTTATTTATAAAAAATTTAAAATAAAAAAAACATTTTTTCTATTTTATTGCGGCATCCCTATTTTCTTTTAATGCATGAAATTAATGAATATTTGGTCTTTTTGCTTCCTGCCGGATTAAACAATAAAATATTTACATATTTACTTAGAATTAAAGAAATTGATCCTTATTTTCCGTTAGCATTCAGTAGAGAATATACCCAATTTCTTTAATATTTTGTAAGGATTGGATTTTTAATTTAAACCAAATTTAGTGTGTGAATTTTTGAGAGTAAAAATGCGGTCAAATAATTTAAAATGTGAGGAGGATTAATTCAGTATATATACATATAATCTACAAGCATTAAAATAATCTATTAGTTCTATTACAATTTGTTTATATTAAAAAATACTATATTACAAACTTTCCGGAAAGAATATAGTTATTTAATAATATGAATATATTAGTTTATAAATTAAACTTTCCGGAAATAATACAGTTAGTTAACATAGTTTACAATTTAAACTTTCCGGAATGAAAATAATAAATAATCAGAACTTAGCTTTCCGGAAAGTTTGTAAAATTAGATACTTAATAAAAATTACAACTTTCCGGAAAATGCATATGTTTATTCCTATTTTTATAAATTAGCAAAAAAAAGTTTAAATAACATTGAAAAAATATACCCATTGCATAAATAATTATTTACATTCCCTTTTATTTACATTTAATTTTTTTTCTGTTTTTATTTCATTTCAACTTTTTCATAGACACAAAACTAATTAAATATGCCACTAAAAAAACTAATTGGGCTCTGTTCTGTATACTAAGAACTTTAAAAATTCTAACACACGTAATATAAATATATAAAATGATTGCTTCCATGAAAATATTATCCTTGATTTTCTCTCTATTTTTTGTTATTTTATTGTTCCATTTTTAGGCAAAAAACTGAACAAGATTATACAATTAAATTAGCTATTTAAGAATATATAAACTTTAAAAAGGATTGCTTTTCCCTTGAGGATGTAAAATATTAATATAAAATGTCGTCGGATAAGAACAAAAATCATAGTTAATATTCCACCCTCATACTACACATTTTTTAAAATTTATTTTAGGATTGACTTAAACACTTGAGAAATTTAATGAAAGGAACATTAATAAATTCTGAGTTATTCTCTTTCCGGAAAGTTTATTTTTCCTTCAAGTTTTATATTATCAATTTATTTTGTACAGTTCTTTTAGTTACTGTCTTCTTTCCGGAAAGTTAATTTCTCTTTCAGGTTTTATATTTTTACTTTCTTTTGTAAAGTAGAGTTATTATTTTCTTTCCGGAAAGTTTAAAACATTAATATTACAACCTTTTCTACCCAGCTAAAAAAGGTTCTGATTTTTAGATAAAATTATCAGAATTTTAAACAAAATGACTTCTACTTTGTTGTTTATTTTATTAACACTACTACAACCACAGTCATCACTTTATAGTTTTAATTCTGTTCAGGCGTTGCCTGCGTCAATGATGAATATATTTTCTTACAATAATCCTTTAAGCGCTCTTTTTCGAAATACAGATTTAAACAGCAGAAACAAAGTTTATTAATTATTAAAAAAAAAATCTTTTTTCTTTTTCCAGCCATTTTTCTTTTCTTCAGCAGAATCGGAATCTTCACCTCAAACACAACAAAAACAACAATTGTATGTGTTAATGCAAAATGAACCAACAAATAATGAACAAATATTGAATACAATTAACACACCAAAAGGACAACAAAAAATTGAAGCATTTAATAATAGAGAAGCCTTGGAAATTGAAAGCGAATTTCCAATAGAAAAACAGCTTAAAACAGAGAATAAACCGGGGGCTTTGAAATTATGTCCTCCAGGTAATAAAAAAAGAATTTAAAAGAAATTTAATTTCTTAATTTTCTTGAAAGGTGGACGTTCATTTTTCGAAGCATTTGAGTTGGCTTGCCCAATGCGTCGACGCAAAAAACGACACACAATTTTCGGGATAACTACTCAACTACAACAACCAAAAATTGCTGAAAAAACGATTAAAAATAATAATTTGGATTATTTTGAAGAAGATGAAGATTATCAAAACATTAAATATAGACCAGCAAATATTAGTGAAATTATGCGAATTTGTTGTGTTAATGGTTGTGAATTTACTGATTTTTTCCCACATTGTGGACCCTTTTCTTCGTGGTGAAAAAAAAATATTTTTTAAAAAAAAAGTTTAATTGAGGCAACAATAAAATTGTTTTTTTTTAATTAAATTAAACCTCTTTTTGGAATTTTTACTAAAGAATATTTTTTTAAATTTAATTAACAAAGGAGCGTATTTTAAACAAAAAAACAATTTCTCTTCCAACATTAATTTTTTCTTTTAATCAAACCAAAAAATAATAATTAACAATATTAACCTCATATTCAATCGTCTAAACACTCTCCTGCACCGGAGGTTCATAAGCATCCGGACGACTTTCAATCACTTCTCCACTAGCCGTTGTAATGGCCACCATCTGGCCAGCACCGCTACCTTCCCCATGCATTTCCAAAAGCTTTCCAAGCTCAAATTTGGGCTTTTTTAGAATCTTTACTTTGCGGATGTAGACATCCTGAAGTGGATAGATGAAAGAACATTGCTTTTCAATGTCTTTTCCGATCGAATCAGGAATTAGTTTGTTAACTACTTCTTTTAAATCACAAGATGAGACCTTTATTGTTTAAAAGGATTAAAGCTAAAAGTAAAAAAAAACTTCGTGTTGAATTATCTCGACCATTTTGGCTCGAATCACTCGAACTTGTGAAGTCTTTGCATAACTGGTCTTTCTCACTTGGTTTGGAGCTTTCTTTGTAAAACCAATACAGAACAAACGAATCAAATAACCATCAGTTGTTTTGACAGCAACATTTGCTTCAATTAAAGTCTAAAGAGAGAGATAAAGAGTTAACAAATATTAAAAGAAAGAAAACCACGCACATGCCATTTCTTCACAATAGAGCAAAGCTTGTCCCTCGTAAAGGTCATCCCGTGAAAGTTGGTCAAACAAACTTTGCCCTGAACTTCCTCACAAATGAGTCGAAACTTGCGAAAGTCAGCCTCTGTATTGTTCAAATCTCCAAGAGAAACTTCATAGACGCGACCTTTGAGAAAATCGCTTGAAACTTCTAAAAATCAAAAATTAATTAACCAATAGAGAAATTAAATACTTGTTCCAACGGTTTTGTTAACAAGAGTCTTTCCCACATAACGATTTGCAAACATACAAGGAGCTTTAATGTCATACCAATCTTTGCGTGTAAAAGGATCAACAGCCTTCTTTTTAGCTCCTTTTTTGCCCATTTTCTTATTCTTTCCAACAGCCATTTTAAGGAAAAATTGAAGAAATTTGTTTAATTAACTAAAAACTATTCTAAATGAAAACTTTATTAATAGAATAAAAAGAAACCTTTAATTAATTAAAAACGAACACAAAATGAAAAAGAAACGAGAATTTCTTAAAGAAAATGCAAATATACTGTAGAAATCGTTTTAGAAAATTAAAAATTATTAAAATGACAGAATGCCAATAATAAGCTTTTTAATTTTTATTGATTCATTTTTGATTTTTTCGTGAATTTAATGATTTTTTTAACCTTTTAAGCCTTTTTTGTAGTTAGATTATGTTTTTATCCTGTGAACAACATAACAAGTGGATGTATTTTATTTAAAATGTTACATGGAAACGGTGGTTTTTAGATTTTTGATGTTTAACGATTTTTCTTTGCGAGTGACCTTTTTCTTTATGAAACAGATAAACCTATCCTTGATTTATTGGTTAATTAAATTGTTGCATTTTTAGAATTAGTAGAGACTTTTTTTTTACGTATTCTTTTCCTTCTTCTTTTAAACTTTTATTTGTCTCAATTTCAGTTTAATAATGACCAAAAATAATGAAACTTATGAAGATAATAAAGGCACTGATACTTCACCAAAAAAAGCTTTATCTAATACGTCTACAGAACAGCAATCACAACAGACTTTTCGCTACAATCGTGAAGAAATGCTCGCCCTGAGAGACGCAAAATTGAGCAGAAGTAGACCTCCTGAACTTTCAAAGGATTTTGACAGGTTTTTTCTTTAGTGTATGGTAAATATGTATTTTATTATTTTAGTGATAAAGGACTATTTTCGCCTGACAAATGGGTACAATACAAATGGCAGTGTGAAGGGGTTGCTGAACCCCGTAGACGTCGACAAAATATTATACCGGTCTCTGGCTCCAATGCCTACCCAATTGGAGCAAATAATACAAAGCCTTTGAGTTCAATATTAGAATCTACATTTGCCGCTACTAAGAACGATGATTTGTTAGATAATCATCACACTATGTTATCACCACAGAGAAGAGGATTTTCTTCTGGGTGTAAAGCTGCCTCCCCTCCAAAATCTGGTATTTTTATTTTACTTTTATTTTGAGTTTAAGTAGTTTTGTAATTAGTTTTCCCTAACTTTGGATGAGCTAAAATCAGCGTTTAAGCTCGCTGCGCTGTTCTACCTCTTTTGAAATTTTAACCTCAAAAACTGACCTTTCCTATGGATCTTTTCGATCGTTTAACTCCGCTTTTACCCTGGATCGGTTCTTGTTTTTAATCTCATTCAATTAAGCTCAATTAGCTCTTTCGAATGACATATAATTTGTCTAAAATTTTTTACTCTTCTTTTTTATTTTCAGCAGAGAAATCTCATCATCATCAACAACAACAGCAATCTTCGTCATCTTCTTCTGGCCGTTCTCGTTGGCAAATTAAAAATAATGGGACTGACTTTAAACCTGCTTTTGTTTGTTTTTTAATTCTGTAATTATTTAATTGTTTTTCTTTTTTAGCAGAAGAATGCACTCGAAGCAAGTTCTCGTTCAAGCCGTAGTGGCTCTAGTCAAAACAATTCTTCAGGTTGTGGTAAAGATGGAGGGAATTCAACATCTTGGAATAATAGTGGACATAAACATGGAGATAAGGTTTGCGGGTTTTTTGGGTTAAAGTCTACATAATGGCTAATTTTTAGGGTCGCCGTCAAGGCGGCGAAAGGGAGCGCACACGTAGCTCAACCACTGAAAATGATCAAGTCCCAGAATGGGTAGATGCTGGGCCAACTTCTGTGTTTGATGTGATTGAATTGAGAGGGTTTGATGATGAGGATGATGAACAGCAGACAATGGGTGATAAAAGTTGTTTTTTAATCTATTTTTGGGGTGTTAGGGACCTTTTTTATGGAATAAGAAAACTTTTCGAATTAACTGAATTAAAGTCTTTTTTATTTAATGGAGTCAAATTTTGCTTCCTTTAAACGGGTACTTTTAGTCTACCTTACAAAATGGGCTTTGAGCCATCTAAATTCAACTAAATATTAATTCTTTTGGTCTCTATTAAATTAACTTTATTTATTTATTTTAAGAAAGAAAACGCTCTAAAGGAAGAAAAGACTCAATTGGGAATAATATTTTAAAAGCCAGTTCTGAAACCTCTGCAGGTCCAAAATCCTCATCTCGGCAAAAAAGGCAATCTAGTGAGGATCTTAGTTTGAATAAAAATAGCCAGAATAGTGTTCATAATATTTCGCGGCCGTCTTCGAACAAAACACCTCAACAGTCTGAAAGTTTTTATTCTTCTCATTCTCCTGTTAGGGTTATAATGGTATATTTTTTTTTTTTTTTTTAAATTTTGGGTTATTCAATTTTGAGTCATAATTGGTTAAATGACACACCATTCGATTCGTCTTAACGAGATGAGTTGAATGGTACCAAATTTATTGTCCAATAATGCCTATGAACCGAAATATAGATCCCTAAAAATTGAAAAATGATAAGGGGGGAGTAAGCTAATTTTTAATTAATTTTTAAAATTTTTAGGCCTCAGATTTGGAGTCTTCTATCCTTCGCGAACATCAAGAAAAGCTTGAAAAGGAAAAGGCTTTGATGATTTCTGACGATTGCAAAACTGCTTTTGATTTGTTTGCTGCATTGGGCATTCAATCGCATAATAATAGTGCCAAGGATGTTGGTTATTTGGATAAAACAGAATCTGAAAGTAAATTGCCCAACTCTGATGCGGAATTTGCTGCTTGTATTCTTGGCTTGCCTATAGACCAAATTGCTAAAATAATGCCTAATGTTAGGTTTATTTTAATTTTTAAAAAGGGGAATTTTTGGAATTTTTTTGGAGGGGAATTCTCTTTTTAAAACTCTAAAGAACAGCTTCTTGTCCTATGTCGATAACCAAGTCCATTTCTTAAAGTTTTAAATAATCCCAATTTTAATGGGCATACACTGTCAAACTGTTAACAGTTTCAAAGTTGTTCAAATTTTAATATTTAGATGCTTCCATCGGTTAATAATGAGCCTCAACAACAAGAACAGCCAACAACTAGCCGTCTAATTCGTTGGCAAAAGGCTACAATAAATGCTGCTAAATCTGAAAATAATTTAACAAGGATTGGAGATGAGGAATTGAAGATGGGAATGAAAAGGGATTTAATGGCAAATGATGATTCAAGAATGAATAAACAACGTTTGTTTAGATTTTGATACATTTTTTAACTTTTCCTTCCATCTCTTTAGATCTATTGGCAGCCAGAGCAGCTCACAATCAGTTTGTTCCAAATAGTCAACAACCATTTATGTTTAATCCTGCAATTGGAGGTCATTATGCTGGTGGGGGGACTCCATTCCCTGGTGGAGGTCATCATTTTCAACAAAATTTGGGTCCTTCTCATCATGGAAATTTTGCTTTACCTCCATATGCTATGCCTTTTACACCAACTCAACAACAATTTTTTCCTGCATTTGGTTCTTCAACTGGTTTAACTCATCCAAATTATAATCAAAATCGTCAACAGTCACCTTTCAATCCAATGAATAATTCTATGATTATGCCTCCGCCGCTGGCTAATCCACAACAGCAACAGATGTCAGCACATCATCAGAATTTGCTCAACTCTCCTGCTTTTATGCCAACATCGGTATATTTATTTTTATGGGAATATAAAAACCTATGTTCCCTTCACACTACTTAGTGGGCTGGAAGGAACCGTTCCTTTCACACTACTTAGTGGGATGGAAGGAACAGTTCCCTTCACACTACCTTTTAGGCTGGGAGGAACATTCTGTTAACAATTAATTTTTGTAGGTAATGCGACAAATGTCAAAAATGCCTGGCTGTGGTAGTTCTGTTAATAGTGGAGGCGATTCGCCTTCTGGTGCTGGTGTGGGGTCAACATTAAATATTGCTTCTGGGTTAAGTTCAAATCATACTTCTGCTCTTCTTCAAAAAATGTTTGCAGAGCCGGTTGCATTTAATCCTCCAATTGGAGGTCATTATGCTGGTGGAGGGACTCCATTCCCTGGTGGAGGTCATCATTTTCAACAAAATTTGGGTCCTTCTCATCATGGCAATTTTGCTTTACCTCCATATGCTATGCCTTTTACACCAACTCAACAACAATTTTTTCCTGCATTTGGTTCTTCAACTGGTTTAACTCATCCAAATTATAATCAAAATCGTCAACAGTCACCTTTCAATCCAATGAATAATTCTATGAATATGCCTCCGCCACTGGCTAATCCACAACAGCAACAGATGTCAGCACATAATCAAAATTTGCTCAACTCTCCTGCTTTTATGCCAACATCGGTATATTTCTTTTATTATTGGGGAGTACATTGGTAATGTTCCTTTCGCACTACCCTAGAAGGCTGGAAGGAGCCGTTCCTTTCACACTACCTTATGGGCTGGAAGGAACCGTTCCTTTCACACTACTTTATGGGCTGGAAGGAACATTCCATTTAAAATTTTATCCTTGTAGGTAATGCGACAAATGTCAAAAATGCCAGGCTGTGGTAGTTCTGTTAATAGTGGGGGCGATTCCACTTCTGCTGTAGGAACAACAAATACTTCTGCTGTAGGTTTAGGTTCAAATAATACTTCTGTGCTTCTTCAAAAGATGTTTGCAGAGGCTAAAAGGAATGAATCACAACAACAAACGCAATCATCTGGAAGGGCAATTTTGGTATTTTTATTATTAACATTTTATTTAACAAAAAATGTTTCTAAAAGGGACGTGATCAAACTTTGGGAATTGGATTTTTGCCACCAACAGAAGCTCAAGGATCAAACCCATCATAATTGTTTTATTATTATTATTTAATTTTTTTCCTCCTTTAAAATAATTTTATTTAAAATTATATATTTTATATCATTTGCCGAAAAAAAAAAGGTGTCGTTGAAAAAAGAAGAAAATGTGATGATTTTTGTTTTACAGACATTGGGAGAGAGAAAAAAAGTCTCTTCATTTTTTAATAGAATTTCCCTTTATACAAACCTCTTTTATTTAATTTTATCTTTTTTTTTTGTTCACATTCAGAATTAAATAAATATATTCCCCCCGTTATACTATAAAAATAGTAGAATTAATTTAATTTATTTGTTGGGTCAAATGAAGAAAATGAGACATTTTTTTAAATTCAAATTTGGGGTTTGATTTAATAAAAATTAAAATTAATTTTAAAAAACTTTTTTTTTTAATTGTTGTCATCTCCGTTAATACTTTCAATATCAGCATTTAATGTTGAGGGGCTTTGCAATGAGTCCCCAGTATTCCGTCGGGAACGGACGCTTCCAGTGCCACTTATTGAGCGGGCATAGTCAGAAATCTGGAAATTCTGATTTTATTCTGATTTTTGGAAATTCTGATTTTATTCTGATTTTTAAAAATTCTGTTTTTTAATAATTCTTATTAACAAACCTTAACATTCCCTCCACCAGGTACATGTTGTATATTGTCAAGTGATCCAACTTTTGCATTAACATTAACCTTTACCGGTTCATTAAATATCTAAAAATATATTGTATATATTCTAATAATTATTTAAAAATAAACTTTATTCTGTCCTCCACCGGGTATATGTCCAGCATTTATTAAAGACCCAACCTTTGGCTCTGCTTTCCAAACAAGTTTTTCAGTTGGAATCTTGTTTAATTAATTAATTTAATTTTTTGAATTAAAAAGCTCACTCGTTTTTCACTTTTTGGAATTATTACGTCAGACTTTGCATCAACTTTGGGCCTTGCAGTTTCTCGAAAATTAAGCTTCCGTTGTAAAATACGAACATTACCGCCTGAGGCTATGTGATCAGCATTTACTAGAGACCCTACTTTTGAGGCTGCATTGACTTTTAAAGGTTCATGGAAGATTTTAATTTCGCTTGGAGTTGGGGAGTAGTCCGTTATTGAGTTTACTTTGCTTAAAGAAAAGAAATAATGTTGATCTTTTAGTTTTCGATGTATTGGGTATTTGATGTATATTCAGAATATAACCTGTCTTTTAGCCTCGAACTTTAAAAGTCTCGGATAGAACAAACTTTGTGGCAATAGATTAACATTGGACGCATAAACTAACAGGGAAAGCATGGCATTAAATTGGGGCAGAAACGCAATAGAAATTTAAATAAAATCCTTTAGTAATTTTTCACCTTTTTTTCCCCAAAATTCCCAATTTTCAACAAAAATTCAAACCTTTTAACATGCGCATATCGCCTGTTGACAATCCTAGGGGGCATGCTTGGAGCTCTATTAATACCAGAATTATTGCTTTCGCCATTTTGTTTTGTCATTGTTGCACTCCCTTAAATAAAAATTTAATTCAAGTTTTAATTAAAAAATAAAACTTTACCCATTTGATCAACCTCATGTTGATCAAATGGAAAAGGTGATCAAATGGGTATTTTTTAAAATAAAATTAAATTTCTTAAATAAAATTAAACTTTTAATTTTAAAATATTTTCCCACTGTTTTTTAAAGCAATTTAATTTAAATTTAAATAAAAATAAAATTCTTTTTACTATTTCGATTAATATCCCTTCGTTGTTGTGTCATTCCCCCGTTACCATTCTGGCTAGGTTTTGGCTTATTTTGAGTCTGAATTGAAGGATTATTGTTGTTAAAAGCTTGGGAACGTGGAATTGGCTTGGCTGAACAGCTCCGCATTTGAATATTTTTGCTAAAAGAAAAAATTTTTTTTGGCATTTTTTTAATTTTTAAAGGGATTTTTTGACGTTTTTTGAAAGAAAATTCGATAGAAATTCTGAAATTTTTAAAATTCTTTTTTCTATTGATTTAACTTATTTTTTACACTTTTTAAATAAATAAAAATGTGTTCGCGACAATTTTTGCCCTCAATCAAATGTGTCCAAAAATTATATTAAAAAATAGTGGAGTGAGGAATAAGAGAGCAAAAATTGTTAAAAATGAGAAGATTAAAGGAAAAATAAAATAATAAAATTTTATCAACAAAGAGAAAATTAAGAAAAAATGTTGTAGAGACTAAAAATCAGAATAAAAATCAGAATTTCTTTTTTAAAAACCAGAATAAAAATCAGAATTTCTGATTTTTAATGAGAATTTCTGATTTTTAAAATCAGAATAAAAATCAGAAGTTCTGATTTTTAAAATCAGAATAAAAATCAAAATTTCTGAGTAATTAAACCAGAATATTCTGATTTATAAATACCTAGTTATGATTATTAAATAAGCTGAAATATAAGGTAAAATGGAGAGAGTATTAGAGGAAAATATTATTTTAATTCAGCCAATTAAATAGAAGGACAGGTGTATTTAAAAAATTCAAAGGGTTGCGATTAGAAAATTAATTTATTTTTGCTTAAAATTTTCCTTTTTTTTTACACGTATTTTTTTAAATAAAAATAGTAAATCAATAAGAAGAAATATTTTTTTTATTTTCCAGAAAAAGGAAGTGAAAAATGGCGCAGACTATGGACAAAGTCTTTCCTTCCCCTTTAGGCATAAAAGCAGGCAGATAAATTATTTTAGTAAAAAATATGTTTACGCAAATATGGATGGGCATTTTAACTAAAAATATTTTTTATTTTTAATTTTTTTCTGTTCTTTCATACCTACTCATTGAGGCTCAGAGTTCCTAACATTATAACTCACGAACAGATAGGTACTTTTAGGTATTTTTGGTACCATTTGATAGAACAGAAAATGGACTATAAAATAACAGAAAATCAGAATTTTAAGGAAAATAGAAAAAAGTTATGGTCAAAAAACCTTCAGAAAACCCGAATTTTCCTAAAATTAGAAGGTTTTTTGGCCATAACTTTTTTTTCTATTCTTCCAAAAATTCTGATTTTCTGGTATTTTATAGTCCATTTTCTGCTCTATCAAATGGTACCAAAAACTCCTAGAAACACCTAATCATTCCCAAGTTATAAAGGCTGGCGCTCGAGACTCAAATGGGTAGGCTTGGAACACAGAAAAGTAACAACTTTCTAATTAATTAATGTTTAAAAATTAAAAAGGAAAAAATCCTTTTAAAATTGTACTAATTGAATAGCTTAAATGTTTGTACAGAACAGGAGAAAAAAAAATAAAGTGGAAGACAACAACTTGCTTTAGTGCGCAGAAAAAAAGGCTGTGAGAGAGACTGGTAAAAATACATTATTTATTATTGAGGGAGAATTACTTTAAAAGAGGAAATAAAATAATACATAAAATAATATATTTATTGGTAAAAAAAAAGTTGGAGTACTTAAAATTAAAAAAATAAAATAAACGGGTATTTTATGAAAAGGACAGTTCAGCGCGAAAGAATGATAGACCAAGAAAATATTTTTTAATATTACACCCGGCTCTTAAACTATCAATAAAATTATTGTAAATACTCTAATAGACCTTTTGGAATTTTATAATCGACTCCAACCAGTAGCTGTTTAAATTAAGCAGTGAATTACTTGTGTTTAAAAAAGCTTCTTTGATTGACTTTATAATTAAAAATATTTTTAAAAATTTAAAAAGAATGGTATAGATGAGAAAAGAAGGAATTAAACTGCCTAGGGAATTGTCAAAAAAAAAGGATTTTTATTTGGCTTGCAATTTAGCATTTTGTGTCTTTCAAACCAGCAAAATAGCGAAAAGTGTCATTCCTTCCTTTCCTTTTTTTTTCAAATTTTTACACCAAAATGAGCATAAATTTGGATATTTTGGCTAATGAGGAGTTTATAATTTGTTTGTTTTATTTAGGATATTATGAGAATTTTAAAAATTTTCTCAAAAGATAATTGGATAAAAATATTTAAAGGTTCTTTTCTACACAGTGGGGTCACCATATTCCAGCCTTTATAACTCAGGAATGGTTAGGTATTTCTAGGAGTTTTTGGTACCATTTGATAGAGCAGAAAATGGACTATAAAATACCAAGAAATCAGAATTTCTGGAAAAATATAAAAAAAGTTATGGTCAAAAAACCGAATTTACATTAACCAGAAAATGTCTCTCTAACCTTTCTGTTATATTTTTATTTCTCTGCTTAAAAGAGCATTCACTTGAAGTTTTTGATGTTTTTTCTTCACTTTCCCCACTATCTAAAATATCATTAATTGTTCCAATCCTAGGTTTATTAAAAGCCAAAGATGCACGTCTTCTTTGACTTGCCATTCTTATTTCACGGAATCTTTCTTTGTCTGATTGTTCTTCTGGGACGATAAAGGCTGCTAGACCGCTAAAAAGGTTTTTTAAACTTTCCCTTTTCTTTTAAATTACCTAAAAGTCTTTGCAACAGAACCCAAAGAAGTAATGCTTAATCTAGGTAGAGAATGTCTATTTCCTCCATTTGAAGAAAAATTATTAAAAGAATAAGAAGAAGGAAAAGCAGAATAATTGTTGTTAGTAGTTGATGCACGCCTTCGGTTTGGAATTATTGGAAATGGTTGGGGACGGGGACGGGGCATTTCTTTTGTTGTTGTTTGGGTTGACGTTGAAGAGAATGAATAGTTTTGTTGTTGACTGGTCTGAAAGTTAAAAAATATTCACAGACTCTAATGGCATAATTTAAAATTTAAAATTTTTGAGACTCAAATGGTTGGATATTAAAAGACTCAAATAAGGGGTGTACTATTCCAAGAAGGCACCCTCAGTCTGATACTCAAGTGGTAGGGGTTTGAGGCTCAAATGGGCGAGTATATTTTAGACTCAAATTGCAGAAGGGACACAAAAATATTGCTTACCTCTTTACTTCCCTTTAATTCCTCTAATTTTTCTTCTTCTATATTTAACCCTTTAGAAAATTCAAAATATTGAGGAATTGCAGGAGTAACCTTAATAACAGGTGGAGACGAAGTTTGAGGCAATAAAGAATTACTTGGCGTAAATGGAGGTCTAAAAAAGGTAAAAAATTTATTTTAAAAGAAAAGCTTTTGTTTAAATTGAATTTTAAAAATAAATGGAATTATTTTTATTTATTTTTTATTTTTTACGGTTATTTGAGTAGGGGAGAGGTAAATATTAATATATTTAACTATTTTTGTTTTTTTTAGTTTAAAAAGTGTTTTTTTAATTTAATATTGTTTTAAACAGAATATCTAAAAATGTCCAAATTTGTAATAAAACACACATTTAGAACGTAAAACACAAATTGGTAATTTTCTTTTCTGTCGCGCCCACACATTTGAGTCTTAGAGCGCCAGCCTTTATAACTTGGGAACGGCTAGGTACTAGAACATATTTTTGGTACCATTTGATAGAGCAGAAAATTGACTATAAAATATCAGAAAATCAGAATTTTTGGAAGAAAGAAAAGAAAGTTATGGGCAAAAAACCTTCCAATTTTAGGAAAATTCGGGTTTTCTGAAGGTTTTTTGACCATAACTTTTTTTCTATTTCTCCAAAAATTCTGATTTTCTGGTATTTTATACTAAAGATTACCTTGATCTAAAACTCAAAAGAGTGGCTATGGAAAACAAAAAAGAACATTCTTAATCCTTAAAGGGAAATACCTCCAAAAAAAAGGGTAAATTTTAGCAAAAATTGAAAAAATTAACCAAAATTTATTAAAATAAGAAATGTATAAATTTGTGGAATTGAAACAAAAAAATAAAAGTTGAGTGAAAAATAAATGAATTGAAGCGAAAATCTTCTGCTTTTTTAAATTAAAATTATGTAATGGAAAAGGAACAAAATTGTAAGGGTTAAGGCTTTTTCTTTCCTTTTTTGTTTCATTTTGCGTATTACTAAAATTTGGTTAAAACTTGGTTATTTAAATAGTAAATTAAATAAAATACATTTCTTTTAGAGTTTTTCTTGGAATTTTAAATTTAGTTTTTAGTCTTTTTTTTAAGAAAAAGGAAAAAAATTATTATTTTTAAGCACATAAGATTTGAACGTTTATAACTTTGGCCATAATGAACTGCTTAAAATGTTTTTGATATCATTAAATAGAGAATTAAATTCTCTACTGAATAATAAAATGATTATTTAAAAAAGACGAGTATTAAATGAGATATGAGGTAATTAATTGGATCACCCATTTTGCTAGTTTTTTGACTATAACTTTTTTGTCAGACAAAAGAAAATTTTTGTAAAATATTTGATTTTGTAGAGAATTTAATTCTCTATCGAATGATACCAATATTATCCTGAAAGGTTGAGTATGGGCTGAATTATAGAGGCTAGACTCTAATGGGTCAGTGTATACAAAATTAAATTAAATAAACTTGAAAAATTTTAAAAACTTGCCTAAACCTTGCAACTTGTTCTCTTACAGCATTTTGCAACTTATCCATTATTTCAGCTTCTCTATTTAACTTTAAATCATACAAACTTTTATTGCAATCAGAATAGGCTGAATTTTCCTTCTTCTCTTTTTCTCTATTTTGCTTCATATTAATTATTTTATTTTTGAATTAATTTAATAAAAAAAATTTTTTAATGTGTTTGAAATGTTTTAAGCAGTTTTGAGTGTTATCAAGTTTATTTACTATTTAGGCTTCATTTTTATTTTATCGCCTGTTTATTGAGGAAATTAAACCAAAAAAGAGGTTTAATTAAAATAATAAAAAATGACTATAAATAGAGGAATTAAAAATGCCCCATGTGTTGACCAAATTATATATTTACAAGGTTTTATTAAAGGCTTAAAAATCTAAAAAAAGGTTGAAACTCGAAGTTGGAGGAAAATTAAAATTTTATATTAAAAAATGATTTTTGGCCAAACATTTAAATATGTAATTAAAATTAATTTATTTATTCTTTACATAAAAATACAAAAAAATATAAGAAATATATGTATGCATTTTCAATATAAAAAAAAGGTAAAAAACACTAATTTAGTTAATACTAAATTTTATGCACACCCGTGGACTGTTCATTACCAAAATAAGGACAGTTCACCACCAAAATTGGGACAGTTCATCACCAAAATAAGGACAGTTCATCACCAGAATAGGGACAGTTCATCACCAAAATAAGGACAGTTCAGCACCAGAATAGGGACAGTTCATCACCAAGACGTTAGGGTTCCTTTGTAATTCTTTGGTACATAAAATTAAAGCACTATTGTACAATTCAAGGTCAATTGAGAGGTAAATTTAATTTAGTTACAAAGCCCTCTTTGACATTTTTCCCTTAAAGAATTCAGTAATGAACAAGGCTCTAAATTTCTTGGCCAAAATTCTTCTGAAATAATTGTTCCATTAGAATATTCACGAATATTGAGCATTTGTTGTTGATCAGTTGATTCTGTTAGTGTAACCATACTTTGAATACTAAAAGGAAAATTAATTGAAAGAAATTCAAAGAAGGGGTCATTTGAGTATATAACCATTTTGGTTGTAAAATACAGGATAAGGTGTTTGAGCGGACAGTTCGTAGTCAATTATAAAAGGGGACAGTTCAGCGTCTAATTAAAAAGGTGACAGTTCATCACAAAAATGGGACAGTTCATCGCCACCGACTTTAAAAAGTCTCCCCATTAAAGACTAGAACCCCAAATTGCCCTTAAAATTCCTTACTTTGAAACTCCCCCAACATTTCTATAAAACGCATATTCAGCCTTTCCCTCTTTATTAGCCTGTACAGAATAAGAAAGTTGTAAGTCCATAGCAATTCTATGCATTCCACAAAGAAGTAAAGTTTCAGTCAAATAGTCTGTTAAATGCTCTTCTCCTGTTAAATTTTGTGTTGAAGGAGAGGTTCTTTGGTTAACAATTTTGTTGTTGTTGTTGGGCAGATGAGGGGTTGATTGACACGTTGCATTATTCAAAACACTTTTGCCGTTTTTTTCACTTTCTGCTAAAGAATTGTTTGAAGCAAACCCTTCTGTTGTTGATGGGGAAGTTAGGAGAGTAGCAGAGACAAGTCCACTTTTTCTTTTATGCTTCAAAATTGAAAACAATGAGTCTAATAAATTTTAAATTTAATTTTAATTAATTAATTCTTTTATTTTAATTTTTTCTTTTTAATTAATTGATTACATTCTTTCCACTATTTAAAGGCTTATTAGGCTCAGAACAAGTTTGTTTCTTTACTGGCTGTGTTTGAGAAAATAAAACTTGTTGTAAGGACGTTTGAGTATTAAGGGGAGTTAAGCTGTTTAGTGGGGTTTGTTGACTTTGCATGGCTGCCATCCATTCCAAATTGCAAAGCCAAGAAGCTAGGGCAGCAGAAGCTTGTTGTTGTTGAGAATTAAAACAATTAATGTTTTGTTGAACGTTTGGAAAAATGTTATTTTTTGTTGGGGCGAAATGTCCATTTTGTTGTTGGACAGCTTCTGACCCCCCCTAATAGTGCAAACGTATTAATTGATTGTTGCTCTTCTTTTATCCCATTCTGGGCGAGATTGGCAGCTCTTTCGAATTGTTGTAACTGTACCAGGTGGTTCATTATAGCAGCCTTAAAAATGGTTAAAAATAATTTTTTTTATATTCAGAGAAAAGAGAAAATAGTGTAGTAAAAATAAGAGAGAATTTCACTGTCAATTTCCCCTATTTTCTTCTATTTTAAATTAAATAAAATAAAAAATTCAAGTAATTTTATAGGTCTATTAGAGCTTAATTTTTAATAACAAATAAATTACAGTCTCCAATCTCGCAAGCAGATTAGGGTCATTTGCCAAAGCCAAAGTTTGTTGTTGTTCATTTAATCCATTGAAAGGCTCAAAAGGTTGTGTATTATTAAAATGATGAGGAAATTGTTGCAATTCTTGTTTAGCTTCACAAACTTTTTGATTATTAAAAGGAGGTAAAGGGGCTTCTGAACCATGTGCTGGGGACTTTTTGCCTTCTTTATCTTGTTGTTGTTGCTGTTTTTGTAATAAAGAAGCTGTTGAGTATTTAGATAAGGCCTTTGGTGAGTTAAAAGGAAGAGGAGAAGTTTTTTGGATTTTACAGGGTGGAGATGTGGCTGTAGAATGTGATGTAGGTAAAGGGTTAACATGAATACTCTGGTTTGGAAAATGTGGATTAATTTGTAGTTGGTGTGCTTGAGTAGTCTGTTAAATTAAAGCATTAGACTGATTAAAAAGGATTAGAGATATAATTAAAAAAGTGGACGTTATGGTGCCACAGCTTTAAAACCGATATATCGCCCCCGTAAATAACCCAATCAAAGAACAGTTTATTTTAAAGATTTAGATGCTGTTAACCCTTAAACTTTAACCAACCCTTTACCTATTAAATATTGAATACAATCAACACCTCAGGTTGATCCTTGTCCCCTTTAAAGAATAAAAACTAAAGAAAATAACCTCGTCTCTAACTTCATTAATTTCTTCCCCCTCAGTATTTTCCAACTTTAATAGAGTCTGAATAGAAAGAGTAGAACTTCCCCTAAACAATTTTTGTTGTTCTTTTTGAAGCAATGTATTTTCTTCTTGTCTAATTCCTTCAGTTTTGTTTTCTTCCAGTTGCTTTACTTTAATTTCTTCAAAGACCTCCGCCTCATTTTTAATTTGTAAAGTTAATTCATCGTTCTCTTCACCAGACGAACTATTTTCACTCAAATTGCTGCTATTACAACTACTCGAATTTGATTTTTGGCGTTTTGTAATTTTCCCCAAATTTTCAATTTTTGCCTTTTTCTTTTTCTTATTTTTAATTTCTCCTTCTTCTTTGTTGTTTTTGTTTTCTCCTCTCATTCTACGGGTTCTTTTTAATCTAAAAGTTTCTTCACCAACAAGCTCGGAATGGAAGGCTTTCAAATGACCCCACATTGACTTTGTTGAAGAGTCTGACCTTTTCATAAATTTGCCACAATGGTTGCAGTTGACAGAAAGGCCATTAGGTGCCATGTAAAAATGGTTCCAAACTTCAGACATTTTTAAAATTATTTTTAAATTTAAATAGCTTAAATTAAATAAAATTAATTAAAAAAAGTTTGTTTTTGGCGCACAGTAAAGAGATTTATTGAAACGAGAATTTAAAACTTGAAAAATAAAAAATTTGCATAATATGAATTATTTCATTTAAAGTTTAAATATAAACAAAGGGTAATCTAAACAACTGAAGGAGAAGCATTAAAGCAAAAATATAAAAATTAAAATTTAATGCTAAAGAAGACTTTTATTTTTCTAACGGGGAAGGAATAAAAGAACAAAAAAAAGAAAAATTTTATTTTTGGGAAGTGTTTTAAGGAGAAGAAATGAAAGAAAAAAAGAATAAATAGGCGCGGGAAGGAGATGAAGTAAAAAAATAAAAGGAGTAAAGTGTCAAAAGGAGTGTGTGAGCATTTTGGAAGATTGTTGTTGATGGAAGGTTTGCGAGGTGAGTAAAGTGTAGTTGAAAGAAAAGTGGACCTGAAAAAAAGGAAGAAAAGGTCCTCTTTCTTTTTTGACTATTTGCTATATTATAGACATTGTCTAAAGGAGGAAAAATTGTTGGAAATATGGGGGGAATAGAAGGGGGGATATTTTGGTAAAAAAGGAAAAAGGGGAAGAAAATAACAGAAGGAAAAAAAGGCGAACAAATGCGGATGAGGAAAGTAAAAAAAAATAAAAAAGAAAAGGGCATATTTTGGGGGAAATTTTTGGGCTCTCATTTTCTCTTTATTTATTGTTTAGATGGACGACAAAATATAAATAAAAAGGAAAAAAAATTTTTTTTTGGTGGAAGAGGAGTGAAGACGAAAAAGAAGAAGAAAAAAAAACGGGGGCGGAAAAAAGGGAAGAAAAAGGGGGAAGGGAAGGGTAGGGGAAGGGAGAGTGGTGGTTGTAAGGGAAGGGTAAAAAGAAAGGAAGGGTAAAAGGAAAGGAAAAAAATGAAAGAAAAGAAAAGACAAGGGAAAGAACTGCCACACCAGTAGTAGACAAAAAAGAAGAGGAACCAGGGGGTAAAAAGAAAATAAAAAAAGAAGACCATCAGTGTCGAGTTACGAGAAAAAAAGGAAAGAAAAAAATTGAAAAAGGTTGGGGGATATGCGGACAACAAAAAGAAGAAGAAAAAAAGAAAATTGGGGAGAGGATGTGGTTAGTGATGAATGGAAGAAATTTTTTTTTCTTTAATGAGAAGAGTGGTGGTGGTTATTTGCTCAGCCAATGAATAAAATAGAAAAAGGAAGGAAAGAAGGAAATTAAGGGAAAACGACACTTGCGCATTCCCTTCCCTTTCCTTTCTTTTTTAAATTGACAGACTTTATTTTCTTCCCTTTTGTCGTCTCAGATTTTAATTTTTAAATAACGACAACAATGGATAGTTGACAGTTTTGCCCTTTTATCGCATGACCTTTCTTTCTTTTTTTATGTTTTTTTAGACTTTGGAGTCTTAAAAGAAGGCTTTAAAATTGGTTTTTTTAGTTATTTTGAAGCTTTGGAATTTAATTAATTTTTAAGGTATTTTTTAAAGGTGTTCGTTCCTTTCACAATTAAGAAAAGAAATCCTTTTTAAACAACGAGAAACTTTTGTTTTCTGTGTACAGTCAATGAGAAAATGTCAAAAATGAACGCTAGAGACTGAAAATCTTTTTTTCCTTTTTTTTCTTCCTTTTTTGGGTTTTAATTCCCTGCAAAAATGAAAAAATACTTTTTTCATTTCCGCCTTTTATAGTATAAAATTATGTGTTGAGAAACTTTTCTTCTAATTAAATAGTAGTATAAAAGTGTTGAATATTTCCTCCCTTTATATACTCTATTAAATGTTGGATTTTATATTAAGCAAAAAATAAACTTGAAAAGGTTGGAATATATAAAAGGGGAGAATTCAAGTTTTATTTAAAGACAAAGTTTTAATTTTCTTTAGTAATTTCAATGGTTTTTAAAGTTTAAATTGAAGGTCTAATAAAGACCATTTTTACACAAAGAAACTTTTTTTTTTTAATTAATGAATTTAATTATTATTTATTTTAATTAATTAATTTTTTAAATTAATTAAAATCCCCTGTTTTCAGGTAAACTTAATTAAATTAAAATAATATTTAAATTTCAGAGAATCGATCCGCAAAGATTTTTTCGGAACTTGAGGTCAAAAAAGGGTAATTTTGGGAAATTCCGGTTCGTTTCGAAGCAAACTGCTTTCATTAAAAATAGACTATATTTTAAAGGAAAATTTAGGGGTATACAGAGAGGGAATTTTAAAGGTTCAAATTTTATAAAAATTAAAAGAACCGGGCGATAAGATTAAAAAAAAATTTTTTTTTGAAGAGGACGAAATTTTCTAAACTAAAATTTTCACTCTATGAGGAGAGAAATGAGCGGTAAAATAAAAATAAAGGAAAAAGGAAAAAAGAGGGCAAAGAATGTGTAAAGGAAAAAGGGGGTAAAAAGAGAAGAGAGGTAAAGTTGTGTTGAGTGGCGAGAAATAGGCGAGACAAACAGACAAAAAAAAGAAAAGAAAAAGGATGATGAGGGCGGAAAGGGTAAAAACTATAAAAAGGGGGAAATGAATAGGAGAAGAAAAATGCGGATGCTATAAAAGAAAGGAAAGAAATGGGTGACAGCAAAAATAAGGGGGAAAAAAAGGGGGCTGGTTGAATGTAAAAATAAAAAGGGAAAAAAGGAGCCTAGCTAAAATAAAAAAAAATAAAAAAAAAGGAGGAAATGCTCTCCTCTGTTTGGTGGACCGGTCGGAAAAGACCCGGGAAAAAGTAAAGAAATAGGAGGGGAAAACGAACAATTAACGAGCGGAGAAGAAGAATGGCGGAAAGGATGAAAATGAGCGGAGTATAGGCAATGGGTAAGGAATTAGCTTTTTTGGAGGATTTAAAAGGATTGGAAAAAGAGTGGGTGAAGTGTGTTTGAAAATGTGTTTAAATCTCTTACCCAGAAGATCAAAAAGATTAAAAAAAAGGTCATTTTGGGGTATTCCGACAATTAGTAGCTTTTTTAAATAATCGGTTGAACTGGTTAATCATAAAAGCTACTCGACGGAGTTACTTAAAATTAGATATAAAAATATATATTAAGCAAAGTATGCTCAATAATTTAAAAGCAAGTTTATTAAGTTTGAATGTGAAGACTAATTGACGATTTAAATTGCTTTAAGTCCTATGATGAGAAAAAAAATAAAAACAATCAAAATAAATATATTTATTTTCTTCAAATCTTTTCTATTTATTGAGAAGGAAGAATATTAAAAATTCTAAGGAATTTATAAATAAAATAAAATTTTATTACCTGGTCAAATTACATAAAAGTGTACCTTTTTAAGTGTTCAGACTCAAACACACCTTTTTAAATTTAATCCAGACTCAAATGTACCTTTTCATTTTAATCAAACTTTTAAAGTTTTCCTTTAAAAAAATTCCAAAAAAATTAATCATCACAAAAAGAAGGGTTCTTTTTAATCAAAAAGATGTATAACAATGACTATTTAAAGAAAAATTTATTTATTTTGCAAGTAAACATTCTCCGACTTCTAGAAGAGAAAAAGAAATAAATAAATATATTTAATCATCTCCACGATAAACATTAAAAAAAATTCTTCAACAGCAAAAACTGCACAGAATAATTATTTAAATGATAGTTTATATTTAATCGTTTATTTTTTATTTAGATTAACACTTTTTGTCTATATTTTTTATTTTCTGGAAAATGTGTTGCCATATTGAATGTCACAACTGAGTCGCCTAGTGCCAGTCTTTATAACTCTGGAATGGTGGGATGCTTTTAGGCGTTTTTGGTACCATTTGATAGAGCAGAAAATGGACTATAAAATACCAGAAAATCAGAATTTCTGGAAAAATAGAAAAAAAGTTATGATAAGAAAACCTTCAAATTTTAGGAAAATTCGGGTTTTCTGAAGGTTTTTTGGCCATAACTTTTTTTCTATTTTCCTTAAAATTCTGATTTTCTGTTATTTTATAGTCCATTTTCTGCTCTATCAAATGGTACCAAAAACCCCTAGAAATACCTAACCATTCCCAAGTTATAAAGGTTGGCACTCGAAGACTCAAATGTGTGGGTGCGACAGAAAAGAAAATTACTATTATTTTCTTAACATATTTTTATTTAAAAAATTTTTATTTCTTCTCTATTTTTACACAAATAATTAACTAAAATTACAAAAATATTTTTTCAAATATTTTTACATGTTTTCCTTCCAAAAAATCTGATTATTAGCCAACATTTTCTTTCCTTTTTTTCATTCATTTAATCAAAGTAAATTTATATTTATTTTTTGATGGATTAGTATATATATTTATTTATTTTATTTTAATGCTTTAGTTAAGGTCTTTAAAGCAAAAAATTATTTTTTTAAAAATTCCTTTAAAAACACTGATTCCAACCAACAGCTTTTTTAAATTATCAGATCGTTTGATTATTTTTAAAAGCTTCTGGACGTAACGTAATTTTAATTTCCTAAAAGAGAGCCTTTATTTTTTATTTTTGCTTAAAATTAAAAAAAAGATTTATTTTAATAAAATGCCAATATTTGCACTTTTTAACTTCTTTCTTCTTCTTTTTATTCCCCAATATATTTTTCAATTTTTCTTCTCCCAAGACAAAAATTAATCGGTAAAAAGCTGCAGATCTTTTTTTCTTTTCTTCCTTTTTTTGCCTTTTACCCTTTTAAAATGCTTCTTTTCCCCTTTAGAACATTTGCGAGTCTGTCAGTTTCCTTTATTCTGCCAATTGAAAAAATAAAAAAATAGGAAAATTGCTAAGAAAGAAGCAAAATGAGAAGAAAATAATGCAAAAATTTCCAATATAATTTAAAATGTCAATTTGCGGCAAACTAAAAAATTAATTTAATCAAAAATAGCCGTTAGACTAGGAGACCAAAACAAGCAAAAAATAAACAAAAATGGTCTTAAATTTATAAAATTTTGCAGAGATATTAATTAAAGGGTTGTCTAATTTCTCTAAAAATTAAAAAAATTTTGCTTAAATAGAAGAGAAGATATGCATGAAAATATCAAGCCTTGTTAAACGCTGTGACCTAACGGTACTCTTTTGGCCATAACCCGGGCTATACTGAACTTAAAATCCTAAAATTTTGAGATCTGTTAGATAACCCTTTAAGCATTATTTGTACAAAATTTTATAAATTTAGGCCACTCTATTACGGAGTTATAAAAATTCATTTGACGCAGGTCCTTCTCGAAGGGGTATTTTCTCTTCCTTTCTATTAGAATAAAAAAATAAAAAATAAATTTAAATTTCCTCATCTATTGTATTGACCATCACTTTCTTTATTTAAAAAAAAATTTTATTTAAAATACGTTACCGACTTTTCTATTTTTAAGCCCTTAAGAATATAGAATCCCCAAGAGAGAAAGTAGCCACGTCTTTTCCTTACGTTTTTCACTAAAAACAATTTTTTTTCTCCATTTCTGAAAACTCATCTATTTTCCTTATTTTCACCTAAAAAGATTTAAATTAACAAAAAAAATATTTTTTGGTTAAAGGGTAAAAAAATAAAATAAAAAATATATTGATGACATTTTATCCCATTTATTTTCTACGTCAATTCCGGGCAGTAAAAAAAATTTTTTTTTATTGTTTTTATTATTTTATATCATCTTAACTATTAAATTAATCCAGTTTTTATTTTTATATTTTGTTGCATTTTTAGTAATAAAATTAAAAAGAAGACGAATAATTAATGAGAGAATAAACTTGCGGACTTGACATTTTTCAATTTAATAAATGCGGATTTTTGCCTATTTTTATTTTAAATAAATTTTTTGACTTGTTTGAAAGAAAGAAGGGTTTCACTATTAAAGAAAATTTTTGTCCGCAAAATTTTTTTTTGTCCGCAAGTGTTGTCCGCAAATTTTTTTAAAATTTTTTGTCCGCAAGTGATCAGTGTTGTCGTACTACGTTTAATTTATTTTTATTTTTTTATTCAGCTGCTTTGCTCTCGTTTAAAACAAAGAAACCGCGAGTAAAGGAATTTAGTGTTGGTGGTAGTTATTTGACCATTAGTTTATTATTACTGGGTGGGATGAATAAAATAAAAATTTAATAATCAATTCTAGGGCGAAAAAGGGTCAATTGCTGACAGATAGATAAATAAAATATTTAATAATATTTTTATTGGTTTTTTAATTTTTTAATATTTTTTTTAATTTTTAAATGAATAAAATTGAAATTTAGTGAGATTACCTTGTCCTACCTTTTCTTATGTATTTTTCTCTGCGATTAACTTAAAATTCTATAATTTTGGGTTTTATTGGCCAACACTTTAGGGAATTTATAGACAAAATTTTAACTGTCGATTTTGCCCTCAGGCAATCTTATGAATTTTTAACTTTTAAATTACTTAATTTTTAATTAATTAATTTTTTAAAATTTTTAATGGATTAAATTAATTAAAATTTTGACTGGCCCAATTTTGCCCAATTCTAGGGAATTTTATAGTTCCTAAATCTGTCCTTTAATTAAATTATAAACTAATTTTTGGACTATAAAACACCAGCAATAGCAACCACTTAAACTTTTCCCTTGTTGATCTTTTGGAAAAAAATAAATTTTTAAAACATTTAAAATAAATAAAATTCTCTCTCTCCCTCACACTTGTCAACATCCGGAAAACATTTTAAAAATAAATTTTTTTACCATTTGATTCCAATTCAATGTCAATGATGTTATGACCAACCGATTATATTCCCCCGTCTCTGTCCATCCACCAACTTTTTAATGTTGAATAAATCGATTTTAATGTGTAAAATAAAAAAAGAATTTTTTAAAAATTAAATAACATTTGTTTAAATATTTTAAAATATTTATTTTAATTCTTTTTAATTTTTAAAAATATTTATTTTAATTTAAAAGGAGAGAAGGGGGAAAAGGTTGGTTATTTTTTAAATTAATTTTGCTTCATTTTTTTTAAATTAATTTTTTTAAATTTTAATTAATTAAATTTGAATTAATTTTCCCCTTCAATTTTTAGTCAAAAAACAAATAAATTTAAAAAATGGAAAAAAAGACCCACCCATTTTCAACTAGAAGACATTCTCTATTAATGCCAAAAGACGAACAATTAGAGCACCGTTACGGCCCAAAAAATTCAAGTTTTGGGTTTTTTGCATCTTCTTCTTCTTCCTCTACTTCTTTTGGTTCAAATTGTAATGAAAAAATAATTAATTTAAAAAATAAAGGACAACAAAATGGCAACGAAAGAGGACCTTTAAATATTCTTAGACGATCTATTAGACAAATTAATCCATTTAAAAATAATTTATTTCGACTCCCTGCAACTCCAAGGCTTAGCAGATCTAAAAAAGGTTTGGAAAAAAATTAAATTTTTTTCATTTTTTTTTATTAGAAAATAAAAAAAGAACACTTTTTTCAGTTAAAAATGTTTAAAATTTAGCCTAGTTATATTACTTGGCTTACAAAAATAAAATAACCTTTTTTCTAATTCCTCCTAACGTGAGAGAAATTCCCCTCTTTTATATTTAAACTTTAATGAAATAATTTATATTATTCAAGTTGTATTTTTCTAAGTTGAATATTCTGGTAAAATAATAGTTTTTCTTAGCTTATGATAATAAGATTTTAGTTTAAATGTGATTTTTCAGAATTTCTGATTTTCCCTAATTTTTTTAAAATTCTGATTTTTCAGAATTTCTGATTTTCCCTAATTTTAATATAATTTAATTTTTAGTTTTGGGTAGAGGAGAAGATTTTACAAATTGGAATTTTGAAAGACCACCAAATAAACAAAATAATTTATTTGAAAATATAAATATTTGGGAATCAAAAAATCAAGATAAAGCCATCGTAAGTATTTTTATTTATTTAATAGATTCTTTCCTAATTTTTAATTAAAAAATTAAATTAATTAAATTAAATATTAAAAAACCCATCGCATGCGCTTACTCCCCCCTTTGGATTTTCAAAGTTTCAAGCCCTGTATCTCGGCTCAAAAGCATTTAAATACCCTTAGAGTGGTACCATTCGACTCAGTTCGAAGTGCTCTTTCCAATGAGCTATAAATCATTTATTTAATTTTAGTTAAGAAAAGTTTCAATTTGTTCGGGTGACGCAGACTCTAACGCACCCTAAAAATTTAAATTTCATAAAAATAAAAAATAAATTAAAGGAAAATCAATATTCTCAATTAACCCTTAATAACAACGAAAATAATGATTTAAATGAATTTTTAAATTTAATGGAAAAAATAAAAAATAAAAAAGAAATAAGCAGAGGAAGCTGTCGAGTATTACCGTCAACTACTAACTCAACAAATTTAAACGAAAAAAATTTTGAAAAATTTTTGGAAGAAAATTTGAATGAAAAACGAAGAGGGGAGACTGTTGGAGTGTTAAATAATAAATTTGCTGAATTTTATAATGAAAGCCTTTTACAGAATTTAACCGAAAAGAGTCTTAGGGTGAAGAGTAGACCTTCTATTCCGTCCTTTGTAAGTTTAATTTTTAATTTAAAAAATTTTATTTTTTTATTTTTTAATTTAAAACTGTTTATTTAGTTACTAAAATAATTAAAAATAATAAAATTAATTTTAACCGATTATTTAAAAATTAATTAATTAATTAAAACAGGAGCTTTAATGTAATTTAAATTAATTAATTAATTAAAAGAAAAATAAAAATTTTTTAGAATAATGCAGAAATGCCTGTCACATCTACTATTAATAAAAATAAAGTTAACAATTTAATGAATTTAAATAATTGTTATAATATGTTGCCTAGTACGCGTTATGCCCCAGATGGGGAAGTATATGCTGCTTGGTTAATTTAATTAATTTATTTAAATTAATTAAATAAATATTTAAAAATAGCTGGAATAAAAAACAACCCATCTCTTCACATCTTTTACCTCCAATTAATCAAATAACCCATAAATGTCCTAGACCTCACAATCTTCTGTTACCTCAACAATTGGTTGAAGAAGAAAGTGAACAGAAAACAATAAAGTCGCCTAGTCATTCTGCAATAACACTATTAAATATTAATGGGTTTAATAATACAATAAAACAGAAGGAAACTTTAATTGAAACTGAAAGAAAAACACAGGTAAATTATTGTTTTTGTGTTTTCAGAATAATTTGCTTTCCGGAAAAACTTGTTTTTCTCAAGTTTTAAGAAAAACAAGTTTTTGTCAGAAAAACAAGTTTTATTAAGCTTTCAGAAAGACAAATGTATTTTCCGGAAAAACAAGTTTTTGTCAAGTTTTAGGAAAAACATCTTTTATAAAGTTTCCGGAATGTGTTTTTCAGAAATAAAATTATGATAATTAAAAAAATCAGAATTATTTTTTTGTGTTTTTACATAAATAAAAATACAACTTTTTCAGAATATTCCCCAACCTTCTACCAACATTCGTTTCCCTCGAACACAACTTTTGCAGCGTCGCCGTTCAGCTGCCGCCAGTTCCCCTTCAGAAAATCCTCCTACCTTTGAAAAGCAACATCAAAGGCCCCAAAGGTCCAGAAGTAATAGAGAAAAGAGTGTAGAAGGGGAAAATGAAAAAACTGAAAAATATAAGCAATGGAACGGAAATTATTATGGACGTGAGGTTATAAAATTAATGGAAAAACACCTAAAACGACAAAATGAAAGAGAAAATAAATTAAAAAATAAAATTAAAAATTCACCTAAAAAAGAAGAAGAAAATAAAATTAAAGAAGAAGAAGAAATTAAATTTAAAAAGCCTTCAATTATTTTTCCTTTTGAAGAAGAAATATTTTTTAATTCATTAAATAATGAAAAAGGAAAAATAAATAATAATTTTATTGAAAGAAAATGGATTTATGATAAATTAAAGAATTATGTATTGGAAAAGGAAACAAAAATTATTTTATTGGTGGGAGAGTCGGGAACAGGAAAAAGTTCAATTCTTCGATGTTTGGTTGAAAATTCATTCTTTGGGAAACAAAAGAAACTTAAAAATAAAAACACAGAAAACACAGCAACAATTAATTCTTCTCCCCAACAACAACAACAAACACAACAAAATCAGAATAATACAGTCGATTCCGGAATTGTTGTTTCAGAAGTTTATTCTCCTTTGGGGTCACAAACATCTATAGATGACGAACATTTTGAAATAAACACAAATTTGGCTTTCAATAATTCTGATTGTTCTTTTTATTTTTTAAGTCAACAAGTCTGTGCTTCTCATTTTTGTCATATTCACGATGCTAAAAGCTGTTCAATTCCGGAGTTTATTTGTTCGTTGTGTGCACAGCTTTGTGCCTGTCCTTTGTTGAAATATAGCTATGGAAAAATGGTAAACATTAAACTTGTGTTTTCCCTTGTTTTTGTGTGTTTTTCTAAGTTCTGATTTTGTTGTTATTATTAAACTTGTTTTCCCTTGTTTTTGTGTGTTTTTTCTAAGTTCTGATTTGTTGTTAATATTAAACTTGTTTTCTTTATGTTTTTATGTTTTTTCTAAGTTCTGATTTTGTTTTAAATATTAAACTTGTGTTTTCCCTTGTTTTTGTATGTTTTTTCTAAGTTCTGATCCTTTTGTATTTTTATATAAATTATTACTCTTTCAATTTATTTTAAAGATCTGTTCAAATTCAACACTCTATCAACTTGCAACTGATCAGAACTTTGCCCTTGAACTTAAACCTTTAGATTTATTACGTCAATTAATTATACATCCATTATGTTTAATTTACAAAAATAATAATGAGAAAATAAAAGAAATAAAAAATAGAATTAATTACAATTATTCTTCTTCTTCTATAAGCCTTGGAAGTTGCGATAGCAATTATGGTAAAAATTAAATTCTAAAAATTAATTATTTAATTAAAAGTTAGTACACCTGTTCATCCTCTAGAGCAACAAAAAAAGGAAGAAAAAGAAGAAAAATTACCAGAATTAATTTTAATAATAATAGATGCTTTAGATGAAGCAAAGTTTCATCAAAATGAAGGAAATGAATCATTAAGTAATTTATTAATTAATTCAATAAATGAATGGCCTAAACAATTGAAGTTTGTTTGTTCAACCTCAACTAATTTAAATTCAAAGCAAAATGAATGTTTAAATGTTTTAGAAATTAATTTAAATCCAAACATGTTGCAAAACAATATCAGAATTATTCAATTAAACGAACATGTTTGTTTTGATGATTGTGTTTTTCTGATTGAGAAAATAGTAAAAACAAACCCGTTGGTGTGTTTGTGTTTTTTAAAGTTTATATTCTGATGTTTTAGTTGGAAAAGAAATTAACTAGTCAATTTCGTCGTCTCAGCTTTTTTTCTTCTGTTGTTGAGAATAATTCAACAACAACAACAGATTTATTTCAAAAACAACAAAAATCAGAAATTGAAAACAACAACTGTTTATTTAATAAATTTGCTTCTAGTTTGGTTAAACGTGTTCATTCAAACTTTTTTTCTATTTTATTGGTCCTTGACCTTTTAGCTGAGGGTCTGTTGTTGTCTTTTGCTAGTCTTCCTCAAAACTCAACTCTTTCACAAATTTATTCAATTTATTTTCAACATAAATTTCCGTTTGTTTTTAATGTATGTTCAATAAATTGATAATTTTCAGATCACCAAATAATTTTAATTCTTTAATATCTCCTATTCTAAGTATTTTAATTGCCTCGTTAGAACCTCTAACAATTGATCAACTTGTTAATATTCTCAATATTTCCTCTGATTTATTTAATAATGAAGAATCTTTAAATGAAAGAGTTTCTACTTTATGGCCTTTAGTTGGTTACAATCCTTTAAATAAAAAGGTTGTTCCAATGCATTCTTCGCTTAGAGATTGGTTATTAGGTGATGGAAGCAAAACAGAATTTTCTATTGATATTAGGTAAGTTTGTAACAAATATTCTGATTTTTGTATTTTTGTTGTTTTGACGAAATTCTGACTTTTGTATTTTCTTAATGTTTTGATAAAATTCTGATTTTTTTGTATTTTTTGATGTTGAGATGAAATTCTGATTTTTGTAGTATTTTTTGATGTTTTGATAAAGTTTAATTTTTGTATTTTTGTTGTTTTAATAAGTTTTATTTTTGTATTTTTTGATGTTGAGATGAAATTCTGATTTTTGTATTTTTCTCCTTTTATTAATTCTTCTATTTATAATTTAGAAAGGGTCACATTCTCATCGCACTTTGGACAATTATGAAATATCGTAAAAATTCAGAACATTTACCTTCACCAAAACAATTGTTTGAATTGTCCCATCATTTATTAAAAGCAAACCCACACAAATACGGACAATCTGATTTAATTAATTCAAAAATTGGAATTAAAATGTCTTGGGGGAAAAATGCACAAATTAAATGGTTAAAGATGGCTACAGAAAAAGAAGAGGAAAATAAAGAAAAATGTTCAAAATTATTAGAGAATGCTTTGATTTACAAGAAAAATATTTTTTACACAAATAAAAAAGTAAAAAAAATTTAATTAAATTAAAAAGTTAAAAAAAAATTAATTTTCAGATTTCTAAGCTTCTTTTAATTGCTGGTGCAAATGCAAATGTTCCCCTTCTATTTTCTAATGGGGAGAAAAAACCTCTTTTATGTGCATTTATCCTTTCAGAAAATACAGAAATGGTTAAAATTAAATAAATTTAAAAATTAAAAAAATTTTTCTTTTAATTTAAGATAAAAATTTTATTAAAATTCGGGGCTGATGTAAATAGCGGAAATCCAACACCTTTATTCTCTGCATTAAAACAACAAAATAAAGAAATAATTAAATTGTTGTGTAATTCTGGTGCTGATCCTTTTAATGGGGAACAATCGGCGCTTCTTTATTGTGTTGAAAATAATTATCCTTGTGAAATTATTTCAATGTTAATTAATTCTTTTGAGGTAGAGGAGGGTATGTATTATTTAATTTTTAAAAGTTCTGATTTTTTTCAGAACATATTGACTCACAAAATTTAATTAAAAACTTCCTTCCATTCTCTTCTTCTTCGTCTTCTTTTTCTTTTGATTGTTTGGATGATTATAAATTTATTAAACCTATTACAAACTGTTGTACTTTAAATAAACATTCTGTAATAAACAAAACATTCCAACTTGCATCAAAACTTGGTTATGCTCAAATATGTTCTCTTTTAATTGATTTTTGTAATAAGAATAATAAACTTGTTTTAGACATGGCTAGGTATTTTTTAATGTTTATTTATTAATTCAAGTTTGTAAACTTGAAAAATGTTTATTAATTCAAGTTTTATTTTTTCAGAGCATTATCAACTGCTTGTATAAATTCTCATTCAGATTTAATTCAATTATTTCTTTCCAAAGACATTAAACCTTATCAGAATGGACATGAATCATGGAAGGGACGTTTACCCTTAAATTTAGCTATTGAGAATGGGAGTTTAGATTTAATTGTAAAACTATTAAATAACCAAAAAGAAGAAGAAGTAATTAATTCAATTAATACAAAGGAAGGTATTGAAGGGTTTACTCCCCTTATAACTGCTGCAAAGTATGGACATATTGGTTTAGTTGATTTGCTTGTTAATAGAGGTAGGGGAAAAATTAATTTATTTGTTTAATTAAATTAAAGGTGCTGAACTGGACAAAACTGACAACCAAGGCCGTACCCCAATTTTCTTTGCTATAGAAGAGGGTCATTTTTCCACAGCCTGTATTTTATTAGAAAAAGGTTGTAATCCTTGCATAAACGATTTTAATGGAAATTCATTGTTACATTTGTTGGGAAAAAGGCCAAATCGGGGATTAACTGGACAGTTATTGGAAATGGGTATTTCTTTAGAAGGAAAGAATGCAACTGGACTTAGACCTATTGAAGTAAAAAAATTCTTTTTTTTAATTTTTGAAAATTTAATTAAATTAATCAAATTAATAAAAGAAAAATTAAAAATATTATCTTATTATATTAAGTGAAAAAAGAAACAAACTTTTAATTGTAAAATTTAAGCAACCAGAAAATAAACTTGGAATTAAGTTTAAATAGAAATAAACTCTTAAGTTTGCACTTTTAAAGTTAAAATCAACTAAACTTGAATTAAAAGTAATGGCTTAAAACTTTGTTTTATTTATTTTTATAAACATAAACTTAAGTTTGAATTTACAAACTTGAAAAAATAAATGTTTACACCATTGAATACATTTCAAGTTTTAAGTTTGTGTTTTAATGCATTTCAAGTTTTAAGTTTGCGATTTTTTAAAGTTTACTCTACTGAATGCATTTCAAGTTTTAAGCTTGTGCTTCAAGTTTTAAAGTTTACGCAAACTTAAAACTTAACAGAAAATAATAAAAACTTAAATTTAAGCTTAAACTTAATATTTTTTAAGGTAGCAATACAAAATGCTCAACTTCAATCAATAGATATATTTTTACGTCGTGGCGCTAGACTTCGTTCCCTTACCTGGCAAATAGCCTTTGAAACACATCCTCCCCTTATTTTAATGCTTTTAAGAAAATTATTAGAAGATGCTCAATTTTTAATAAGGAAAAGGAGAAATATTGAAGCAGAGCATAGATTTATTTATGCCTTGCAAAAATACATGGAAATTGAAAATTATGGAGAATCAATTAAATTAGAAGAAGAAGAAAAAAATAATAAATATTTAAAAAATGAAGAAGAAGAAGAAGACAATTTTATTAAAGAAAAAGAATTTGAGTTTTTTATTATTAAACGACATGTAAAAAGGTTTAAGGTAAAAAGGAACTAATTTTAATTAAAATTGGTCTTTTTTATTTAATTAATTAATTAAATTAATCAAAAAAATCAATTTAAAAATAGATTCATACTCTTCATTCAATGGCTATATTAAAAAGAAAATCTAATCGAATTGGAGATGCATTGAATTTATTAACCGAGGCAATTGAATTAATTAATGAAAAGGGTAAAATTAATTTTTTAAATTTTTTAAAAATATTATAAAAGAAATTTCAACTTCTTTTACTTCTTCTTCTTTGTCTTCATCTTCTGAGGATAATGAAGACGATAATTTATTTAATGGTAAATTAACACGTCAACAACAAAGACTTTTTGAACTTTATTTGCTTAGGGCAAAATGCCATTTTGATGCAAGGTTAGAAATGTTTTTTATGCTCTATAGATTACTACTCATTCGTTATACATTCCTAATTAAACCTGGACATGTTCCCTCCAGCCTTCTCACATGTTCCCTCCAGCCTTCTCACATGTTCCCTCCAGTCTTCTCACATGTTCCCTCCAGTCTTCTCACATGTTCCCTCCAGTCTTCTCACATGTTCCCTCCAGCCTTCTCACATGTTCCCTCCAGCCTTCTCACATGTTCCCTCCAGTCTTCTCACATGTTCCCTCCAGCCTTCTCACATGTTCCCTCCAGCCTTCTCACATGTTCCCTCCAGTCTTCTCACATGTTCCCTCCAGCCTTCTCACATGTTCCCTCAAGCCTTCTCACATGTTCCCTCCAGCCTTCTCACATGTTCCCTCCAGCCTTCTCACATGTTCCCTCCAGCCTTCTCACATGTTCCCTCCAGCCTTCTCACATGTTCCCTCCAGTCTTCTCACATGTTCCCTCCAGCCTTCTCACATGTTCCCTCCAGCCTTCTCACATGTTCCCTCCAGCCTTCTCACATGTTCCCTCCAGCCTTCTCTTTTAATTAAATTAGGAAAATTCAAAAGAATTTTAATAAATTCAAATAGCTTTAAATTTTCTTTTTAAGTTATCAAAAAATAAAATTTTAAAATTTAAAGGAACATGGCTAATGCCCGATTAGATGCACATTTGGCTACAAGTTTGCGCCCTGACGATCAAGAAGCTAAAAGCCTAGCATCAATTCTAAATATAAATTAAATTAAAAAGAAATTAATTTTATTCAATTGATCTCAAAATACTCAAAAATTAATTAAATTTATTTTTAGAGAAAATTAATTAATTTATTTAAAATTTAATTTTTTAAATAAATTAAAATAAAATATGACAAAGGTCATTTTGTCTTGTTTTGCGCACTTAAGTGTATGACATGCACTCTCTCTTGTTTATTTATATTTTATAGTTAAGTTGGTTGCACTTTTGTTTTTCTCTTCTTTCTCTCTTTTCTCTCTTTATTTTTTAAAAAAAGGTTTTCCCTTTTATACGCCGACAAGTTTGTCTTTAAAAGAGTGTTCTTTATTTATTTAAAGTTTATTTAAATTATTATTTATTTTTTTAATGCCTTTAAAAATTCCCCTTTTATTTTTTTTATTTTTTAATTTAATTAAAACATTAATTTCAACCAATGAATTTAATATATGGCCAATAATTGAAGAAATGGTTGATTATGATACTTTTGATTGTTATACTCAAATTCCTATGGAAGATATTCCTAGCAGTTCTTACAGCAATTACTATGAGGCTTCTTCTTCCTCTGACCCTTTTGATTTTTCCCAAAATGAAAAAATTAATTGGAGTGATTTTTTTGTTAAAATTGGGGTAAATTATTTTTAATTAATTTTTATTTAAATATTATTTCTATTTTATATTCAAGTTTTAATCTTTTTTTAAAGTTTAATTAATTGTAAGAGTTAAAGTCTACACAGTTGAGTGCGCGACCAACTGAGTTCTGACAGTTATAACTTTGGAACGAGTAAATACTTTTAGGTGTTTTTTGTACCATTTAATAGAGCAGAAAATGGACTATAAAATACCAGAAAATCAGAATTTTTAGTAAAATAGGAAAAAAGTTATGGTCAAAAAACCTTCAAATTTTAGGAAAATTAGGGGTTTCTGAAGGTTTTTTGCCTACAACTTTTCTTCTATGTTTCCAAAAATTCTGATTTTCTGGTATTTTATAGTCCATTTTCTGCTCTATCAAATGGTACCAAAAATGTTTCCTAATTATTAAAATTTTCGGCACTCAGTTCTCCCTACCAACATAACCCCTAAACCTTTAAAATATCCTTTTTAATTAATTTAATTATTTAAAAACAGACATTACAAAGCAGATTAGATAAATATGTTAACCATAATAATCAGCTTGATTTATTAATTCAATCTATGGAAATTTTAAAAAAAGAATTGGGAGAAACAATACAAAATAAAATTAACCTCTCACACTTTATAATTCTGACAAACACGTAAATTTAAAATTAAAATTATTTTTTTAATAAAAAAATGTTTTTTAAAGATTTCTAAAAGAAAATCAGGAAATGCTTGATTATTTGTCCGTAAGTGAAAATATTAATTTAAGGACATTTCGACTGAGACAAAATGTCCAAAACTTATTTAAAAGAATAAAAGCTGAAATTTTAACTGATGGAATTATTAAACATTTTAGACAGATAAAGAATTGTTTTTCGATTAATAATTCAACTTTTGAGGAATTAATTAATGAATTAATTAATAAGAAATTATATAATGAATTAAATGCGGAGGAGGAAGAAGAGATTGAGGCAAGCATTAAACACTTTAAAAATAAATAGACAGCGCAAAACACACGCCAAACTAAAATACATTAAATATGTATTTGTGTTTTAAAAATATTTAAAGTTTTGTTAAATATTCCAAACATTTTTATAAAGCATGTTTTGGTAATGTGAAACACAAAACATAGTAATCGAATTGTTCAAACTTAAGGAAACACAAACAAGTTTTAAGCATTTTTGTGTTTTCTCCTAAACATTTCTTATTATTTATAAAACACAAACAAGTTTTAAGCATTTTTGTGTTTTCTCCTAAACATTTCTTATTATTTATAAAACACAAACAAGTTTTATATAATTCTAAACATTCCTATTTAATAAAAACACAAACATGTTCAAATGTTTGTTAAAGTTTCATTAATTATGAAGCCTAATAGTATTAAAGTTAAATGTTTGGTAGAGGACTCAAAACGCCCAATAACCAAAATAACCAATTAAATTCAATAAAAAAATTTCAGAATACCTACAAATATTTACGTGAATATTACCTCATAAATAAAGCAGCTGTATTAATTTATCGTCTTCTTTCAAAAGAAATAATGCGTCCAAAATACATAAATGACATGGAGCTTTATAGGGGAATATTTTACAAGCCAAAAAGAAATTTTTGTTTCAAAATTTTGTGTGGAAATGAAACTTCAATTCCTTATGATGAAGATGCTAATATTTATTTAAAAATTTATTTAATTACTGAATATTTTATTAAAAATAATTTAATTAGTTTGGATGGGGAAATGAAAGAAATTATTGAATTTATAGAGAGAAAGCAAGCACTCCCTCTTACTTGGGTAATTATTTAATTTTTATTTTTTAATAAGGGAAGGAAAGTTTTGTCTTTATTTTTTAATGGTGTAAAATACTCAAAAGGTCATTTTTGAAAATTGGACATTTTGTCCATTTTTCATAATTGGACACTTTGTCCATATTAAAAATTTAACATTTTGTCTTTTTTCATAATTGGACATTTTGTGTCAAATAATACATAAAAATAAATTAAAGATAAATGCCGTCACATATCAAGCCAAATCAAACATTTACCAACTTCCCAAAATACTCAAATGGTCAAAAAATATAAATTTAACAATTTCCAAATTATTAGTTGGATATACACGCTTTGCTAAATTTTATAAATTAAACTCAGTTTATGGAGAATTAATTAATAGTAAAAAAAATAAAAAATTTAAATTAATTGAAAATATAAAAAAATTAATTTTTGAATGGAATAATTCATTACCTTATGATTTTAATGAATTAATTATTTTTAATGATGAGGAGGAGGAGGAGGACTAGGAAGAATAGAGTAACAATAATGTAAAAATTATTTTAAATTAATAATTAAATATTATTTAATAAATTTTTTTGTAAAGACATTTGGTCACTAAAACATTTGGTCAGTAGGACATTTGGTCACTAAGACATTTGGTCATTAAGACATTTGGTCAACAATGATATCTCCTTAAAAATAATTTTCCGAATTTTTGATTTGAAGTTAAATTCAGAAACCCCTATACAAAAACCTTTATTTTTAACTTATTATATATGTACATATTGTAAGTAGCTTTCAATTTTAAATGATTTTATTAAAATAATTTAAAAAATAAATATAAAAATAAATTAAATTGCTAAAAAAATATTTTAAAATTAAATTACTTCAAAAATAAAATATTCACATGAATAAAATAAACTTGGAATTAAGTAAATTTAAATAAAAAAAACTAAAGATTATACTAAAAAATTTTTTAAATAAATAAAAATAAATAAAACGTGTCAAATCTATTTTGCGTTGACAACGAGAACTCATGAAACTTTTAATTTATTTTTACTCTCTAAATAAAATTAAAAAAAAAATTTTTTTTTAATTCAAAAAAAGAAATAATAAAAATGCACATAGTATATAAAATTATTTTTAAAAAATTATAACATTTGTATAAACATTTAAATTCAGCAAGGGGGGATGGTTACCACAAGTGAATACTTAAGTAAGGTGGGAATTAACATAAAAATTATTTTTTTATTTATAAATTCCTTTCTGAAAATAAATTTAAATTTTTCTAGAAACATTTATTTGTATTTTCGAAAATTATTTTTTTAATAAAAAAATTTTTTTATTAAGAAAAAATTAAAAAAGAAAGAGGGGGATAGGTTTGTGTGTAACGACCTAGGTTGCTTGTGAGCCCCATAACTCTGAGCAATCTTTGCTTTTTAAAATAAACTTGGTTTTATTAAATAGAGAATTAAACAGGCTATAAAATAAACTAAAATACAAAAATATTGAAAAACATAAAAATAAGTTATGGGCAAAAAACTGACAATAATACCTTAAACACCACATAACTAGGTTTACGCAAACTTTAATAACTTTGCTTAAACTTAACTATTTTAAATAAACTTAGTCTCATTAAATAGAGAATTAAACAGGCTATAAAATGGATTAAAAAATAAATTTATTTAAAAAATAATAAAATTGTTATAATCGAAAAACCCCAAAAAACTACTAATTTTAATGATAAACGCCTAATTTTTGGCCATAAAATTAACCCAAAATGTTTAACAATTAAGAAAAAAAAGTTAAAAAGAACGCACACATCTTTTTAATACACATGCGTAAAATTTTTTTAAAATTATTACTTTTATTTTTTTCCCTTTCTCCTTTTATTTATGATTTGTTTGTCTACCGATTTATTTATTTTTAGTCAAAAAAGTTTTTTTTTTTAAAGTTTATTTATTTTTTAAATTCTTTTCTTTTCTATAATTATTTTAAAATTCTCTTTTCTTTTAATTCTAAAGTATTTTGTTTACTAAGGAATTAAAAATGATTTTTGTTCAAACAACTATTGTAAGGAGCTCAGCTGATTTTTTAACCGAAAGAAAAAAATACTTCCTAGAAGTTTTAATTTTTATTAAATAGAAAATTGAATTTTTTTATTAGTAATTTTTGATTTAGATATTTTGGGTTAATTTTATGGCCAAAAATTAGGCGTTTATCATTAAAATTAGTAGTTTTTTGGGGTTTTTCGATTATAACAATTTTATTATTTTTTAAATAAATTTATTTTTTAATCCATTTTATAGCCTGTTTAATTCTCTATTTAATGAGACTAAGTTTATTTAAAATAGTTAAGTTTAAGCAAAGTTATTAAAGTTTGCGTAAACCTAGTTATGTGGTGTTTAAGGTATTATTGTCAGTTTTTTGCCCATAACTTATTTTTATATTTTTCAATATTTTTGTGTTTTAGTTCATTTTATAGCCTGTTTAATTCTCTATTTAATAATACCAAGTTTATTTTAAAAAGCAAAGTTTAAGCAGAGTTATGGGGAGCAACTTAGGTCGTCACACACAAACCTATCCCCCTCTTTCTTTTTTAATTTTTTATTTTTGGAAAAATTTTTTTATTTTTTATTTTTATTTATAAAATTTCCCCAATATTTTTCTATAATATTCAATAAAAAAAACAAAAATAATTTTTATTAAGGTTATAATAATCACAAAGTTGTCTATTAAGTCTTGTTATACTTTTTGTTCGCCAATTAAAAATAAAATAAAAATTCCTTTTCTTATCAATTTATTCAAAAATCATTCTTTTGTGTTTTTTTATTGAATATAATAATTTTTTTTCATTTTTAAAATTTTATTTTATTTGTTAAAGCAAATATTTGTGCATATAACATTTTAATGTTATCTGCTCTAATCAGAATCTTTTTTATAAATAAATTCCAATTCTACCAATAATCAGAATTTTGCTTTTTAATGCTCAAGTTGAATAAAAATTAAACCAACCTTTTTTTAATTTTTATGAGGCCTTAAACATTAATTAAGCGCTAGGCGCCATTTCGGCGCCAACTTTATTTTTCCTTTTCCAGGTTTTACTTTTCTGACTAAAAAAAGTTTATTTAAAAATTATTTACTAGAAAATAATATTTAATTAAATTATTTTTTATTTTAGCAATAATTAATTAATTTATTTAAATTAATTTACCTAAATTAATGTTAAAATTTGGAAAATATGGAAAATCCTTAAATTCCAATTTTTTCACGTTTTTCTTTATTTTTATTTTTTTCCATTTTTCCAACTCTTTTAAAAATAATTTTGAACGAAAACGGAGAGATACTGATGATCATGAAAATATTAAATGTGATTTTGAATTATTAAATGTTAATGAAAATGAACTAGTTAATGTCTGCAATATTCATAATTCTCCTGAAAATTATTTTATTTATTGTAGTGGAAGGATTTTACAGGTTAAATATAGTTTTAAAAATAGGAAAAAATTATTAAAACGAGGACGCTTCATCGCCAAAATTTAAAATTTTTTGGGACGGTTCGGTGCAAACGGTTCATCGCCAAAATTTAAACCCGGCCGTTTCAACACCAAATTAAATATTAATTAGCCTTTCTATTAGAATAATTAAATATAAATTTTTAAGGCAGTCAATTATCACCAATTACTAGTTGGAAATGATTCAAAATATTTTGTAGACCAACCTATGAAAGAAGATGCTTCTCTAGTGCAAGAAGAATTTAATAAATTATTCCCAAAAAATATTAAAATAAAAGACATTGACAGAGAAAAATTACAAAACTTTATGAATAAATATTTTGATGACCCAATGTCAAACACAACAGCACTGAAAAGGTTAGAGAGTTAGAGAAAAAAAAGTTTAATTAAAGTTTTAAGTTGTACAAACATTAAAAACTTCCAACCTAAACCCCCAACATTAGCTGCAATAAAAGATGAGACAATGAGACAGTGGGCGTTTGAACTGAATGAGAGATGGAAAGATTTGTGTGTTTATATACCCCCTGATGTAAGGAAAATTAATTTAAATAAATAAACTTTTTTTCTTAAAGGGAAATAATCCAAAACGTAATTCTCTTGTTTATGTGCCAAATAACGTTATTAGACCTGGTGCTCGTTTTAGAGAAGTTTATTATTGGGATTCTTATTGGACAATTAAGGGATTGATTGCTTCGGGTAATTAAATAATTATTTTAAATAAAGAGAATTTAATGTGAAAGGTGTCCATTGAGAGAGGAGCAAAAAATTCTGACAGTTATAACTTTGGAACGAGTAAGTACTTTTAGGTGTTTTTGGTACAATTTGATAGAGCAGAAAATGGACTATAAAATACCAGAAAATCAGAATTTTTAGAAAAATAGAAAAAAAGTTATAGTCAAAAAACCTTCAGAAAACCCGAATTTTCCTAAAATTTGAAGGTTTTTTGACTACAACTTTTTTTCTATTGTCCCAAAACTTCTGATTTTCTGAAATTTTATAGTCCATTTTCTGCTCTATTAAATGGTACCAAAAACACCTAAAAGTATTTACAGTTCCAGAGTTATAATCACTTTAACTCAATTAGTGATCCTCTCTGTTTTAACACCAACCATTGAAATATACCAGATAATTCTAAATAAATGTAAATATCAATTATAATTAATTAATTCTAATTAACACAGAATTACCTGAACTTGCAAAAGGAATGATTAAAAATTTGGCAATAATGGTTGATAATTATGGATTTGTTTTGAATGGAGGTAAAAAATTTACATAATAGCGATTACTTCATTAAAGTTTTAATAAAAAGAAGAGTAGATTATAAACAGTAATTTAGTTTTTTATTTATTTTAAGTATTTTTGGGAGCCTAGACAAGTTTGTCAAGGCTAATTTAAAAGAACTGTGTTTTTGTGTTTATGTGTTTTAATTTTATTCTGATTTTGTTTTGCTGTTGTTTTTTTAATGTAATTGTGTTTTTCTTCAATTTCTGATTCATTTGAACATTTTGTGTTTCTAAAATTGGTAGAGTTTACATAATATAAATTATTTCATTTATATTTTTATATAAAATGGGGAATTTAAATATAATATCCATCTCCTGTATCGTAAAGCCAGTTAGTATTTTTGGAAGACGAGCATTTCTGCTCGTCTAATTTCAGAATCTTTATTTGTTTAATTAAACTTCTGCCAATTTGCATTGGTTTAAGGACAAAAAACATTTTTGTTAATTTTAATGTTTTTAGGTCGTAATTATTACCTTGCTCGTTCACAACCTCCATTCCTTACAGCAATGGTAAATGAATATTATAAATATACTGGGGATAAACAATTTTTGATTGAAATACTTCCTACATTGGAGAAGGTATATTTTAATTAAAATTCTGATTTTATTAAAAAAATCAGAAATTCTGATTTTTCTTTTTAGGAATTAAATTTCTGGTTAAACAACAGATCTGTGGAAGTAACCAAAAAATGTAAAAAATATAAAATGTATCAATATAGAGCACAAAGCACTGTACCCAGACCAGAATCCTTTTGTGCTGATGTACGTACTGCAATTAAAAGTAAAGAAAAAAATAAAGCAATGCTTTGGCAGAATTTGGCTTCTGCAGCTGAATCGGGGATGGACTTTAGTTGTAAGTAATAAATCAGAATATTCTGATAATTATTCTGATTATTCTTCAGAATATTCTGATTTTTGTTCAAATAATTTTTATCTAAAATTAAAAAATAATTATATATAAAAATTTAAATTAGCTCGATGGATGCGCAACTATGACGACCCAAAGTTAGAAGAAATAATTACAACATCCATAATTCCTTTAGATTTAAATGCAATAATTTGCGGAAACTTTCGCTTACTTTCAGAATTATATTCTTCTTTAGGTAATTTAATTATTCTGATTTATTTTCAGAATATTCTGGTAATTATTCTGATTTATTTTCAGAATATTCTGATTTTATATTCTGAAAATAAATCAGAATATTCTGATTTAACCTTTTCAGGAAATAAACGAAAAGCTCTAGATTATACCAAGCTTTATTTAAAAATGCGTTCTGATTTTAAAGAATTTTTCCTTTACACAGAAGACGAAAAGAAATTTGGATGGTAATTAAAATTAAAAAAAAAATTAAATTAAAAATTCAATTTAAATTTAGGTATGACTATAATATGGAAACAAATAAACAAAATATTCATTATTATTCAGTTATGGCTATTCCTTTATTTACTCAATGTTATGACCCAAAAAGGGATTCTGATATTCCTGAAAAAGTTTTTAATACAATGAAGAATTATGGGGTATTTGAAAAGGCTAAAGGAGCTGATGATTTTTATGGAATTCAAATAAGGTATATTTAAATTATTGAAATTAAAGGAAATATATTTAATTTAATTTTAGTTTGAAATATAGTACACAGCAGTGGGATGGACCTAATATTTGGCCGGTAAATTTTAATTAATTAATTAAATTAATTAATTTAATTAATTAAATTAATTAATTAAATTTATTTATTTAATTAATTAATTAATTAAATTTATTTATTTAATTAATTAATTTAATTAAAATCAGCCTCATGAACATATGGGAGTAGTTGGATTTTTAAATTCTGGAAAGAAAAGGTTTTTATATATTTAATTTAATTATTTATTTTTTAAGCCTTAAAAATGAAGCTCTTTATTTGGCAAGAAAATGGTTGCTTGCGAACTATCGGTTATATTCTGAATGTATTGAAAAACCAATGTGGGAAAAATTGTCAGCAATGGGTAAAGAAGGAAAAGGAGGGGAATATTTTCCTCAGGTATAAATTTTAAAAGAATAATTATCAGAATATTCTGGTATTTTTTTCAGAATATTTTGATTTATTTTCAGAATATTCTGATATTTATTCTGATTTATTTTCAGAATATTCTGATTTAATATTCTAACATTAAACTTAATATCTAGTTTGGCTTTGGTTGGACAATTGGAGTAGCTTTAGATTTTCTTAAAATATTTAATGAGCAAATAAAATTCAATTCAACTGAACTGCCTAACGTAAAACCAAAGAAATGCTTTTAATTTTTACATTTTTAATTTACCTTTAAAGCTTTAATTTCTGTGATATTAAAAAAAAAATATTTCCGGTGATTTTCTTCCTTAAATTAATTAAAATGTTTTATATTTTTTAATTAATTTTAAAATAAATTAAAAGAGAAAAACAAACAAAATGAGGCAATTTAAATAAACTTTAAAATAATATTTTTAAAATAAACTAAAATATATTTAAGCAGGTGTTTGGGATTTTGCTTTAGAATTACCCCGTTTTTTCCCCGTTACAAGACGAACACTGCGTGCATCCTCTTCTTCCTTTAAATTAAAAGAAAAAATAAAAAATTAATTTTTTAAATTTATTAACTTGTAAAGAAGAAGAAGATAAAGTTTGTGCTGAATTAAATCGAATGTTATATAAGGATACATATATCCAAATATGCTTTTGATAATAAGGCATATATTTCTTTACTGATTGAATATAACGGGTGTAAACAGTTTTGCCTTTTGATGTTAATGGGTGGTTGGGCTTAAATTAATTTATTTATTTATTATAAAGAGTTATTTCAGAATATTCTGATAATTATTCTGATTTATTTTCAGAATATTCTGATATTTATTCTGATTTATTTTCAGAATATTCTGATATTTATTCTGGTTTATTTTCAGAATATTTTTAAAATAAATCAGAATAATTATCAGAATATTCTGATTTTTATTTAATAATTACTCCTCAATAAACAACCCATATTCCCCTTTTAATCCCCCTATAAAATAATCATTACCGAATTAAAAGTTGAAAAATTTCGAAATAATAAATTCATATCATCCAAAAATTTAACAACACATGTATAAGCCTTTGAATTAATTTTTTCACCAATTGCTTGTAACCATATTGGATTTTTAATAACAGCGTGATAATCAGTCTCTGTAGGTGCTACTTTATTAACAAATAATTCAACTTGACTATTATCCTCAAAACAAGCCAAAAAGACTTTTGAACAAATCTATAAATAATAAAAGAATAAAAAAATAAATTCTAATTAAAAGGACAATAAAAAAGAAAACCGAAAATAACCCTTTAATTGCTTGGCTAAGAGAGAAAGTTTTTTATTTTAATTAAATTTATTTAATTAAATTAAATACCAATTGTTCCCTCTCTCCAAACTCTTGGCTTAGAAGAGTCAAAGGCTCGGAATGCACACAAATTGAACATTTCCAGTCGTCACTTTAATTTAATTAATTAATTTATTTATTAAATTAAATAAATTTTAATTAATTTAATTCTAATTAAATTAATAAAATTAGAATTAAATTAATTAATTACAATTTTAAATTTTCCCTTACGGTAAATCCTCCATTAAACCAATAATTTTAGGAATATGACAATGGGCATGAAAGACGCGTGGACAAGACTCACAACAACCCAGAGATCCAGTAGTTTCATCACAACCCTGAGAACAAACATAGCAATAATCATCCCACATATCATCACCAGTAGCATTACTTTAAAAGAGAAATTAATTTAAAAAATTAATAAATTAAAAATTAAATTAATTAAAAAATAAAATAAACATTTTCCCATTATTTAAAAATAAAATTAAAATTTTAATTAATTTTTAAAATTTATTTTTTTTAACAATTTGTGTGCACCTTAAAATTAATTAATTTTCTCTTTTTAAACCCCTTTTTTTGTTTATTTAAATTAAAATCAAAACATTACACATTTTATTTTTTATATTAACCTTTCTTCTGCATTATTTCCAGTATTATTTGTTTTTCCATTTTCTTTAGTTTCAGCAATTGATTTATTTGTATTGTTACTACTACTTGTAGTAGATGCTTCCCCATTTAAAGGTTTAATTTTTGCGCATTTTTCTGATTTTAAATTCTGATTTTTTGAGCTTGTTTTTTTTTGTTGTTCAGGGTGTTGTTCTGACTAGAAAAAATAATTAAATTAATTAAATTTATTTAATTAAAATTAATTTTACCGCGTTTACATTTTGTTCTTTTTCAAGTTCCCCTTCTTCCCCATTTTCTGCTGTTGTTGTACTAATTAAATCAATTGAAGGTGAAGTATTCTTTGGACGTTTTTGTTCTTCTTTATTTTCTAAATTTTCTGTGGTTGATTCCCTGGCTAAACGCTTTTCTGTTGGTCTATTTTCATTATCATCAATAGAAGCAAATTCTGGTTTTCGTTTAATTCCGGTATTTGTTTGAATTAAGGGAGATGATTCACTTGTTGCTTTAAAATAATTAAATAAAAGAAGAGAGAGAAAATAAATAAAAATCAGAATTGTATTAAAACAACTAAAAACATGGAAAAGAGAATTCTGAAACACAAAAATAAAGGTTACCAGAATTTTATAAAACACAACTTAATTAATATCAGAATTTACTTCAAACTTTTTGTTTGGCAAAAACACATAATATTCTAATGTTTTTCTGATTTCAAGTTTTACAAAAATACAAAAATTCTGATTTTTAAAGAAATAATAAAATAAATACATTGATTCCCCGCAAAAGACACAGTAGAGTCAGCAGCTGCACTTTGAGGTTTATTATTCTGACGAAGTGTTTTTAACAAATTCTGATTATTCTGTTGTTGGACAGATACTTCTTTTGAAATAATTATTTCCGTATCATTAGCTGACGTACTAGACTCTAAATTTTGTTGTTTAATTTTATCCGTTGCTTCTTCTTCATCATCATCAATTAAATCAACAATTACTGGGGTAGTAGTAGACTGTTTATTTGAAGGAATATTTGTATCAACAATAATGTTATTATTTAAATTAGCTGAAGAATGAACAGTAGAGACTCTATTGGTCATTTCTACAAGTTCAGATAATGCTTTACCACCAGAATTTTGGGGAAAAGATGTAACTGGATTAATAGAAGAAGAAGAAGGAATTGAAGCAGTCATTCCTTGACCAGTAATTGGACTAAATAATTTAATTTTTGAATAAATAAGAATAAAAAACAAACTCTGAAAATTGAAGCTGTCGAGGATTTGGAATACGAAGCATAATTGGCGGAGGGCGTGCATCTGTCCCTCCTATCATTTGCTGTTGAGAACTATCGAAAATCTGGGGATGAAATGGAGGGGACATAACTGGTGGATGATACTGAAAATAGGAATGTTTTAAACTAATTCTAAAAGGGAAGTTTTAATTATTTTGTATTTAATAATTATGAGACAAAAACAAGATGTTTATAAAGAGGAAAAACACAAATGTTTATAACGAGGAAAACAAGATGTTTATAAAGAGGAAAAACACAAATGTTTATAACGAGGAAAACAAGATGTTTATAAAGAGGAAAAACACAAATGTTTATAACGAGGAAAACAAGATGTTTATAAAGAGGAAAAACACAAATGTTTATAACGAGGAAAACAAGATGTTTATAAAGAGGAAAAACACAAATGTTTATAACGAGGAAAACACTGATGTTTTAAACTAACGAAAAACACAAACGTTAAAAACACACAGAAAGTTTAATTTAAAATTAAACTTGTTTATATTACCTGCTGTGCAAACATCATTTGTTGATGTTGTTGTCTTTGTTGAGTTAATATTTGTTGGTTTTGTTGTTGCATTAAATACGGCTGTTGTTGTTGAGTAAACATACTATTATTAGGCAAACATTGTTGTTGCATTATAACAGAAGTTTGTTGGGGAATGTTTTGAGGAATTCGATATTGTTGATGTTTTTGCATAAACTGTGGTGGTTGTTGCATTAAACGTTGTTGTTGTTGTTGCATTGTAAACATTACATTAGGCTGCCTTATCATAAGGAAATTATCTGTTGGCATTAAAGGAGTTAAGGGTGTATTAGGCAACGAAATATTATTTGGAGGAGACCCTCCAATACTACTACAAATAGGTAATGGACAATTTGTAGGAAGAAGTTGAGGCGGTCTTTGATGTTGTTGTTGCTGTTGTTTGGAAGAAGTTTGGAGGACATTTAATGGATGAAATAAATTCTGTTGATTAATTCCTGTATTAACTGGAGGAGAGGAAATAGAAGACCCAAAAAGGTCAGGTTGTTGTAGTATTATGGGTGATTGAGAGAAATTAATTGGTTGATGTTGTGGAAGTGAATGAATAGATGATGAAGGAAGTGGTAAAGAAATATTTGTTGAAGTAGGAGGAGGTGGATTAGAAGAAGAAAAGTTCTAAAAAATCTCAGCTTTAAAAAAAGTTGCACCAAGAAAATGCATCAAAATATAACGGTGAAATAAAGCATTAAAAACACAAAACATAAGAAAGTTGATGTTTTGTGTTTTTCCTTTATTGTTAAACATGTAAGTTTTGTTTATTCAAAAATACATTTTTGTGTTTCTTAAAATTATATTAAAAACATTAACAACAACAGAACAAAACATGAAAAACACAAGAGATTTTAATGTTTTGTGTTTTGCATATTTTATGTTTTTAATGTTTTATGTTTTTAATGTTTTGTGTTTTTATAATGTTTTTTGTTTTTAATGTTTTGTTTCAATTGTAATAATGTATTTTACGGAAAATATTATAAATAAACATTTTTTTAAAGACTTACCAAAACACCGCCTGTTGAAGTAATTACTTTATTTTGTTGTTGAATATTAACAGAAACATTAATGTTTTGAGTATTTAAATTAGGAGGAGAACGTATAATTGGAGGAACACTTAAAAGAGGAGTTTGTTGTTGTTGTTTATTATTCTGATTTGTTTGAGATGTTTCTATTGATGTTTCATTATTTAATTGGTTGTTTGGCTGTGTATTATTAAAAACAGAAAACATTTGAGCATTTTGGGGAGTAGATTGTGTTGGTGACTATTAAAGGTTTATATAAATACAGGCGTTAAAGAACTGCTTACTTTATTTACCCCGTCCAAATTTAATTCTCCAAAATGATTAATTAAATTAGAAAAATTATCCATTAATGGCCCATTTCGATAACAAATGATAGGCAAACGTTCAAAAGATTCAAGTGTATTTTTTGCCAATTCCCGTCGCTTATTAATTTGAAACAAGGCACTCTGTGCAAACATTGAAGCAGACCACATACCAGGGTGATCTTGTTGTACAGTTAATAATGCATTTTCTGTAAAGCTTTCAATCTGAAAAAAGGGGGGAAATGTTGTTTTGTTTTTTTAAAGTTATTTGCTTGGAAAAATCCTCAAAAATAAGACTACTCCCCCTTTTGGGTTGTGCAACTTCTGAGACCTATAACTCAGCCCACCGTAAACTCTGGACCTTAAGTGTGGTACCATTCGAAAGATCTCTTCAAGACGAATCGAATGGTATGTCATTTGACCCAATTCAAATTCAATAAAGCATATAATTTTAAAATAACCTTTCTCAGTCTATCAGTCCAATGACGCATTTCCTGTTCCAATAGGCTACAATTTTTAACCTTTGATTCTTCTGCCTGGTCAATGCTAATCACCAAATCATTTCCTCTACGAATAATTGCATTAGTTAATTCAACTACTTTATTAGCGACTGCAGTCCTCGCCTGGATAGCCTGTGCACTTATTTGCCCTTTGTTTTTGGTTATTTTCTCTTTGAGACGTTCAAGTTGTTCAAACTCTTTTTGACTTTGACGTCTAAGAAGTAAAATAAAATTAATTAAATATATTTAAGTTTACCGTATAATGTCCAATTCTGTCCTGGCTCTTTCCGCCAATTTATCGTAAGAAAAACGCTGTTCATGTGGATGAGTAAATAAACCATCTGCATGATTATTTAAGCAATAATCACATAAACGCTGAAATATTTAATTAAAAATGTTTTTTGATGGAAAAGTACCGCTTGACATGAACACAAATAAGTAGCTAAAATGCTTGAATGTGAAGTACATTGTGAACGTAGAGGAATATTAGGCTTCATCTAAAATTGTTTTTAACTCAAGGAAATTGACATTTGGTCAAAAAACAAAAAAAAATGACATTTGGTCACAAAGAGTAAAAAATGGACATTTGGCCACAAAACAAAAAACCCTTTTAATTTTTAAAAATTAACTACCACAGGCTCCAACTCATGCCCAGAATGATAATGTGGTTGTGAACAATGAGCACATAAATAGCGATTCTGACAGCTTTTACAACGCCATTCAACTGTAGCTTTGTTTTTAATATTGCAATGAAGGCAAAAACTGAAGGGGAAAATAAAAGGATTTTTGATAAAAAAAGAATTAAAGTTCCCTACATTTTTTCAATCTGATTTTCACTGTAATCGTAGAGCACATTTAAAAGAAAATTTTGATTACAAAGTTTACAAGACACACGGCTTTCAGCATCATTTTGAGGGCGAACAGTGGCAAGTACTTCTACTGAAAAGAATTTTTTTATTTAAAAAAAAAAAGAGATTAAATTTTTAAACCTTTACAACGTTCACAGTATTTATGGAAACAAGGAAAAAGACAAATTGTTGGATTTGTACTTCCTCCCATTGAAATGTCCTGGCGACAAACATCACAAATTAGGACCATTATGCACCTAAAAGGGTTATTAAATTAAACAATTAAAAGAAATATAAAATTAAAAGAAACAGAAAATTAAATTTTTATATTAAATAAGATTAAATGAAACGCTTAAAAGGAAGAAAAAAAGAAAAGAGTTTTTACCCTTTTAATAAATTATAAGTTTTCAAGGAAATTAAAACTAACTAAAATGGAAGCAAATAAAATTTAAAAAATTAAATTCTA